>JABCQV010000017.1:0-213355 GCA_013186375.1 Fusarium aywerte
GAAGATGACGATCGTGGACCAATTGACACAAAAAGCCACGAGTGACATCTCGGGGCTTGCATAGACACATTTTTAATCGGAGCTGAAACTGAACTAGGGTGGCGCCACAAAGTTTTGGAACGGGCTGAATTGATTTAATTGAGACCGATCCGACGGCTGGGAAGAGGATTAATGGAACTGAGTCGCACTCACTAGGTAAGGAGGGGGATAGAGCGGGTAGAAGGATACCTAACCTACCTTGGCTGCTGTAGGTAAGCAAGGCTAACTACAGTAAGAAATGACAGCCTCCAGCATCCACTTTTTACAGTGTCCATGCCCTGTAATGCTCTGTTGATCGTACACCTGCGCTATCAAAGCTGACAGACAGGCAGCCCCAGGGTAGAACAGGGTCAATGAACTGATGGATGTGAAAGTGAAAGAGAGGAGATGAACTATTCAACCAACAACTAACAATCAACAACATCTGATCCGGCTGGGGCCCGAACTCATGTCTCAGTCAAATCTGTGCGGGGCTAAACCAGCTAGTCTAATGTGTAACATTTCATTATTCTTTTGGTTGGTTACTCTAGTCGTTATATTTGCTTCTTTGGGTAATCGCATACCTTATCCTTACCACTTTTACTCATCCCTACCTTAAGGTAACTTCTTTTCTATCTATGGATAGTTAATCTCTGTGCATTATGCGCTGTGCCATGCCAGTGCTTTTCTTCCGTCTGATCGATCTGTAGGTAACTGTATTTGTAACTTTGGGTACTAACTAGGTACTACTCCCCCTACTTAGGTAGGTATTTTCAATTACCCCATCACTTCGCTTCGCTTCCTTTCGCTTGTGTTTGTTTGTTCTGCTGTATTTTTCTTTGTCTGTTTCTTTGTGGTTTCATGTGATGAATGACTTTCAATTTTTGCCGCTGTTGGTTACACCACTCCATTTCGTATTTTCCCCCCGTCCTTCCATGGTCTGTTTCCCTTTCGTCCAAGGGGATCTCACCAGAAAAAAAAAAAAGGCTTTGCCCGCCCCAACCTTACCTTAGGTAGTTTCTATTTTTCCTTGCATTTTCTTCCACCCTTTTTTTTTGGTCATTTTTTCCTCCCCTTATCGGCTGGGCTCCCCCTTCCCTACAAGACCCATTCCCCGCTGACAAAAGCCATGCGGACCCTGAAATGACCTTTTTTTTTTACCGTCACAAATGAACAGCCCCTTCTCTGACTCTTTCCCTAGTTCTAGCTGTCGCGTCTAGCTCCATTAACTATTTCCAATAGCCTACGCCCGAGTCCGAGTTCTACCCAGCCCATAATACCTGCCCGGCTTCACCTTTTTTTTCGAGCGCATCCAGCAGGAGCTAGATGCATGCAAGCGGAGCCTGCCAAATCCACCAGCGCCCGAGGATAATTCCGCCTACGAAAAAAGGCCAGAGAGGAGCTTATTATTGCGCAAACCATACTACTTTACGTTTCTGTCGCCGCTGACCACACCCTCTTCAGCTCTGGTGAACCAAACAACAAACTTGATGCACTCATCCGCAACGACAAGCAAATTAAAAGCGATTACCAAGCCTGAAAAACCACGTGCAGGGATACTCAAGTGGCGTACACGCGCCATGTCAACTGCCCAGCAAATTCTCTCATTAACACACTCCAGATCCTCCTCAGCTGCCCGGGGCTGAATAGCGTCAACATGAATTCGACCAGGAGCATCATCACAGACGATGAGTCTTTTGATCTCACCGCAAACGTAGACAAATCTTCGTCGCAAACCTTAGCACAAACTCCGAATCCCGTTTCACTCAGGAGATACAAGACAGGGGGCGTAACTTTCACGGCCAATCGCCATGGAGACTTTGAGGTTCGATATGCTGACGTGTTCCAAACGTGTTTTTTTCTCAATCTCACGATGCTAACGTTTTTGTTTTCAGCAAACGCGTAAGAGGAAAAGGAACAGTAATTTCGCTGTCGGCCACAAAAGAGCTCGGCTGGAGAGCACGCGAAAATCAATACACTATGACGCGGTGTACCAAAATCAGAGGGCTGTCAAGAAGCACATTATCGTGCGCAGACCCACCGATATTTCGCAACCTGGTAGATTCTACATCATACGATGCGACCAACATGACATCAGTTTCGACCATAACCCGCTCCAGGATGCCTCGACACATTTGCGCAAACAGCACAGATTTTTGGACCCTGGTCATGACACCGTCATCGAGCGCTTTGGTATTGAAGTTATTGAATGTGATGATGTGAAACTTGCACAGAACAATGCGATCACTCGAAAGGCTTTGGAGGATGGGACCAACGCCCTAGGCAGAGACAGTATCAGGGTTCGGGAAGACTCAGATTCACCAAAGTCGTCAAAAAAGAGGCACGATAACACTCAAAACCCAGCAGCGCAACGGATGCGAAGTCAAAAATCAACGCGGTCGCATCGGCGGGGCGCCCAATATGACGACGACATCCCACTCGACTTGGTCCCCGGCAACGTCTACATTATCTACTGGGTCGAAACAAAACAGTGGTTCGCCGGCGTCCTCATTCCTCCTCAAAACTTAGAGTCAGTGGGCATATATGACTCATTCGACAGGATGGAACTTTTCAAAACCATGCCATCTTGTTACCAGTACGACAGTTCGAGTAAATCACTCTCCTGGGCTAAAGGCTACGAGGACGGCGGACCGAAATGCCCAGAACGATATTATCCCTTCATCTTTTTCGAAGGATTCCAGTTTCCTAACAACTGCCACAAAGCTTGGATCCCGCTCGACGACATACGGCCTTGGGATGAGAAGAAGGCGATTATGATCGAGCACAGCGAGCAGGCATTTGAATACCTGAGGGAGAAGGAGACACAGAAAGAGCGTGAGACACAAATAATAGAAACGGGTGCTGAGATACCAGATTCCTTGGATGGTGGTAAGTCCTTGCAAAACGTCTCCTGCCAAGATTCTGACCGCTACTGCGATCAAGATACGGATCTGGACGATTTTGGACATTATTCACCCTTAGCCGAGTCTTCGACGGATCAACAGGCTCTACCAGAGCAAAATGTCGCCACACCTGATACTGTTGATGACCCAGAAGTAACTACGCAGTCAGAGGAAGTCTCAAAGAAAGCCGACATTAATTTCCGACACGATATTGAATCAGAGGTGCGGTTGTGGGAGAGAGATGAGGAGATGATGGATGTTCATTGCGATACACACGAAGCCTTCATCATGCAGGACAACAGTTCGGAGCTAGAGAGCGCGGTGTTACGAGCCGCCACGCAACCAATGCCGGAGCTCACTATACAACAAGAAGAAGTGCCCAAAGATCCAGACATCGACCCCGAGCCAGTCGCTGAACCGCAACAACTACCAATTGAAGCGGATGACGACATGGACCTGGTTCTTGTGGGGGAAATAAGCGGAGTTGATGAGCGGGAAGAAAGTCGCCAATTTGATAATACTCGCTCGGAGCAAACAGTGGCCACACCGCCAGTATTATTGTCGGGACAGGAAGACGCTATGGTAGGGAACGATGTTCTCATGACAGCACCGGATGAGGAGGACACGACACAAGACAAGTCTAGCCCCGCCGATACACCCGAGGCCGATACCCACCAGACCGCTGAGGACCAGTCCGACTATGCATCACAGCAATCAAAGACGGCATATACCTCAGAAAAGAACCGTCATGCAGGATTCGTTTCTTTCCATCCCCCTGAAGAGTCAAGCTTTCCGGGAGATAACTCTAAGGGGACGCCGCATTCGACGCGTCAAGTTGTTAACGATCGTTTGTCAGATGATGACATACTCGGAATTATTGGTCGTCCTCCATCTGCAAGGGACACATCAAACGAGGCCGCTTCTGAGAAACATCATACCACTGAGCCGATCTCACAGGAGCAAGCCTCGATACAAGAACCGACTGCTACACAGGATTTAGCTGCGGTCCAGGGATTGACCTCGGCTGACGACTCAGAACAAAAACCTCTAACAATAGTCGATCTAGACAGCTTGTTAGAAGAGGGTCAAAGACTCGAGTTGCACCTGTCGCAGTCTGACCCCACAGCAAAGCTAGACGCGGCGAGCAGCCAGCCCAGCCCGACTTCCTCTGACCACTCGCGTCTTGCCGAAGGCCTCTTCCAATTCTTCCTGGCCCAGGGTCATCCACCGGGTGCTCATCCTCGGAGCCCTTCTCGTTCGAACTCTCCCCCGACTGTGACTTCTCGAGCACTCAATGCCGATGCTGGCCGGGGTGAAGAGTCTCGTCCGTCTCGAGAGTCGTCTGCTGGAAGTAGTGAATGCCGTTCTCAACGTTCTTCATATGATGAGATGGGCGAACCGGCCTCAGTACGCTTGCGCTCCCTTTCTAAAGAAAGAAATGTACATCAAGCGTCATACGAGGAGGTAGGGTCACCAGCTTCTATCTTACGCGAACAAGCCGCTACTAAAAATACGGCGCGATATCCATCCTACGCGAACGTAGGTCAGAAGTCTTCCACGCCTTCCCGGCCGTCTACGAGAAATGTTGAAGTTGTTCAACAAGGTTTCGCTCATGCGTCACAGGGTCACCGTGCTTCTGCACAGCCAACGGTTGTAACTGACGAGCCCCGTGGCTACCACTCCCCGTATGCCTCAATGGGCCAGCGCGCTTCTACACCCACGCAGACGTCTCTTAGAGATGGCGGAGCCCTCCAATCTTCTTATGCTGCACAGGGTCAGCGCGCTTCTGAAATCACGCAGCCACCCACTGCATGCAACGGACCTCTTCCTCAAAACTCTCAGTACGCGAGTATGGGTCAAAGAGCTTCTTCCACTCAGTCTCGCCCATCATCCAGGGGAATTGATCTACGACCGCAAGTGACTGAACCTCCGCGACGAGAGAACTTAACAAAGCCACATGATGAAACCCCTACGACGTCGCAGTCGCCCTCAGTACAGATGCCATTCCGTGGAACTGCAGCTCAGCAAAGTTCCCCAGCGCAGCCAAGCAAAGACACCTGGCTACAGTATATAACCTCTTCGCTGCCACCGCCAGCGCGAGAGGCATCTCAGTCGAGACTTGCACCCTCAGCGTCACAGGTGCTGGCTCCCCCACAACAACCGGTGGATGTTCCTGCACACGGCTCCGGAGTGCTTCGACATCCCCACGCGAAGGATGCTACATCATCACCTGCGGTTGAGAAGAGGAGTTCCTGGTCAGCGTTGCCACCTGGCCTGCCCCGAGGACCTGTTATACCGTCACCTCATCAGCCGGCCATGGACAGTACGCGACCTCATCCTACGGGCTCAGCCCCTGCTGCGTCACAGTGGCTAGCTTCACCGCGTCCGTCAGCGCAAAATGTCTTGCCGCCTCCCCGCAGACAGACAGAGCCATTTACACGACCAGCAGCTTCCGGGTCTTCTTTGAGTCCCGACTTCTCGCCAATCCAGATCGATTACCAAGGCGTACCAGCGAGCTTCAAGACTCCCTCTGTGGCGAATGGCCATGCTGTTCGGGAGACAATACCATCGCCGCGACAGTCCGTCATGCAAAGCCATCGACTCCCTTCCGTTCCTCAAAACACTCATACGTCGCCAGTCAAGCCGTCGCCGAGGCAACCCAATGCGAGCATTTCCCAGTCGAGTCCCCTGTCCCAGGGATACACAGTGCCTCCTCCCCAACCACTACCTTCTCCTCAACAATTGGCTGGCGAGGTCCCAAGTCCCGTCTCTACCAGTCTGAAGTTTCGTGTGCCAGCTTCACCACGTCAACCCGCTAGGGGCCTTACGAGGCCGAATACTGCGACATTCGGACAGCCCAGAACACACGTAGCAGCCTCTCCCCAACAGGCAGCTGTCAGCCTACCTCCTCCTAGCACTCTTGCCCAAGGCACACCAGCGTCTCAGGTAAGCGCCTCACCGAGACTGCAAGCGATGGAGATTACTCGTCCCAACTCCGCAGTTCATGGGAGCAGACCCCCGACATCGCCAAGGCAGTACGCAATGAATCTTTCTCGACCAGGATCTGCTGTTCATGGAGCGCCGGTGTCACATGCGACGGCTTCGCCTCGAATGGCTGCCACAAGTGTATCCCGGCCAGCCTCCATCGTCCATGGGCACCCTCCACCAGTGAGGGCGTCACCTCGACTAGCCGCCGGGGAGATCTCCCGACCCGGCACCAATACTTATATTCAACCTACGCAACCGGTAATGCCCTCATCGCGACAGACTCCAGTCAACGTACCCCAGCAGTTTTCCGCCACCCAAGGATATATGCATCAGCCGCCTGTGAAATCATCGCCTCGATTGAGGGCAGCAGAACTCGTTCGATCTAACACCACAGGCTACGGACAGCCGGGACCTCGGATGGTTCCATCACCACCATCGGGTGCCCTGAACATCCACCAACCTGGCTCGGTCGTGTCCCCACGGCCTGTACTAGAATCTCCTCATCCCACGGCAACAAGTCTACGTCGTCCACAGACTTCTCATGGAACGCCTGGCCTACCATCATCCGCTATGTCTCCGCGTCCACTACCAGCACCGGTGACATACATGGAGCCTTCCAAAACCGTCTCCCGCGCACGCCATTGCGATTCTTCAAGCGGGCCTTTACCTCCACTCCACCGCCAAGGAGATAACTACGTCCCCGCTGCGTCTACATCGCACAGCTTTACTCAACCTACTCAGGTACGACCTTCCACTATGGGCCATTCTCGCAGACATTCCCACAGCGCTGGCCAGCCGTATTCTTACAACAACAGCGCTGAAACCTTGGACTCAACACCGAGATCATACGCGCCTGCATACCAAGTACCTGTGCAGCGCAAAAACCCGACTCTAAGTCCCGCTCCACTTGTTGCCTACCTCCCTCCTCACGTTGCTCAGGCGCTCATAGAGCGGACTGGATTAAGGGGCGATGATCTTCAACCTACCGACTTTCTGAATTACGAAAACAAATACCAGTGTCCTTTTTGTCGTGTCGGTATGCCAGGAGCGGCGGTTTTTGTCCAGCATTTACAAAGGTTTTGTCCTTATACTCAAGAGTCGAGTGTGGCCAGACAGGCGGCACAAGTTCGCCGTTGAATCGTTTTCTTAATTCCTGGATTACTTACATACTATTACCATCCACTGAAAAACCGTCACAACATGAATAATTTCCTGTTTGCTGTCGCGTCAGAAAATATCACGAAAAGAACGGCGAGCTAGTCAGAGCTTTGAGTTGACCAACGATAGTGTTAATACTTAAGTTTGGGGCTATATTGGCTTTTCAGGAGTTTATAGGAGTTGAACAGAATATTGTCACGACTGGTTAATAAAGCGAAGAATACAGCCATGCTCAATTATTTACATCGTGTCTCGTCTTGGTCTCTCCGTGCAAAAGAAATGCTCACCTCTTCCAGCAATATTATTTTTGCCATACTGCCATTATCCGCGTACTGAGGGGTCAGTACGTGACACGCAGTTCTCCAGCCCGATACGATATCGGTAGTTCACGTATGAAAGCCCCAATATGTAAGAGAGAATACAGTGCGCATATCATTGCTTTGATGGCATAGTATTAGAACATGGCCCTCAGGCCCGATCTGGATCTTCTGAAGCACAAGATTCATCATGTCAAACAAGATCATGGACACGCCAATTGAATGTAAATTACAGGGTCATATTTCATTCACTTCACTCGATACACAAAAGACATCACCAGCTCCGCGCGTAGTCCCTCCACTGAGCCATTTTACTTCTCGTCAGTCTTCAAATCATTGGTTGCCCCGCCTTCAACACCAGTCGTATCGAGGCCGAGCTGAGCGGTGTTCCAGCCCTGGGCCTGCAGGTACTCACGGAACTTTTGATCCTCAAGGGTAATTGTATCCTGGCCAATGTGTGGGATGCAGAAGAAGACGATGAGCGCCGAGAGGATGCACAGACTAGACGACACCCAGAAGGGATACTGGGCGCTTTGAGTCTCGTTTCCACCAGCAGCTTGGATGTACGGGAATACGTATGTGCCGACGAAAGCGCCAATCTTGCCAAGGGCAGCTGCAATACCATAGTATCGACCTCGAACTCCAGTGGCACATGTCTTTGCTGCGAGAAGACCGATGTTGTTTCCAGGGCCCAATTCACCGAGTGCTTGGAAGATTCCGAATACAACGGCGAACGCAGCTACTTGACTCGAGATCTTGTCGTAAACACCAGCCATGATGAAGCCAACGATGGCTTGCAGAGTGACGCCAAGGATGAGAGTGTATCGAGGACCGATCCAGTCACTGACGAACGCGCCGATCAAAGTACCTGGAAGGTAGAACATGTTGACGACCGTGTTCCAGCCGAAGACGGTTGTGAGGGGTGCTCCGTCACCGTAAATGCCAGACAAAATCGAGGACGAATAGATACCGAAGGCGTACGACGAGAACTATACATGTCAGCCAATAAATCGCAAAGAGGACCGTGGTGGAATTACGTTGTATAGAAACCAAACCAGGCTGACACAAAAGAGTCTGAACCAGTAGTATCGCAAGACCAAAGAGTATGGAGTTTGGCGCCTCATCGATTGCTTTGCAAATTCCTCTGGCTCTTTGAGTCTAAGTCGTAAAACGAACAGAATCAGAGGAAAGACAACACCAATGCCGAGACTTGTTCTCCAAATAGTGCCGAAGTTGGAGTTGTGAGCTGCGGCGGCAACAACATCTGTACAATATCAGTCAGTGATTTTATTAGAAAGAGCGCCAGGTTACCTACAGGGGACAAAAGCACCGATGACGAAGCCAATGTCAATCATCGAGTTGGTGAAAAGAATAAACCATCGATTTCTGGTGCCCTTTTTCATTTGACCACTAGACTCTGCGCATCCAACGCTGCCTGCTGGATATTCACCTGCGACTTGTTAGTATCACATATTTGCACAGTCGGGGGAGAGCGAAAATATGTACCCCCGATACCAATACCGACAAAGAATCTCCAAGCCGTTAGCATATTGAACATCCCAACGGGTTGCCCATGCCAGTAAGACCCAGCGGCTAGAGCAGTGAAGATGATGAGGATCACAGTTGACACCATAAGTGTATTGGTTCGCGACCAATGATCGGCAAGGAAACCAAATACTAGCTGACCGACTACGGTGCCCGCGAAGGCAATGTCGGACACGTATTTGAAGGCATTCGAGTTAACGTAGACATCTCCATATTGTCGCCTCAGCGTGGTATTAACGGAACCGATGACCTGAACGCGTTAGGAAATTCTTGACAAGGCGACAGTGGCGATTCTCACGTTGTTAATGTAACCGTCAGAGAAGAGACCTGCACCACAAGCGAACACTGGGAGAGCGGTTTCAATCCAGGGCCTTTGAGGGATGTCGTCTTGTGGGACGTGAACCTGGTGAGCCTCATCTGAAGCGTCACCGTCAGATTTCTTCCTGAAGCCTAGCATCGTGGGGCATGCACGGAGTTCCGTTATACACAACAGAGTTGGCTTGAATGTTGGGGTTGGGAGAAAGTGCACGCCTAGTCACAGTTATACAAAGAGGAGAAAAGCAAGGTCACGTTGTGCGGTCAAAGGATGAGTGATGCCTCGGGTAAGAGCGATTGTCTCGGTGTCACAGGATGTCTCAAATTTAAACGAAAAAGGGCGAACGCCGCTAAACACTAGGAAGGATCATGTCTGTGAGGTAATGGAGGAAGATAAGCTTGCAAGTCTGCTGAGGATGCAACCAACATACGCTCCACAGTCCCAAGTCCTTTTCAGCAGCTCGTAAGACAACGCCCTGCGAATCATTACGTACACGAGACAAAGATATTGGGCAAACAGGGTTTACCTGTCTAATAGGTTCTATGCCCGTTGAAGTGACCGATTGCCGGTTACACCGAATTAACTCGGCCAGGTCTTCCAATTGACTTTGGACAATGCACATGGGAAATCCCCTCCATGAAGCGTCGATTTATTGCCGAGTTGGGATTTATGTGGCTTGCTGCTCGGCTCAAAAATGCCGGAAATTGGCCTACGCTGTTGCCTACAAACAGCCTGTCAGAGCGCAGAGCCTACGCTAGGACGAATATGTTAGGTGAAAAATGTCTGTTGGTCTCTCACTGATATCTCGCAAGGACCCTCCCTTTGTTAGTAATGGACCCAGAAAATAAAAAGGGACGTGTTCTGGGGGAGGGTCAAACGGCTGGGGAAGCGGTCTCTGCTTGATTCATTGGGGACTAGTAGGATAGTTGGAATAGAATCACTGTGGGCTTTTTATTTTATTTTATTTTTTTACTAAAGAAACAAGACGTTGGGGATTGCGATGCAGATCGCGGAGTATTATTCACTGCTCATTGCAGCAGGAAAATGTCCTGGGCACACGACCAATTTCCTGCAAGACACCGGTAAATGAAGAGGCGCTAGGAGCCGATGTAACGTGGTTTTGGTGATCAGAGTACGGTTAGTATATAATTGTAAAGTCAAGCTAGTACGTCATCAACAGCCTCTATAGCTCAGTGGTAGAGCGTTGCACTTGTAATGCAAAGGTCCATCGTTCAATCCGGTGTGGAGGCATGTTTACTTTTCTTTTTTGCGTTTTAAATAATCTTCGCGCAGTTCTTCTTTTTTAAATACTAAACGAGTCTTGTGATATTCTAATTGTTATTTTCTAATTCTTTTCAGTAGTAGAACCATCATCTTGACTGGTGATGAAAGGTGTCCGATTGATTTATCCAATCTATCCGTCTATACTTTCTTGAGGATTATTACAGAGTATACACAAGTTTTCCACCAGACACCTTGTCAGCTCTTAACTCGTCTAAGCCTTTGAGAATCCCTTCAAAGCCGCTTCCACCTCGGTTGACATAGGTCTGCGGGGCCTTCAACTTGCCCTCCTCAAGAAGCTGTCGAGAGATCTCCCAAAACTTCTTGGCAAACTCAAACTCTTCAGGCTTAGGCGGTGTCTCACCGCCTTTGACGAATCTCTCCCCAAAGATAGAATACATAAGAGTGACATGTGGACCGTCAACCTTGGGGTTCACATCCGATAGTTGCTTCTTGTCCACTGGGAGTAAGGTAGCATATTTTCCTCCCTCGGTGCTGAGAGATCCGGCGCTGATGGCTGCGCCTAGGGCAGTGCAGTCCCAGGCCAGCTTCAAGGTGTTGTTTGTGTATTTGCGGATCTCTTCTGCCACGTTGGGGGACTTGTAGTCGAAGACAGCTTCGGCTCCAAGCGACTTGAGATAATCGAAGTTGTGGGGAGAAGCAGTTGCGACGACTCGCATGCCTGAGAGCTTGGCAAACTGGATGCCATAGATGCCAGTTGCCGTGCTTCCGCCGTAAATGAGAATGAACTCGTCACTCTTCTTGGCCTCGGTGGGTAGTGTCAGACCCAAGGTTTCGTAGAGTCCTTGGCCCTACATGGCTGGTCAGCAGCTACTCAATGTCCTGGGCAGATCTATACTTGCCACTGTAGCAATCGAAATGCCGAGCGTAGCGGCATCCTCATCCGTAACGTTGTCGGGGGTTTTAATCTGGACATCGCCCTTCGCAACAATGTATTCGGCGAAAGCTCCGTTCTCGTGCTGTGTTCGATCACTAGAGGCAGTTAGCGACCGCGCAGGTACTTGAAGGAAACAACTCTTACCCTCCATGGACTACTCCACTGATGCGATCGCCTTTCTTGAAAGGCTTGGTCACTTTGCTTCCAACTTCTTCGACAATACCAGCATAGTCGCACCCGATTCTCGAGCCAGCATCGGCCATCTCGAAGTCAACATGCTTCCAGTCTGTAGGGTTGATACCGACAGCATTGACCTTGACAAGGATGTAATCGTCGCGTAGCTTGGGCTTTGGGACCTCTTGGATAGCGGCCTTGCCCTTCTCAACCATAACAATAGCTTTGGTAGTCATGATGGCGATTTAAATTGGTCTAAAGATTAAAGATGATCAATCTAGCTTGAGGGAGGGGAAGGAAAAAGGTAGAACCTTTGTAGGACATTTATATAGCTTTATGGCGTCATGACGGTTGAGATGTGGTCCATTTGCGTCATTGACAAATCTCATAAGGTATGGCATCATAATGTGAAGGAGATTACCAATCACCCTGAATAAACCTTGTCAAAGGGAATTTCAGTCATGATTATTCATGTCCACAGCGATAAGATATTCGTTAATAATCGTTGTAACCTCACAAAAGTCTAGAATCTCAGGTCTATTCGCCATGATAACATATGCGATTGGCTGCGTACATCAACGTTATGTGGCAACTAAAATACATTCATCGTAAGCGAATATTACTAATGAAGCCAAGAGGCATTACAATATCACCTCTCCTCCTTGCTAGCCATGGCGATACATCCCGCAAATTTCATGACAGTCTCTCCATTCTCGTTTTTAGAAACCCCATCACTGTTCACGAGTTGCTCCATGATATCGTCAATCGCCTCGTCCCACTTCTCCTCATCTTCCCGCAGCCAACCCGATGGCAAAAAGCCCAAGTAGCTCCAAGCCAGTGCTTTCTTCAATTGTTCCACCTCAAAAGACATTGTCTTGAAGCAGCATCGGTAGAGGAGCATCTTGACCCCGTGTACGCCAGTTGGCATGTTTCAGAGCATCGACGTGTGGCATCTCGCTCCAGGTAGGGACCATAGCCACTCCTCCAGGTTTAAGTGTCCGATGTACCTCTTTTAAACCATGGTTCGCGACGTCCATGGAATGGAAAGCAAAGTTGTTAAAAGAGTGAGTGAAGTGATTGTTCGAAAAATCAAGATCCTGTTTTTAGGATGAATATCGCAGCTTTGTGTACGAGGTGAAGTGAGGACTTACACGGACATCCATCACATGTGCTTCCAAAGGCCATTTATTCTCTTTTGCCATCTCCTCACAGGCCTTCACAAACTGAGGGTTAATATCAGTCGCCTGGATACGGAAGCCCTTCGCAGATGGCGACGCTCTAGCCAGTACGGCCAGGGACACAACGCCAGCGCCACAGGCATTATCGTCCACGAGATCAGTCTATTTGATGTGTGGAATTCGGTCAAGAGCGAAATCGATGGTTGTCTCGCTGACATTGCCCATCAACTCGACCAAGTGTGATGCCTCATATTGAATCACCTATTTTGGTTGGAAACCTGAAGACATTTTGAATGACAATGATCCTACTACTCTGGACTGAAGTTGACGTCTGGCCACAGTGAGATATATAAGCTCG
This sequence comes from Fusarium aywerte, assembly GCA_013186375.1. Lineage (NCBI taxonomy): Eukaryota > Fungi > Ascomycota > Sordariomycetes > Hypocreales > Nectriaceae > Fusarium > Fusarium aywerte. The sequence goes on from JABCQV010000017.1 coordinate 13,135, forward strand.
TCCCATTGTTAACGCTTCATGTGGGAACGAGACGACCTATCATGCGGCGAGGAGTCCGAGGCGAAGGTGTAAGATAAGCAACTTTGCCCCTACAAGCTATAGCGTATGGAAGTATCAGATGTCAACCCTGCCGCAGCTATTTATCTCAAGTTGCAAAGCTTTCTTGTAACTCATCAGGCCATGGCACAAGCTGATGTCAGCCAGCGGTAGTCAGCTGTAGCTACTACAGCTGTCTCACATGTTCTAAGCTTTTTCACACGCAAGCCATCGTGTCCTTACCACGTAGGATATTGCTGACTATCTGAAAGACTTGGATTGGCCTAATTTGCTTAATAATGATCCTGTCAGACTTATTCGTGAGATTCAACACTATGCAGATTTCGTTAGATCTTCCCTAACCTTACATTAGACTTATTCTGCTCAATGCTGGATGAACAATTTGTTGCCCACTGACAAACCGTTAGGCGTTGAGGTCTTTACTGCAGTCACGTAACGGGGAGTCAGGACTATGAGCGTGTCGTACTGTGGCTCTGCTGTGATATAACTATATGCAAACTGCTCACTTTAAAGCGCTTGTTCAAGTCACACTCGCACAGGTCTAGTTGATAACCTCAAACATAACTCGACAGTTCACAGGAAGACTGATGGCACATCTAATTTATCTGGATTGGGACTAGGGATGACTGGTGCAATTCTAGAGTGCTTATAGCTTACCACCGCTGTCCTCCTTTACTGAGGAGGATTTTCGGTAAGCATCAGAATCTGACCATTGCTGCGCCCATAATAGTTCACGCGATAGATACTAGTGGTCTTACGTGGTTCTAGGTCTACTGCCGATTCTATCCAATATCGAAGAATGCTTCGAGAATAGGTGCTAAGAAGCTACAAGTAATAGGTTAGTGCATTCCCTGCTCAAGGCAACTGACTTTTCTCAAACGGTTCTTTGAGCCTGTCGAACGTGATCCTGGCGCAATTATCATTTGTAACTCCTGACCAGCCAGTCCGTGATGAGCTTTTCATAAAAGAGTTCGTGGAAGCCATGGATTGGATGCAGATGGCTCAGTTAAATACTACTTGGAGGGAGGTAGAGTTGTTCATCTCAGCCGTGCTCTAGTATCATTACATGCATTTCTTCGATCCTATGTTTCAATAGACTTTTAAGGAACGACGTGGGGGTCACTGATAACCAGCATTCTAGAATCCATGTTGCCAAAAGACTCTGGTCTAGTGCTCCCGTACCGATGTGAAGTGGCCAAAGTCTGTCAAGTCTTTCCACAATTCTTTTTTCTCCTCTCGCGTCTTTAATTGAGCAAGCCCAAACGCCAGAAAGTCGCGTACCCAAACTCAAGCTCTCACAGGTAAAGATACCTGCAGATAACCCACGCCACTCTCCCTTGTGTACGCCGGGGCAATCAGCTTCTGCAACAGCGATATCGCCTCGTTACCTCCCTTCCCATCAGAGGTCCTCTCATCCTCCCAGTACTGGTAAAGCTGCCACCACCAACAGTGCGTCACCCCATCCAGACCCTTGTAACCGGCTACACCGTCCAACCCTACGCGCTTCGCCCAGGGCTTGTCGACGATGTAGTGCAGACATATCACCTCCTCGTCTCTCCAGATGTTTGGATGCCAGTATCGCATCGTCTTGATAGCGTTGTACTGCCATCCCAGCGCATACCACTTGTTCTCAAAGAAGAAGGCGAGAAAGTCTTGGTCAGGGAACATGAACTCTGAGAGCAAAGGGGTTGTGTTAAAAACATCCAACATGCGATCCCAAAGAACCTCTGAAGGGTGGAAGATAAACATGCCGCCGTTGAGCAGCTTATGTGGCGAAGGAGATGTCGCTGTAGGCTGTAGCGGCTCCTTGAGCGCCGTGGGATGCGACAGTGGTGTATAGGCGCAATTCTCGGCCTTCCAGTCTTCAGGCGCCCATGAGTCGGAATCAAGGTTACACACGCAGACGTGGTTCGCCGCAATCCAATCATTGGGCAACTGTTGCTCACATTGAAACACGACATCCATGTTATCCAACACGGCCATGTCAGCGTCTAGATAACACACGGCATCATATTCAAAGAGCTCAAAGACGCGCAGTTTAGTCCACGTGTCAGCGAAGCGCTCAGCGATAAGCGTCATCTTGATATTTTTGGGCGGGAGCAGGTGGTCGCATTGTCGCAGGACCATATTGCATTTGGGCGCTTCCAGCTCGAGAACCCTGCGGGCATCCTTGGGAAGGTTAGACGTGTAGAGGACGACAAGAGGGTAAGCTGAGTGGTTGCGCTGCAGGGTGTAGGCGAGGATGATGACGCCTGGCAAATACGAGTCGCGGGTAATGAGGGTTGCATAGGCGTTGTGCCTTTTGGTAGTGTCATTGTCGGGTTCCATTTTAGTAGAGACGTGCAGATGTAATGGATGGATGGATAAGGTCTGTCAGAGGGAGAAAAGAGGGGAGAGAAATAAGATGTCAAGGGAGAGAGACAGAGATGAGATGAGATGAGGGGAAAAGAGATGAGATAGTAAGACGGGTTGAGCTAACTGACTACGTTTTCGTGCACGTCATTTACCGAAATGTTTAAATATGTCAGGATAAATTCATTATCCGGCAGTGCTTATTTATTAGTTACGATTGAATCCTTTCAATAATTTTTGTTTGCCATTACTGTAGGAAAAGTGCTTTTGTCGATAGGAAAAAGAAACATGGGTGTCGTGGCTGAGTCAATCAAGAAGACGTGGTCAAATGCATGGTATGTACTCTACCTACCTTGTCCTTGTATCACCCAAGTCAACCAGAATAACATCCATCGGTGAGGACCATCTTCTCCGTAGGCGTGGCCTTTTGAGTAAAGTTCACTGGACAATTGAGTTATTTTCTGAAACATTTACTCGATCAATGACGCTTCCAGGACCCATTTGTACTTGATTCGACAAGCTAAAGTCTCGTTTATCGCACCTCTAACATAGGATCCACGATCTGATCTACGGATACTACTGTAGCTAAATAAGCAATATCCTGATCCAGATCCAGATCTACGGGAGCTAAGGTAGGCTGAACTAACGGTGAGATTCTGGTGTAACCTGTTTCCCTTCTCATCCATGCACAACCACAGACGTCTATTTTTAACTCAATACGTCAGGTTTTAGTAGTTATCCACTGCCTGCACAATAGCGCCTGCATCGCCCTGATCAAGGTCATCCAGAGCCTTCATATCCTGATCATCCAGCTCAAATCCAAACACATCGGCATTGTCTCTGATGCGCTCTGGCGTGTCGCTCTTGGGCAGCGGAATCCAATTCTTTTGCAGACAGTAGCGGACGAGAACCCTGTTTGGCGTGACGCCTTGCTTCTTTGCGACGCTGGTGAGGGTCTTGTCGTTGGCCTTTTGGTTGCGCACCAGAGGCGCGTAGGCTTCTACTGCGATGTTGTTCTTTTCACAGTATGCCACTGCATCTCTCTGCTGATTCCAAGGATGTAGCTGTCTCATCGTTAGTATTTGTTATTTGTGCTCACTTGGGAACGTGAAACGTACCTCGATCTGGTTCACGTGGGGAGGCCACACTTTGGCAAACTCTTTTAGCTCTTCGATATGCTTGATGCCAAAGTTGCTCACACCAATACTCTTGGCCTTTCCCTCTTCGTATAACTTCTCGAGAGCCTGCCACATTTCCTTTCTCTTTGCAGCGCCGCAATTCGGGCTGTGAATGAGAAACAAATCAACGTAGCCGCTGTCCGGGTCGAGCTTCTTGACACTCTCAACACATTTGGCATAGCTCAAATCAACGGATCCAGCAGCTTCGAGAATCTTTGTCGTGAGGAATACATCTTTCCTGTCGACGTCCTCGGACTGTTGGACTGCCTTGCCAACCTCTGTCTCGTTGCCGTAGAACTGGGCTGTATCAATGTGGCGGTATCCAGCTTCCAAGGCTGTGAGGCATGAATTCTCGCAGACTTCTGGTGGGGAGAGATAGACACCGAAGCCAAGCTGAGGGATCTCGACCGAGTTTGCCAGTCGCAGAGTATCAGCCTGCGAGCGCTCCATTATTGTAGAGGTGATAACTGCACACTAAATTTGAGTGTGATGGGATAAAGTTCTGATGTTGAGCAATGGAATTTTCGGTAATAGAAGAGGGGTAACACGAAAAATACGGTAGAGTACTTTTCCCCTCAAAAAGACGTGTCACTTTTTGTTTTCTTTTTAATTATTACATGGGGAGCGCATAGATATCCAGTCATAGTCAAGTTTGTGTGAGTCGATGACGTTGTATTTCTCCTCTTTTTTTTATGCTGTTCTGTCTCACCGGGGGGGCATGAGTCGATGATGACATGAGTTTGCAGTTGCAGTTGCTCTCTCTCTCAACCCACTGCAATTGTTGAGACGAGGGGTAGAAACAGTGCTAGAGTCAATTTCACGATAGGTTCGTATTACAATCCCATTATTTACGCCAAAGATCTGGGCGATTTATCATGGCGTCAGTCAAGCCGAATTACTTTACCTGCACACTTGGAGAAGCTGCGCAGCTAAAACGTCAAGATACTTCAGCCAACAAGTGGAAGACGGTGCTGGAATTGATAGACCATCAGGCTGAGAATATTCCACATTCACCAGCCCTGGGATTTGCGACTTTTAAACATCTAAAGTCTAGTCAAGGTTGTCTTTTTCAGAATAATCCTTACAATAAACAACTAACATGACATAAATAGTATCGCCGTATTTCTTGACATTCCGGAGTCTCTCAGATGCATCAAAATATGCCGCCACAGTCTTATCACACCATCTACCCCCATCAAAAGACCATTCACATATGACTATTGGCCTGTTATCGGCGAGCAGCACCAACTTTGTTCTGACATGGCTTGGTTTGATGCGTTTGGGCTATACAGTCCTGCTTCTAGCGTAAGTATCCTCTCGATAATTATAATGACTATAGCTCACTCTCACAGGCCTCAGTTAGCACCACCAGCAATCACACACTTATGCCAGAACCTTCATATAAGACATGTGCTAGTGGATGAGCTGTACGAGCATAGAGCTCGCGGTTTGAGCAACGAGATCAACGTCGCCATGGTTCCCAGATATCATCCAGACGAATCATCAACAGAGAGCTTCCAACAATTAGAAAAGACCTCAGACACTGCATACATCTGCCATACTTCAGGGACATCATCAGGCCTCCCAAAGCCCATCCCACAAACTCAATTCGGTGTCATGGGCGCCCTCTACAGCTTTCCGGGTCAAGACAAACCAGCTACATTTTCAACCACGCCGCTCTACCATGGTGGTTTCCCAGATTGTCTGAGGGCTTGGACGAGTGGCGCTGCCATCTGGTTCTTTCCCGAGGGCCACGCGCCCATCACAGGGAGCAACATTCTCAAAGCACTCGAGTACGCACGATCAAAAAGCCCAAGTCCAGTGAGGTACTTTTCCTCGGTTCCCTATGTGCTCCAGATGCTGTCAGAAGAGTACGGAGGGCTTGAAGTTCTGCAATCAATGAACCTTGTCGGTGTTGGAGGCGCGGCCCTTCCTCCTGTGATCGGCGACAAGCTTGTCGACGCAGACGTGAATCTTCTGTCTCGTATGGGAAGTGCGGAATGTGGATTTTTGATGTCTTCGCACCGGGATTACGCCAACGATAAGGAGTGGCAGTTCCTCAGGCCGATTGACGACCCAAAGCTTCTTTCGTTTGAGCCACGCGATAATGGTCTTTCGGAACTTGTGGTCAAGCCAGATTGGCCTTTCCTGATAAAAACAAATCGTGAGGATGGATCCTACGCTACTTCCGACCTTTTCGAACCGCATCCGACAATCCAGAATGCGTGGAGGTATCACAGTAGGGCCGATGCCCAGATTACTCTCGCTAACGGGAAGAAGTTTGACCCTTCACCTGTTGAGGGGAGTATTTTAGCTTCAACAACATTACTCCAAGATGTTCTCATTTTTGGTGATGGTAGAGATTACGCTGGCGCTCTTTTGTTCCCCTCTTCGAAAGACATCGGTAAAGAAGAGGTAATCAACTCAGTTTGGCCTCACATTGATCGCATGAATAGCGAGAGTCAAAGTCATGCCCGCATCACCAAAGCAATGCTAGTCGTTGTTCCGGTAAAGGAAGGTGAAAAGGCTTTGGAGAAAAGCAGCAAGGGTACTATCCTTCGACGACAGGCTGAAGAGCGATACGCAAAGGAAATTGAGCGAGCCTATGGACATAGAAGCTCTTCAGCATCAAGGAATATATCAGACGATGAGCTGTCCCAGACAGTGCGATATTGCTTTCACCAGGTCCTCGGAAGAGACGTCGAACCTGACCAGGACTTGTACCGTCAGGGTGTTGATTCCATCGCCTGCATACAAATTCGCAAACTGATTGAGCAATTATGCCTCTCGCCTCGCAACGAATCACTGCCTTTAAACGTAATCTACGATCAAGGCACCATCAACGCCCTTGTTGAGTACCTTCACCACGTGAGGAAGGGAGACCATCGTCACGATCGCGGTGCTGAAGATTCGGACCTCAAAATGATGCAAGCTCTTGCTGAGAAATATAGCAATTTTGGAGACGTCAAGAAAGGTTCGCGCAATGAGTCTGGAAAAAGCGTTGTGCTCACTGGCGCCACTGGATTCCTCGGAGCGCATATTCTCGACATCCTTCGACGAGACTCCCAAGTCGACAAGGTTTACTGTTTATTAAGAGCCGATGACACTTCCACTGCCCAAAAGCGAGTCTCCGAAGCCCTGGATCAACGCGGCATGCATGCTCTGGAGCAATCTCAACAAAGCAAAGACAAAGTTATCTGTCTGCCGTGCGACCTCACAGACAGCAATCTTGGGCTCTCGGAAAGTGACCGAAAAGCGATCATGGAAAGCGTTGGAACGATAATCCACTCTGCGTGGGCGGTTAACTTTAGTCTTCGACTACCTTCTTTCGAAGACCAAATAATTAGTACACGAAACCTTGCAAACCTCGCTACCGAAGCAGGCGCTCGCTTTATCTTCGTCAGTTCTATAGCGGCTGTCAGCGATTCGAAAGCTAAGCCGATACCTGAGAAGCTTTCCCAGGATCCCAGCGAAGCTTCTGCACTTGGCTATTCGCGCTCAAAATGGGTAGCGGAGCAAATCTGTGATGCTCTGAACAGGGCTTTAGACGACAATCCACTTGCTTCGGTCGTCCGCGTAGGACAGCTTTGCAGTAATGAATCTGGAGTCTGGAACGCTACCGAAGCGTATCCCTTGCTTCTTTCCACTGCCAAGACAACGGGCTGTTTGCCTAATATTCCGAACGAATCACTCAACTGGCTCCCAGTCGAACAAGCTGCGCAGGCCGTCATTGAAGTCGCACGATCCTCGCCGAGCGCACACCATGATGGGACTTCGAAAACGCCAGTTTATCACGTTCTTAATCCCCACACCACTCCGAAATGGACAGAGATGCTAGACTGGCTCTCTGCTAGTATCGGAACTCCTGACTTTGAGAAGGTGTCACCCCGAGAGTGGATTAAGCGCTTGGAGAAGGCTCTCGGTGAGAGAAGCGTTAGTCATCCGGCGCAGGCTCTTTTGGGCTTGTGGAAAGATTCTTACGAATTGATGTTAGACGATGTGGTGAATGCGAAGAATAGCCATAACGAAAGTCCATTTGCTTTGGAGAGGACACGAGAAGCATCTGCTGCGATAAGAGATGTTCGGCCCTTGGATCGGGAGCGTTTGATTCATACTTGGAAGTGGGTTAATGAGACTATCAAGGGCTAAATGTGTCTATTTATTGTTGCAAGTAACCCTGAAAGCAGTTTATGTAATTTATTTCCGCGAGTTCGTGCGTTCTATTGGTATTCAAAATTACCAGCTTCTTCTTCAGAAGCTGAAGTTACTCCCAACTTAATGACTAGATTGCTCTCATTCGGCCCAGGGGGCAAGCAAAAGTGGATCAGAATGCTCTGTCGGCGACATTTTCGTAGCGTGATTCGTTATTTCCGAGACACTGACGGCTGTACCAATCATCAAAAAGTAAAAGTCTCCGGTCCGTTCTCTTTACTCTACAGAATGATATTCGATCTCTTTTTCATCTCTTGAAAGAACCGAATACTAGAAGAACTCTACTCGAACAACTCTCCGGTATACTACAATGACTCGTTCTCCAACTAGTGCCATTCCATCTCGTGCCACGCAACGATCTGCTTGCGATGCTTGCCGTACGTTACCCAGGTTTCAACGGTCCCTTGCACAAAGACTAACCCTGGCTCGGCTTTACAGGACAGAGAAAGTGCAAATGCAATGGCGAAAAGCCAACTTGTGCAAGATGTGCTTATCTTGGACTCGAATGTATCTACTCTGTCAAAAGACCCATGGGTCGACCAAAGCGGAGATTGACTCCCCCTCTAAGTCCAACACGTAGCATCTTGGGTGGTCAACAAGGCACTCTTGCTTCTGTTCTAGATTTTGATTTCTCAAGTATACTATCACCTCCCTCAACAGTAGAGGGACTAGACACCCTTGTTGTTGATCCTTTACTGGGACTGCCACTCGCTGCAGGCGTCGATAATGGCCTGCAGGATGACCAGCAATCTACACCCTCGGATAGGTCGTCGAATCATGGCCAAACAACGAACATCAAGATCTCCAATTTAGTTTTCCCAGACTCGTCCAAGTCTGCAGAGTACCGTCCACAAACTTCTTCATCACCATGTTCCTGTCTAGCAACTTTTTACCTCGCTATGGACGATATATGCAAAAACACAAATCTCGTCTTTCCATCTGGTCTCACCTTTCTGAAAGATAAAATTGCCACAACTACACAGATTGCACATTGCCAAACATGCCCGACGCAGTATCTGTCCGCTATGCAGAACACCCAACTCTTGGGCACACTTCTTATGTCGATATCAAAGCAATATGGAGTGATACTCGACAGCATCGACAAAGAGAAGGCGTCACTGGTCCTCAACAAGGAATCAAAATATCTTCACTTTGAGGCATTCTCAGCTACGCTCGATGTAGGTGATACCGTGGACAGCCAGTCAGGTTTTTCGATCGAAGCGAGTCCTTCAGAATGGGCCAACTTGGCCAAGAAGGCTGTCAGAACGGAGCTCTATGGAATCAACGGCAGAGAATCTTTATGGGCACTGGTGGAATTTGTGGAGAGGCGACAAATACAGTGGCATGCTGTCCCGCCTAAACCAGATTGTTCTTACAGACATTTGTCGGACAAAGAGCCATTGTGTCTGAGGATCATCCAAGGAACGAAACAGCTAATCGGCTCACTCAAGTTTCCCGAACCGTCTGTCAATGGTAACAATGAGACATAATATATGTCTATATAGCGCTGTCCGACATTACCTAGCCGGCAAATGTTGGAGGGCCAGGGGGCTTTTATTTAGCATGGAATAGAAACACGACTTCACAAACTAGTAGTCTCACATCATCATTGACTCGCCACTCAAATTGGGCATGTTATCGTCAGACTTGGCCTAAGGATGGCACGGACGACCTTATGACCAATCATGATACCAAACAAACACATATTCAAGAGGCGTAGTTGTCTGCTTACTTTTGATGATCGCCGTCAGGATTGCTTACCCCGAATATTTTAAGGACTCTTTCTGCTGTTTTCTGTCTTTTCTGGCGTTCTTGATCTTTTTATTTCACTAACACGTCTAGCCATGCCTCATGAAGTCAATAATTCGAGGCGTATCGAGCCTCACTTCCTTCGCAACGTCCTCGATGTCTTAATCATTGGTGCAGGACCCGCAGGTCTATCCGCGGCCGTAGCTTTGGGTCGCGTCCGTCGTAGCGCAGCTATCTTCGATTCGGGCGAACACAAACAGGTTACAGGCCCTGAGCTGCATATAAGTGGTCATAAAAGTATAGTGTCAGTCCGAACGGATATGATAACCGAGCTGAAAACCAAGCACAAGACCGTTCTCTTCATTAGTACGGCGGCCAAGTCTATTCGTGAGAAAGGCATGATTTTCGAGGTGGAGGATGCAACAGGTCAGTTTTGGAAAGGCAGAAAGGTTATACTGACGACAGGGATTCGTGAGGGTTTTCCTGAGATACCAGGTTATCAACGACTATGGAAGACAAATATGTTAGTACATATCAGAAAACTATGGGTGATCAAATTTCTAACGAGATATGCAGCTTAGATATCTTGCAGTGTCACGCGGTCGAAAACCCATACACTACTCAAGCTGCTGCCTTGCTCACCTCGGATGATTCTAAATCTATAGAAGAGGCCATTCTCTCTGCTCACCTAACACGCCAATACACACCAGACGTTACGCTCTTGATCAATGGCTTAGTTCATCTTGAGCAACATCCACAAATCATTGCCGCTGCCAACCAAGGTTTCAATATTGAAAGCAAGGGTATCAGCCTTTTCACAAGCGCGCATTCTAGATCGTCCGTCACTGTTGAATTTTCCGATAGAACCAAAGCTATGTATGATTTTATAGCTCACAAACCTAGTTCCAATATCAGGGGGTCGTTCGGGCGACAGCTTGATCTGGAGATATCATCAGAAAACCGCATCTTGGTCGAGGGAGATTACCAGGAGACTAGTGTTCGAGGTGTTTTCGCAGCTGGGAGCTGCGCTTCTGCTGTTGATTGCGAGACAGTAGAAATAAGTGGTGGGACGATAGCTGGCATTGGGGCCAACGTTCAGATTGTGGAGGATGATGTGAGCTTATAGTGTTGCTCATCATATCGTAATGCAATATCGGACATGAGAGTGGCATTGAATCGTTAACCCGAAGCTATCGGGGAATTATTTGATCGCCGACAATGTAACGAATAAGGTTATCAAGGGTACTTCTGAGCATGAATCATGGTTTTAATACCATGTTTCGTGCAGAAAGTTTATATCAAACTTGACAAAGCCGGGTAAACAAACTGACAATGAGGTTGTAGTGACATAATCTTTGTCCAGGGTAGTTTTGAACTAAGGGCGTATTTGCTTACAGAAACATCACCCTTACCCTTCTTCTGTGTCTAACAATTTGGCAGATTTTAACACAAGGCTCTCGTAGTATTCCTTTTAGAGAAAACAAATGGTTGGTTGCCGATGTGGTGCTACATGTTGGTACGGGTATCACAAACCACCAGCGTTTGTCAAGTCGGGGAGTTTCATAGCCAGCTTCGGGATATCACTTGTGGTATTAATGCGATCAAACGGCGATTCCGAATTCAGGAATTCACAGGGGGGAATTTGAAACCAGCAGAGGTGATGATAATGCTTACAAACCGACAGTCGACGTTTGCTAGATGCTGTGATACGGCTCTCTTGGGCCATCGGGGATTCAATTTCGGACCATCGGCGGTAACCACAATCATCCCTGAATCACGCAATTGAGACTTATCCATGTCTGGTAAGCTTCTGTCGCGGATAATTGATGGTCCGCTGATATCTGACCTCAACATGGTAAAGCGGCTTAAGCTAGTGGGTACGTACAGTACGTCACTCTTGTACTTTTTATCGTCTCATTATCTCGAGCTTTTTTCGTTGCATCTGACTTTTGACTCTTATCGTGACTTTCAACAACATAAAGTTTCACTATGCTTTCAAGTCGCGTGTCAATGGCAGTTCGCTCTACGGCCGCTGGCCATGCCCGCAGAGGTCTTGCTACTGTTTCTGCCGTGTCATCGGCTAACAGGAGTCACAAGGTCGTTGTTATTGGAGGAGGTTCTGCTGGTCTAGCTATCAGTCATCAACTTCTCCGAAGTGGCCGATTCGGTCATGACGATATTGCTGTTGTCGATCCTGCTCAGTATCACCATTACCAACCCGGATGGACACTTGTTGGAGCCGGTCTCAAGACCAAGGAGGAGTTGAAGATGAACATGACTGAGCTTGTTGACCCCAAGCTCAAGTTCTACAACGTCAGCGTTAACGGTTTCATTCCCGAAGATAACAGCATTACTCTCGGAACTGGCGACAAGATCGACTACGAGCACCTCGTTGTCGCTCCTGGTATCAAGATCAACTATGACAGCGTCAAGGGCCTTCCTGAAGCTCTTGCTGAGCGCAGCGGCCCTGTCTCATCTATCTACGGCTACGACTTCTGCGATAAGGTCTTCCCCAACATTCAGCGCCTCCAGAAGGGTAACGCCATCTTCACACAGCCCGCTGGTGTCATCAAGTGCGCTGGTGCTCCCCAAAAGTCCATGTGGCTCGCCCTCGACCACTGGAAGCAGGCTGGTCTCTACGACCCCACGAACCCTTCAGCCTCTCCTATCAAAATCAGCTTCGCCACTGGTCTGCCCGTCATGTTCGGTGTTCCCAAGTACAGCGCTGAGCTCGAGAAGATGCGCCAGGAGCGCGGTGTTGAGGGTCTCTTCCAACACGACCTCGTCGAGATCAACGGTGACAAGGCCATCTTTGCTCGTCCTGAGGGTCAGGAGAAAGTTACTAAGCAGTTCGACTTCCTGCACGTTGTTCCCAAGATGGGACCTCATGCTTTCGTCAAGAACAGCGCTCTCGCCAACGAGGCTGGTTACGTCGATGTCAACGACAACACTCTCCGCCACAACAAGTTTGCCAACGTCTGGTCCGCCGGTGATGCCTCCAGCCTTCCTACCTCAAAGACCGCCGCTGCCGTCACTTCCGAGGCTCCTGTTCTTGTTAGCAACCTGCTCCGCGCTATGGACGGCCAGGAGCCCGAGCCAGCCTACGACGGCTACACCTCATGCCCTCTCCTGACCGAGTACGGCAAGGTCATGCTCGCTGAGTTCAAGTACGGCGGCGTTCCCAAGGAAACCTTCGGTGAGATCCTTGGAATCGACCAAGCTGTTCCCCGCCGATCATTCTATCACTTGAAGAAGGACTTCTTCCCTTGGGTGTACAAGAACTACATGGTTAAGGGAACATGGGGAGGACCCAAGGGTTGGTTGAAATAGATATCTAAAAGTTTGACGAGCTTGTATCATGTACGTATAGAGTAAAAAGCATAGACGGAAGGATACATTGGAGATGCATTAGCGCATTGTATACCCACAGGTAGCAGCGACATTAGAAGATGAAACTACCGGTACTTATATCCGGCTCACACAGCCTCGGTATATTTATGACGTACACGCGGGGTCTCATTAGTTCGAGCCCGCTTATCCACAACGAAACACAAGGGATATAAATGTAATGTTAAGGCTTAAAACTATCGCCTGTAGTACTCTCCCTTCGTCGGGCTTCTAATAGTGCGTACAAGGGTTCAGGATGGCATTCCTAACCTCGACATTCCTGGTTCCGGCCATCATTCTCATATTTGCCGTACGCCTTCTCTTTCGCGCGCTCTTTTCTCCACTCCGAAGTGTTCCAGGGCCTTTTTTGGCACGCTTCACAGATGCATGGTACTTCCGGAATGTCTGGAAAGGATCATTTGAGGAGGTAAACATAAATCTCCATAAAAAAGACGGTAGGTTTCCGTTCAGACTGTCGACTGTTTGATACTAAGTTCTCAATGTAGGGGCGATTGTTCGATATGGCCCCAACCGCTACAGTATCAATGATCCTGAAGCCGCAAAGATAATCTACGGTCTCGGTAACCACTTTCCCAAATCATCATGGTACACGACCTGGGCAAGTCCAGGACAATCGAACCTCTTCAATGATCAGTCGATCAAGCGTCATGCGCAAAACAGAAAAATGTACCAAGCGACATATGCTATGTCTTCTCTTGTGCACTATGAGCCTTTTGTCGATGAATGCGCCGACATCTTTACCCAGCGTCTCTCTGAGCTCTCTGCGTCTAGCTTTAATCTATCTGTCGACATGAGACATTGGTTTCAATGCTATGCATTCGATGTCATTGGTCTCATCACTTATGGAAAGAGGCTTGGTTTCTTGGATAGTGGTGATGATATCAGCGGGGTAATCCGTGCCCTTGAAGATCACCTCGGCTATGCGACTCTGTGCGGCATATACCCGAGCCTCCACGAATATTTGTTTCCTATCAGGAATTATCTCGCAGGCGGAAGCGGTGCAGGAAGAGCTTATGTAATGAGCTTCACTAACGAGAGAATCAGAGAGGCTCAGGTATCCCCAAAACCTGTCGCAGCCGAGAGTGAAGTCACAACTGAGGACTTCCTTGCCAAGTTTCTGGCAAAGAACGCAGCTGATCCTCACAACTTTACTCAATCCCATGTTCTTATGGGATGCACTTCGAATATGGTTGCAGGCTCTGATACGACGGCCATCAGTCTTTCCGCATGCCTTTACTACCTCTTGAAGAACCCAGCCTGCTTGAATAGACTCAGGGACGAGATTAGCGAGATGGTATCACGAGGAGAGTTATCAAAGTCTCCCACCTTCAAGGAGAGCCAGCAGATGGAGTACTTGCAAGCTGTCATCAAGGAAGCGTTACGAATGCATCCAGCTACAGGCTTACCACTTGAGCGAGTCGTACCAGAAGGCGGTGCAGAGATTTCTGGACGCTTCTTTCCCGAAGGCGTAAGTAAAATCGAGCAGGGTTGATGAAGTGAAGCACTAGTGCTGAATAATTCGCAGACGATTGTCGGTATCAATAGTTGGGTAGCGCATAGCAATACTCGTATCTTCGGGGAGGATGCCGATACGTTCAATCCTGACAGGTGGCTCACCCAAGATGCCGAGCGACTCTCCGCAATGAACCGTTATTACATGCCGGTAAGTCGCTGATGTGGAGAAATTCTGATTGTTACTGATACAGTTTTAGTTCGGGTTGGGCTCACGAACTTGCATCGGTCGCCACGTCTCCATGCTCGAGATGTCAAAGCTTATTCCAAGAATAATTCGTGACTTTGACTTTGAATTGGATTCATCGCTACAGCAAGATGATTGGCATAAACAAACCTACTGGTTCGCCAAGCCAGTGGACTTTAAAGTCCGCATTAACGTCCGTCAACCGTAGAGGCAGGCAGAGCATAAAGACATGTGAGAGAGTGTATATATACGATATCGAATTGCTGGGTGTCCTCAGTGAAAATAGGGTATAAGAACTTCAAACTACAACCTCCCCAAGCGCCAGAAATACTTGTTTACGACATTGAAAGCCCTGAAATGATGTTTCGAACATTTCCCTTTGCAATGAATCCACATGCTAGTGAATGCCAGCTACAGGTTATCAAAATATAGTATTGTACGTCGGCAGTGTATCAAACAAGTCTTGGTTCGCCTGAACCTGTTCCTAAACACGTATTGTTAGCTTTTAACATGTCGCGTCCCTTTGAGTTACCACTACTCACATAAGTTGGCACGTGGTTGACTCCAGTCTCGTCTTGTCCCTCAACAGCAACCTGCAAAGGTAGCCGTAGGGCAAAGCTCGAGCCATGCGGACGAGAAGCAAGCACCACTTCAAGCATATATGTGCGACTGATAAGACAAGAGTAGAAGGTAGGCAGCAAAATCTTATTATCCGGACTTGGCAGCGTAATGGAAATGGGTAACGTGGCTGTATGCCTTGGCGCTTCCGTCTTTATGATATCACTACTCTTGGACCCCCTTCGTGAGGTAGTACGCGGTGGCTCATCACCTATGCTAGAATTCTCCGAACTTCGGCGAGATACTGGTGGTGAAGGTGTTGTCGAGGATGCATGTCCCCAGACGGGTTTGGGTGAGCTGACAGTCGCATTTTCATCGAGAACAAAACTCAGAATGGGGTTTGGCATGACGCTGGGAAAGTTGTGCTGGTCGGGCAGAAAGCTCAGATGGCCTGTGGAGTAGTAGGTGGAGGCTTTGATGGCGGCTGACTTTGCGTATATCTCTGGCGGTTCTTTGTTTCCGTTGGGCCAAAACTCGAGCTTTATGTCAAGTGAACATTTTGATGGTTCTAGCTTATCAGCTGTGATGATAACAGGGTCAGGCTGATGGGTCGATGCCCTGATGAAGCCCAGCTTGGATGAAAGGATGTCCTTCCGGATGGTCTTTTCTTGGGAGAGTGCATAACGGGGGTTGCCGGAGATGATATGCAAAGGAGGCTGTTCTGGAAGGAATGGCATGACCTTGACTGGATGTGTTCTTTCTAAAGTCGTCGACTTGCCCTTGCCTGTCTTGAAAGAACCTCGTGCTTCAACGGCATAAGTGATACTGATTGTGTGTACTGCCATGTCGTCATTCTCCCAGGATCCAACAGTCGGAGGCAACTGTAAGTGCCGTTCCCTAATCATCGGATTGCGATGCCTGCATGCCGCACTAGGGAGTTCGTATGGAATGACGAAAGAGAACGGAACTTGATAGCTGTACCCAGCTTGAAGTACACCGTCTTCAGGAAGAGCGGTTTCGGGAATTGGCATTCTTAGTAGGAGAAACTTATGCGCCGACTTGGGTGATGACCCTTGATGAAGCATCTGCACGAGAGTCGAAGAAGAGCCAGAAAAGACTATTTCGAATGCATCAACGGTCAGGTTCGACTGCGGTGAAAGTGACACTGATCCCGTAATGGTAGAGCCTGAAGTGTAGATCTTGGCCTCAAAATGTCTATCGATGGAAATATCAAGAGGACATTCTGATTTGCGCCTCGTAGGGACCCAGCTTCCTCTGCGCCTGGGTTCTGGTGCTATGGATATGTTGGGGATGGAGTTGAACAAGACTTGTGCGGCGGACATTTTGAATGTTTAAGCAAGATGAAATTATTGGATCAGTATCTACAATCTTGAGCAAGATTGGTTTTATTGTCATGAGGCACAAAAGTTACCAAACCTGCATGGATGGATGATTGGACTGAAGTGTTTGTGATGAAGAAAAAGAAAGAGTACAAAACAACTTCCAGCCAGCTTGATACTTGAGCTGACATGGCATTTTACTTCCGCCACTGACAACTAATTACTCTACTCAGCTGCCAACACATGACCCTTTATCTCAGCCAAGGCTCAAGGTTGCAATGATTGGTCGTCTTGGCCGACGCAACGCCCTTGGTGGTGTATCTGAGTTTGTCTAATTGGCTAACAAAAGCCGACCCCAGAAAGAGTCAAGACTTTGGATTGTCACACTCATTTCCACGCCCTGGATTTGACATTGCTGTCACATTGTCTATCAACTGTAATTGACTATGATCTGCAGCAGCTTATCAATCCATCCTATTACCAACCTGTCAAATCTATGACTCTTCAATCCTAAATAACACGACATTTGATGAAAACTCCGGTCCTTTCAGCAACACTGTGAATAGTTATCTCTCTGGCCTTGTTGGTGGTGCGACGCTAC
Source organism: Fusarium aywerte (assembly GCA_013186375.1). NCBI lineage: Eukaryota > Fungi > Ascomycota > Sordariomycetes > Hypocreales > Nectriaceae > Fusarium > Fusarium aywerte. The sequence continues at coordinate 30,289 of JABCQV010000017.1, forward strand.
TTTGAAAGCCAAGAATTAGCAGTAAGCCACCTATCACTTCAGTGAGGGGTATGTGATCACAAGGAATTGGCCACCCTATGACTTGAGAGAGCCAAGCTTTCACTGATATGTTAGGGGAACTTGGCACAAGATAAGAGTCTGGGGCAAGCGGGGCTGGGAAAGAGGGAATTAGATAACCGGCGGAAATGCTGTGCCGCATGAATCATTTCCAGGGAATAAAGCAGGCAATATTTCTTAATGCCATATTCATCAACGGTTGGGCGGTGAGTTTAGCCCAGCCGACTTAACCGTCCAATAATTGATTTGTCACTAAACTTTACCCCAATTGATCAATGTCTTTGGTGTGGCCATGATCTGTTGCGGCTAGAGCGGCGTTGGTTGCCGCGATCGGCATTCATTGATTCGTAATGTATCGCGGGGAAGACAGTTATGATGGTGAGGATGATAAGCGTGCCTGGGCATTGATTGAGGAAACACTGTTCGACTGTCAAGTGTCATCGCATTTCATTAGCATAGCGGCTCTGGGAGCCTTGCCCAGGTGGTGCCAGATCGACAGACGTTGATTGCGATGCTTGTTGCCGGTCCCGAATTAGACCACGCCATTCCGCATCTCCATTTCGTTGACATTCCATATTCCTGGCCAAGTTCGACTTCATAGAGAGATATGCTTGGTGAAACTTCCGAAACACAAAGTTGAGATCCACCAGCTCCATTAGAAACAACCGAGCGAGATTGAGAGAGACGGGTCTCAAGTGTCTCGCTCAACCAAATGCGGGGTCTCAAGCGTCATCTTTTTTTTTTACACTCAAATAATCCACTTCAGTCTCACACAATGTCTCGGCACTTATTTTTCTTCGCTTTCCGACGTCTCCTAGACATCTGTTAAAAATGAGCATCGCAACTCCGGTCAACATCGGCCGATGTGCGCTGAAGCACCGCGTCGTCATGGCGCCTATGACGAGATTGCGCGCCGATGATAACCACGTACCGTTGGATATGATGCTTGAGTATTACTCTCAACGAGCCACGGTGCCTGGAACACTGCTTATAACTGAAGCTACCTTCATCTCGGAAAAGTCGCGAGGTCGAGATGAGAATGCGCCAGGGATATATACTCCCGAGCAGATCCATGCGTGGAAACGTATAACCGACAAAGTTCACAGCCAAGGTTCATTTATCTTTATGCAGCTGTGGCATGTTGGAAGAGCAGCACGTCAACATGCTCTGGAAAAAGCTGGGTTGGAAATGGTTAGCAGCAGCGACATTCCTATCGATAATGATCATCTTGCACCTCGACCTATGACAACGGAAGAAATCTGGGAATGCATCAATTCTTTTGCCAGCGCAGCCAGGAATGCAATTGATGCTGGCTTTGACGGCGTTGAGATCCACGCTGCCAATGGTTACCTGATTGACCAATTTACTCAAGACACTTGCAACAAACGAACCGACGAATGGGGCGGAAGTGTCGAAAACCGCTCACGATTCTGTATCGAGATTGCCAAGGCCGTGTCGAAAGAGATTGGGGCAGATCGAACAGCTATCCGGTTGTCACCTTTCAGCACTTTCCAAGGTATGAGGATGAAAGAGCCAGAGCCGCAATTCACACATCTCATCTCTGAGCTGAAGCCTCTCGGTCTTGCCTATCTCCACCTAATCGAACCCCGTATCGCTGGAAACGTAGACAGGGAGGTGGACCAGGATAAAGAAAGTCTCGCCTTTGCGCTTGAAGGATGGGCAAAATCGGGCCCTGTTATTCTTGCCGGAGGTTACACGGCCGAAACGGCGAACAACGCACTGGACACGCACTTGAAAGATGAAACGGCTGCTTTCGCTTTTGGAAGACATTTCATTTCGAATCCTGACTTACCTTTTAGGTTTGCCAAGAATGTTTCTCTTGCTAAGTATGAGCGAGATACATTCTACAAGGTTAAAAGTGTGGACGGGTACACAGACTATCCTTTCAGTGAAGCATGGGTTAAGGAACTGGGAATTTAGAAAGGGAGAAAAAGACATTTTATTATAGAATAGACGAGTTAGGTATTCTGTTACCTCTGGTTTACTGAGCGGGATTATAACCAACAAAGAATAATCGATAGCTCAGGAAAATGTCTCGGCATCACAAATTCATACGCAGTTCCCTGCTCATTCCTTTGTGATGGATGAGTGCATGGGTATATATATGCCTGTACTACGTTTGCCATGGTATGGAAAGTGGAACGTTGTTTGCAGTCACTTTCATCAGCCAAAGGGATTTGAATAAATAGAATTGCCGTGACACTGTTTATAACGCTCTCTTGGCCGTTTGTTATCGATTAGGTTCCATCCGTTGACGCCCGATGTCAACAGCGACAGTGATACATACACGTGGCACATCACATGACACTGTCAACTTCTGCATCGCTTAAATGCTGGTCGCTGTGCGGTCACATTCACTCAGCATAAGCAACAACGTGCAATCATACGGTCCTCAACTTAACTCAATTTACCTCCATATCATTCCCACAACTCAAATATCTTGATAAAACTCCCTCACACATTCGGCAATGCGGGGGCCCGGCGTCAACCGCCCTCCGTTGTGACCATGCTCCCTGATGCCATAATCGACAGAGCAGCTGACAAGCTAGCTGAGTTCCGAAGGGATAATGCCCTCAATGATCTCCTAGACCAATATGCAGTTCTCATTGAGGACTATAAGCGCCTCAAGAGCGACTATGAAGAAGAGCGCGAGGGAAGGGAGCGATACAAGCAACTCGCTCGTGGTCAGGAGCGAAATCCATTTGCATTAGTCGTCGTTGACGGCGATGGGTACATCTTTGATGAGCGTTTCGTCAAAGATGGAGAGGAAGGCGGTAGTAGGGCCGCCAAACAACTAAACGATACCATCAAAGATAGTCTGCGTCGGAAAGGTCTCGAAAGCTGCGAGGTCATGGTTCGCGTCTACGCCAACCTCACCGGACTATCTAAAGCGCTGTGCAAAAATGGTCTCGCAGGCGCCGAGAAACGATCTTTGTCATCCTTCACCGCTGGTTTCAACAGATCATATGGTCTTGCTGATTTTATCGACGCCGGTGAATTAAAGGAAAACGCCGACTTCAAAGTCAAAGCCATTCTTCGTCTCTACGCGGATAACGCTCAGTGCAAACACATTTACTTTGCAGCCTGCCACGATGTAGGCTACGTCTCGGACCTTACTCCCTTTAGGGGCAACCGCGAGCGCTTCACGCTTATTCAAACGCCGAGCTTATTGTTCCATAAGGAGTTTGATCGACTTGGAATGAATGTCGAAGAACTGCCCGGCGTGTTTCGCCTCACACCTCTCCAATATGCCTATTCTGCTGCGCCGGCCAAGACAACTCTGAGCTCGGCTCTTAACGGTGGCAAAACTGCCACGACATACAACATGTTTTCATCTACAAAAGAAAACAACGACGGAAGAGCAGTCTGCAACTTCTATTTGCAGGGCAATTGCCGATATGGACACACCTGCAAGTTTGCCCATGGAGACAGTAAAACATCGAGCCAGGATAGCATATCATCTATCAGCAACGGTACAAAGCACGAAAGAAATTTTAGTAGCGACTGGCGACGCGGCAATATTTTAAACAACAGCGCCAAACCCAATGTCGATTCCCTTCCAAAGAAGGAAGACATTCCCGATGGCATGGTAGCCATCAACGCGGTCGAAGATCGTCTCGACCCCTACTTACCCCTCCCTGATCCCGACGCTGTCAGACGTCTGAAAGCAGTCTCTCAAGAGCGCAAGCTCTGCAATAGCGCACAGCTTTATGACTCTTGCGAGAACGACAACTGCGAATACGAACACACACCTATCCCCGAAGATCTAAAGCCAGCACTGGAGCACCTTGCTCGATCTGTCCCATGCTCGCGACGAGGAGGATGCCGAAGAGCGAACTGCGTACATGGCCACGTCTGTCAAAAGGCTGACTGTCGTCATCGAGGCGGGAAAGGATACTGTCGCTTTCCTGCCAGGATCTGTACAGCGGATTACACTGTTAGTACATTCGTTCTAAGCAATGAGCTTTCACTCACGTCGCCTTCTATGGCTTCGGATGATGCGTATAATGCTGAGAATGGGGGTACAAATCTATGGGGTCTTTGAAGAGCGACTGTTATACGGCCATACCGCGTTGTGAGCGGTATACAGAAACGTGCAGTAATTTACCTACTGAAACGAACAAACCGACACTTTCCTCATCTGATACCTCTGCTAAGGTTGCCAGAAGTCTGATTGAGGTCTGTCTTTACCTAGGGTGGTATTGCTTTGATTTAGGGAATGATTAAAATACGTGCTAGGATGGCATCATAAGCAGATGTCCTCAACTGGACTATTTGTGGAGGTTTTACGAATGAATTGTATTCCGGAGATTAGTTGGTTAGGTTTGTTACTATGGCAAAGACCTAAGAACACTCTTCGAATAATAATACGATTATATATATCTGGTACCTCTTTTTCTATGACATCGTGACACCTTCTTGACTATCATACGTGTATGCGGTGAAGATTGGCATTTGATACGGCTGGCCTCCATATAGATCTCCTCAAGATGTTGGGGAAAAAACAGCTTCAAACTACGCGACTTGACTTTGCCAGACGTAATGCATCATCAAGACCAAGACATCCCCACGAAGTCTGCGGAAGAGTCCGTGGTGACACATGCCATGTGACGATCACTTGTTCTCAATTCACCGCGTCTGGGCCCTAGGAACCAGCATTGGGATAGATGTACATTGGAGTTAACGATTAGGGGCGCATGGCTATTGAGGACACCTAGGTCGCGAAAACCTTTATTCGCGAGTGTTGGGAATGTGACCCGGCGACTTTGGATGAACCCATTAGTGGGTCTCATCTTGACGTTACAGTTGGTGGCTGATAAATGAGGACTTATGACTGGCTGCAAAGTCCTCCTTTGTCTCATGTGAGTTGGAGCCGAGCGAGAAAAGAGATCACAACCTTTTTTCCAGTGGGAAGAGAGACAACATGTGAGTGGCTTTCTTATTCCCTACAGCCAACCGAGTGTTTGGTAACAAAGGAGAGAGTCTGCAGCATGACAACGTCAGTCAATCTCAACCTGCGTATAATTGACAGGCATCTACCAGGCCGTCTAAAGTCACTCGACAATCTGCAGCAGTCCAGCATGATTGATATGCCACCAGCAGGTTGGATAATATGTCAAAATTAGATGAGGCCAGCACAAGACATGATATCATTTGTGCAGTCACTTCCAAAAGTAGGAGAAGATCACCTTACTTTATGCAGGGAGTTGGGGTCAGGATGGGGGCATGAAGGTCCAGATCTGAGACACATCAAGTCTTAGTCAAGATTCTCATGGCGCTTCTAAACGGAGTAGCAGGGGTGCTCTTTACAGTACGTACCGAACTTGAGCTTTTCATAACTTTATACCATGTCTGTTTCCATAAAGGGGCCAGCGCTCAGTGGCGTGAGATTGGTAGTCTATCTTGACCCTTGTGAAAACGAGGCTGGAGAGGATGTGGATGAGAGGTAGCTTCGGAAAAGCCTGACGATGGTGGGATTGGTCTTACCTGCATTCGATATTGACAGTAATGGACGCATCTCGTCAGCCCTGGTTTGATACTATTGGCAATGCCACAGGATAAGCAGCTCAGTCACAGCGAAGATACCCAACCAGAATGATACTTGCTTACTTTGCTGGGACAAACAAACGGGTTGTCTCTGACTCGTGAAGGAAAGCTGTTAGTACCAGAGGCTTTTTTGAAATGTAAAAGCCAAAGAGGATCCTAAATCACGCAAATCATGTGTAGTTACCCTTGTACAACCACTCAACTTTAATGGAGTTCTACAGGAAAAACACAAACATTCGACCAGGGTCTTGGCTCCAGCCAGCGATGACCAACATCCAGCACGCATCTCCTAGCTCTGCTTTATCCCTCTTGTGGCAATTCAAGTGGAGCATTTTCATGATACTTTTCTTCTTCCGTATTATCTACAATCTGTTCTTCCATTCCTTGCGCAACATTCCCGGTCCTCTTTTCGCTAGATCGAGTAGTCTTTGGAGACTCATCCGATACTTTCGGGGGACCTGGCATAACGATGTTATACAGCTCCACGAGAAATATGGACAAATCGTTCGAATCTCACCTGGCGAGGTGAGCTTTACAGATCAAGATGCAATCAAGGCTATCTATGGCCACGGAAAACATGTGACTAAGGTCAGATCTCTCCTCTCTATCCACGAGCGATGTGCTGATGTGATGCGTAGTCAAATTTCTACGATGCGTTTATAGTCCCAAACATGACAATAAGCTTTTTTGCAACGAGGGATAACAAGGTCCATCGATTTCTGCGGTCACGCGTTTCAAGCGCCTACACCATGACATCGATTCTCAGCATGGAGCCACTGATTCAAGATGTGATGGATCTCAATTTGAAAAAGCTTGGTGAGTTGGCAGATAACGGTGATTACTTTGCGATCGACAAGATGGTCAATTACTTCACCTCTGATGTGGTTGGGCAGCTAGCAATAGGTGGAATGGTTGGGTTCCTGGAACAGAGAAAAGACGTTGGTGGTATCATCCAGTCAATCCATGATGGATTCTACTTCATGGGTAACATGGGCGTCTTGCCTTTGCAAATGTTTTGGATCAATAACCCGGTATCCAAATGGCTCACTAAAACGTTTGGCGGCGATCGTCTGAATGCCTTTGACGTTTTCATCGATTGGCTGGACAATAGAGTTGAGGAAAGGATGACCCACGGCCTTTTACTCGACCAAAGAAGGGATCTCCTTCAACACTTCATAGAAGCCAAAGATCCTCAAGGCCGTTTGGTAAGCAAGAAGGATGTTATGATCGAGGGCGTAAACATCCTCGCTGCAGGGTCCGATACAACCGCTATCGGCATTCTCGCTTGCCTTGCATACCTTTTAACTACCCCAGACTCCAAGATGAAGTTGATACGAGAAATTGACAACGCTTACCGAGAACTCAAACTGGAAGAGGAAGGGCGCGAGATCTCTTTCAAGGAAGCTGTGAAATTGCCGTATTTATCTGCTGTCATTACTGAAAGCACCCGACTACATCCTTCTATCCAGTACCAGCTCCCTCGTGTCGTTCCACCCGAAGGAGTTCAGATTGGGGAATATTTTCTCCCACAAGGTACAACTTGTGGTGTCAGTGCAAAAGCTGTGAACTGCTCGCGCGAAATCTTTGGACTGGACGCAGGAGAATTTCGACCTGGGAGATGGATTCCTCAAAGCATACGAGATGAGGATCGTATCAAAAAGGACCAGTCCCTGCTTATGACTGTGAGTAACACTTTTCCACCTGGCCTAGCCGTGGGTGGTACTAATCAGTCACTACAGTTTGGTATGGGTAGCCGCAGCTGTATAGGGAAGCATTTGGCAACAGTTGAACTTTACATGTATATCGCACAATTTTTCCGACACTACGATGCCGAACTGGCAAACAAGGATAAGCCTTGGAATACCAGGACGCAGTGGTTCTCCTTCCACCTTGATTTTCTAATTACCCTCAAGAGAAGAAAGGATTACCCACAAAATTAGGTGTAAAAAGAGCTACCGTTTGAGAATTGGAGTCCCATCGGGAGATAGACTCAAATAGCATGGTCAAGAATATGATGTTGCATTCGTCTGTTTTTCAGAGCCGTTGCACCCTTTTGACGTTCGCTTGCATCTCGATTTCAAGCGACTACTGGTGATATTATGGAGAAAGCATAGCGGTAAAGGTGAATGAGTGCTTAAATCAACTGCACTATGAATATACCATGGTCTTTATATCAGGTAACTATGTCGATCAAAATCTATCGACTGAAATATCAATCACTTTAGGGTCTAGTTAGACACAGGGCTAGTTAGGAGAAAAATTACCGAGTTGACAAGTGACATGTCGGGTTTGCCCTGTCTGCCTGCTGAGCACAAACACAAGGGTCGCACAGACGAACAGCACGTGGTGGAGGATCAACAAGAGTTGACCCCCTGCATTGACTATTATTCACGTGTGCTAATGACTAGGAAGTGCTGACGATCAAGCTACTACTTGACACTAACAGTGCTAGTTGAGTACCCTTACGTCCGTACTTTTGTTTCGTTGAAAAGATGCAGCACACCGTTCTTTTCCGAATTAGCAAACCTCTATGATCGACGATTAGGTGAGAAGTTGCCAATGGGTCAAAGAGTCAAAAACTCTTCAACAGTTACGTACAAGAGTTATGAGAACGCAATTGACAGCCGAAGTTATAACCGGGGATCTGCGAGCGGAATGGAACCTGTGGCAGGGTTTTTTCCGCGGCATTAGTCTCGGCCATACTACTCTGACAATACTGGAGATCGCTTGCGGAAATGCAACTCGGATACAATAGTGACTCCATTCTAGCCCCTCAAAATATGGGTGACTGACACTTTGGTCAAAGCTCCATTCGTCCCGCCTGGGTAAAAACACCGCTGTGCTGAAGAGGTATTGTGCTGAATTCACACTTAATTTACGAAAATTGTCTATTGTTTTGTAAGTAAACCAACAATGGAAAAGCAAGCGACGCCATCAACGGTCCACTGCGGAATAGTTAGTAGTAAGCAAGCAGATAACAGAAGCTAAACTTGTTGGACAAATGTGACATCTTGGCATAGGTCGTCATGGTCGTCTATTTCTTTGATCTTGTTTCAAAAGAGCGAGGAAAAGTCTTGGCCAAGTCAAAGCGAAATGAAAACCAGTCAGCCACCGAAAAGACGTGGGCCGGTGAAGAACTAGAAAAAACGTGCCGTAGGTACTACAGAGTCTAAAGGGGTGCCCGGCAACTTAGCTCTGATAAAAGCGGAAGGATAGCCACGGAAGTATATCCAAAAAGATTCCCCAGTACCGAAATAGTATGAGACGCCAAAGTCGGTTGGCTGTGCGGATATGTCGTGACTCGCTTCCCCTGACTCGACTATCATAGTACTGTAATTAGCGAATGACTCCGGTAGATACAAAATCTACCGAAGCCGAGAAATCGCTTAGAAGGAAAAAGCAAAAATTGGGAACCGGATTGCTGGGTACAACATAGTAATCAGTAGTTGGGATGCTCCACTTTGGGTGAGAAAGGAGATAGCGACGGAAATATCCACCTGCATTGATGATGCGAGTCTCATCCTAGACCTAGTCCGGCAGATCAATCATGCACCCGGACAAGGATACAGGACATGATATTATCCTCTGTGCAATCTACGATGTTACGCTACTTTACTACCTAACCAGCAACTCGGGTAGTACTACAAGGACAAAACCCCGGTCCGAGGTATAGGTAGAGTAAATGACAGTACTAATCTATCCAAGCTTAAGCGTCGTATCGAGAGTACTGACCTCATTGTCACATGAGGGTATCCAAGGGTGTCAAAGCGCAGATATAGTTTGATTCAGACTATCGTTTCGCCACCTTGACGCCAGACTCCTTTTGGCTTTGAGCCCCGTCACGATAACATCTCTGCAACGCTCATCGTGGGACTTTTCAGGGAGTGAAGACAAGTTTCCACTGTGGTTGCACTAGAGCAAAACGTTAACGCGATGCATACTATAACGGGAATATCCATGCAGATAATGTATGTACATCCGTACATCCTACCTTTCTATTAAAGCTCGCGGGAACCCCAGATTTTTGTTCGTCCGCCCTCTAGCTTGGTCCTTTTTTTTGCTTTTTCTAGGGGTCCAGATATTGTGTCTTTCTTTTTTGTTTTGGAGAAAAGCCAACCCGTCGTTCCTTTATCCACCATGTCGGTTTCTACGAGCGATATCAAGATTGCCTCCATGGCCATGGGGTTCACCCTCGGCTTTGGTCTGTTGACTGTTTGGGAAGCATGGAAGCAAACTCGACGAAACCGAAACCCGCTGCGAAGTACATACATTTACATGCTTTGGGGAGAAATCGCTGCCAACCTCATTATCTCCATTATCGGATGGGTGTTCCTGGACGGGGTAGTCGGGCCGACGTAAGACAGCATATCACCGTTTTGAATGGATTGGGCTAACAGAGTTTGAACTTATTAGTGTACCGGTTCTCTTCTTCATTCTCTTCTTCTGGGTCTTGGAAGTTCAATTGCTTATGCAGATTATCGTCAACCGAATCTCCATCATCGCCGAGCATCGATCTACTATCTTTAAGCTGAAATGGGGTACCGCTGTTGTTATCACTCTTGTCAACATCGCCGTTTTTGTTATTTGGATTCCAACCCATACCGTTCCTCCCGCAAGCGAGACGTAAGTTACTTTTGAACTGAAAGAAGGAACAGTGACTAACTTTTGCAGTTTCGTCAAAATCAACGAGGTTTGGGATCGAGTTTCAAAGGTCATTATCCTGCTCGTTGACGCTGGACTCAACTGGTATTTCCTCCGTACAGTCAAGAAGCGACTCGTCGAACAGCATAACCTGAAGAAGTATGAGCCACTCGTCGGCTTTAATGCCAAGCTTATGGTCGTTTCGATCCTCATGGACGTAAGTGACCCGCTCAATAACCTTATACTCGTGCAATTTCTAACACTTCACAGGGCATGCTCATCGGTCTCATGTCACTCCCCAACCAAGTTGTCTACATTCAATTCCATCCCGTAGCCTACATGGTCAAGCTCAACATCGAAATGTCCATGGCCAAGCTCATCACCCGTCTTGCCAAGGGCGAGCACGCGGACGACTACTACCCCTCTATGTCGCACTCTGGCCACGGCCGTAGCGGTCACCGAGCGGAAGAGACTCCCTGGACCAACACACACAACGTCCAGTTGACGCACCGATCAAGGATCGTAGCTGGTGATTCCGACGACGATTTGCCGAGAGTGCAAAACCATAGCGGTCCTGGTATCCGTCAGCGAACAGAATTCCAAGTCACAGTTGAGAACGGCCCCAACCAGGATCCTTTCAAGGCTGGTTCGGATACGGATGAGGCCCCGTTGACTTCCCATACTGGGCATCCTAAGCAGGTGGTTATCGAGGAGGTTAGCCGAGACCGCTCTTTGTCTAGCAGCGGACGATCTTAAGATACCCTTACGTATTTCCTTGGATAGTTTACATAATACCCAATGTCTAATACATAACAATACTTAGAGACATGTCTCTTCATTGATGTCCCTTTATATTGTCTGATACCCCGATAGGAGCTATATGGTACCATCACCGTAGCAGCAGGGCGTTATCACTTCTGCGAACCCTCTCTAATGTCATCGGATGAACTAAACTTCCATTAAGACAAGGGGAAACTTGGTAATATTTTAGTTGTGCTAAGGCTAGAAAATGGAAAGATGGCGGCTGCTAAGCTATTTGATAAACAAAACTCAATTAGTTTGTGGAATCCCGAACAACTGTCGGAAAATTCAAGTGTCCTTTCCCCCAAAAGGTTCTAACTTCTCGAGCAATTAATGTTGGCTGCATCCCATGTATACCAGCCGAGGTAAAGGGCAACTGTTCTCGCCCTCGTCTTGACCTAACTTCCCTTAACCTGCTCACTTCTTCGCGTGTGCACTCTAACACTCAATGGGTCGAGGTCTCAATGTCGAACGATTGCTAGGGCTGATAGACAAAGGGTCAGCCAGGCATCAAGCGATTATCGCACCTTGCTAAGTCTCAGGAGTGTGACGGGATGTAGTGACAAGAATCAACACAAACAACATTAGTACCTAGTATACAAGACTATGAATATTTGCATGTTCATAGGATTCTGGAGCATCATTGATTCGCTAGACTTAGGGTATCAACCTTATCGCCATCAGTCTCTCGGCACATAAAAGAAGGGTACCTAAATCAACAGCATGATGTTGAATATAGTTCGAGGACATCATGATCAATGTTCTCTACACGCAGTCTATTATCAATACATGCGCTGTATTAACGGAGTATAGCTCGGTAGAATGGACTCAAATCTATCTTGACGTACTTTCAAATCTCGTAGTCGAATTTGTCCGAGCCTCGTTGTAGATGGACACGAGCAAAAAGGACCGTTTTTTCTTTTCGCTTGCTAGACCCATACTTATCGTATGTACGCCTTTAGTTGTCGCTCTCGTTCTGAACCGTGACTAACAGCCTCATGAATACCGGTAACGATACCAGACTTCACCATATGCAAAATACTGTGAAGAAGTTAGTTCTGTTAAGCCTGAAAAGGTCTTGATTGAGATACTTACGGCAGTGTCGGCAGTTTTGGCCTGAGCGGCCTCCTCAGCATCCTCAGTCTGTTCTTCGAGTCAGTTCTGAGCACTTCGTGGGTGTAGCATCAAACTCACTGCGGTGAGCTTTCACTTGGGATTTTGCTACAAAGCATGACCATGTCAGTGGAATCGTTGCTAAAATACCAAAAGGAGTCATCACGTACACGGGCCTTGTTGAGGAGGTCCTGTTTCCAGTTAAAAAGGTACACGATAAGTAGATAGACGAAGCATACCTCAACGGACGGCTTCTCGGCCTCCTCCTTGGCAAGTTTCTAGCAGGCGTTAGCGACACTCTTCAGTATAGCGACATAGGATTGCATACTTTGACCTCTCGTTCCTAAAGCTGGGGGAAGGACTCGCATTAGAGTGCATTTTCTTTCGATCGTCAAAATTCCTCCCTGCCAGTCGATCTGCGGAAGGCCGAGGAAGCTTGAACTCGTCCGTGAGTGGTCACAAGGAATCTATTTCCAAAATGTCGGCCTTTTATGCACGAGATAGGTGAAGTTGCGGGACAGGCTGCGTCATGGCTCCGACAGCGTAAGGACCAAATAAATTAGTTACCTTGGGCCAAATTAGACCACAAATCTGTCATTGTATCCTGCAGATGGATCTCGCTCTTTTGGCTGGCAGAGCTTGTCAATAATGCGTCTCTGCACTGGCTCTGGTCACAAGCGACCAGGTTCCCAGGCGGCACCACGTGGAGGTTGCAGAGTCCGTCTTCGCCGCCCGCTGGCCCCTTCTCTACAGACTGTAGACCAGCCCCGAAGGGATTTTGAACGCTATAGGGGCAAGCCCATTCCGACCGAGTTCAGTGCTTCCAAAGAACCCTTCTGACCCAGCTCCGCAGACACTCGGGTACGCGTCAGACCGATAATATCGTAGCATTCGTCAGCAGCCACCAGTCGCAGAACACCTAGTCAAGGTCGTCCCACTTACCCTCTTCCCATGGGCTTTCGGGTACCGGTGCGAGGGTAAGCTGAGACTTTTGCTTCTTGTCACGCTTTTTTATGATCTCCTTTATCATGGCAGCCGTCTCCGGAGCCAGAATAGGGGAACCATCTTCGGCCCAACTGCTGACGTGAACTTTGAACCAAAGATCGATAATTTGCTTCATCTTCGCAAACTGACTCGCGGTGAGTCTACCGTTGAGGAACAGCTCTCGGGCAGCGACCTTTCGTTCTTTGCAAGCAGCCCAGACTTTATCCCATTCGACATTGTCATGTTCGTCGAAATAGTTTTCAAGTAGAGGGCAGGCGTTGTGTACCGTTGTATCACGCGCACCAGCCTTTTCAAGTATGTCGAGATATGCTTTCCAGTCGACATCAAGAAGGTCGCAAAGTTCACTTACTCGATCTAAATATGTCGTCGCAGGCGCTTCCCCTTCTTTACCATTAGCACACCAGTTCTCGATACCTTCAAGTTCCGGGTGGATTTTATCAAGTAATGCGGTGACACGAGTCGCAGCTAAGGCGCGGAAGTCTTCATACTTCTTTCCCTCCGCCACTGCATCCGAGCCGGATACTCCCTTTTTCTTCAAAGAGGCCTCTAGCTTCTTCATCCACTGATTAGCCGCCGCTCCTTCGTTCCTCTTGAAGCTGTTGTGGATGCCGTGACACCAATCTCCGATCTGGGTAAGGAAACAAAAGTGTTGTCCTTGAGACCGAAACTCCTCGAGACGTTGCGTGAGCACCGCGATTTCTGCCCTGAGCGCCTTATCAGCGGTAGCCGCGTCCGTCCTGCTATCGATTAGCATTAAAAGAGTCCTCCATGAATCCTTGAGATCGTCGTGATCGATCTTGGGATCCTCCACTGCACGCTGGGCCCGGGCTTCGAGCTTGGCCGCTTGCTCCTTGATGTCATCGCCTAGCAAGTCGATCCTAGACTCTTTCTTGATCTCCGCGAGGATCTCCAACGGGACCGTGTCCAGGCCTGTGTCGCTTCGCTTACGCTTGGTGGGAGAGGAGGGTGGGGAAAAGGGGGGAGTCGTGTTCATCGTGAGTATGCAACGTAACTATTAGTATTAGCAGTACTGCGTAATAATCAAACCACCTAATCGTTGAATGTGCGTGAGTCTCTCCTTCGCGTGATGTTGATGTTGTAAAGTCGAGAAGTGGGGTAGGGGGGCGCGCCGTAGTTTTTCTTATATGGCATTCTCGTCTACTTTTTTACAGAAGGTACGCACCCTCTGGCATAACATGGAAATCAAGATAAGGAAAGAACAACACATACAGGACAGAGTTGCCGATTCCCCTTCACTCGCACATTTACTTCTCTACCTACCTTAACTATATTGTATGCGTTGATCCTTGAAACTAATTAAGTCTTGTCTGTAAAAAGGCTTGTAGCTGCCATCTTTGAATTCTGTAATCTACGCATAACCGGAATATCAACAATCTTCCTCTAGTTTTAGTGGGACTCTGAATCATCCGATAAGACTCATAAGGCTCGCCGCAGTGACCGTGGCTGCCACTGCGATGGCAGTATGTAATGGCCTGTATCAGCGCGCTTTACCTGCAGATGTTGTGAGGGGTGACAACTGATCGAGACCATACACAAACAATAAACTCAGAGGAACGCAACAATTGGATCCGATGACTTGTATATTGCGCCAGTGACAGGTATTCTCTCGGGTGACGCTGTTGCACCCTCTATCTTTCTATCCACCTAATCACGAGTTGTGTTACAATATGTTCGTTTAGTATGATTATTGCTTGAGCTTATAGACAAGTGTGTGCAGGTGGCTATCACTGGGTCCACCGCCTACGGGAAACATACTGAAAGGTAATCAGAAAAGAGGGGAAACGCATGGAACCTTGAGTCATCAAACTTTTGCGCAATAGGTTTATTATATCAGGTTACTGTGGAAGCGTCGGAGTCATAATCCTTAAAATGAGGAGGGGGGGGATTTTTAAATTGCTGCAGCATCGCGCGTACAAATAGGCACTGACGCATTGGATCTCTTCTCTCCTCTCCATTTTTTTCCCTCTTCATCACACAGCGCAATCAATCTACAACCACATCCTCAACTATCATTTTATTCACAACGCGCCAAGACATCATTCCACTTGTACTCTTTGCAATACTCTACTTACACTTGTATCCTCTTATTATTCCAACATGGTGACCTTCAAACGATTCCCCGATTTGCCCAGAGAGCTTAGAGATCTAATATGGAGCTTTGCTATCCGAGAAGATCGCCCAGGAGTACATATCCTCAGCCACTGTGATCATCCCAAGGCCTCTACGCCTCCGAGTGGGGCCATGATATCTCGAGTCTCATGCGATTCAAAGTTTTCTGCGCCCTCGCCTCTTGGATACTTCAACAGCCTCAAAAACGATGTTCCCAGAAAGAATGTCTCGACATATCTGATTGACGGCGGCCTATGGACCGCTTGCAAGGAATCCAGACTCATTATGGAAAACCATTTCCGGGACTCAGAACGCGTCGACAGACCCATCGAGGAAGATGCCCCAAGGCCAACAGAGAAGATGTCGGAAGAAGAAATGTTGAACCTCCATTCAGCAGGCTATTTTCGGGGGTCGTCCTTCCAGTACCTTACTGTGTTTCCTCACCGAGACCTTTTTGTCTTGCAGGCTGATTGCCTGGACGATGTCAGGTGGGAATCTATCAACTCCGGTGCTGGCATGGGAGGACACTTGTTGGCTTTCGACGGTATACGCCATGTGGCTATCGAGTTCAATCCGAATTGGTGGGACCAGGAAAAGGAAGAGTGGGACTGGAATATTCTCTTTGAAATGACCGAGGCTGCTTACTACGGTAGTGGGATGGCGATATGGTTCATCGACCACGGTCTGAAGAGGAGGAAGGATGCTCCGGCTTTCAAAGAAATAACAAATGACAGTCACTCCTTGAATGCTTTCTATGCTAGCGACAGAAAGCTTCTTGAGATCGAGTATTGGACACTTTCTCCCTTGAAGCATTGGACATACTCTGGCAAGGAAGAATGGGACGAAGAGGCCTACCCACGCCGCAACACCTCTGTTGATTTCATGAAAGTGCTTGCCGATAAAATCGAGCAGACTCGGGATATTGAAAGTGCCATGTATTGGGATTATCCATGCCAGGTGGGGCTTCTTGGCTGGGATGATTTATGAGGCGGCACATATACGAGTGCCTGAAAACACATAATAGTCCAGAGAACAATAAACATCATCGAGGCTTCAAATAAAATGCCATGTCTTGACTATTGTATGACGCGAGTGTCTCAATAAAGGTAACAGGATCTTGCAACCTAGCTTAGAAGAAACAAGGCTCTGTGAACCTTTACTCCCAGGCTCAATCGACGGATTTTGCACTTGCAAAATCTGATTCTGGAGTGGGTGTCGTACTTGTTGTCTCTAGCTCTTCGCTCGTTCATCAGGTGAATCATCATTTGAACTTGCGTACTTGCGAAGAGTTGTGCTTTGAAGATGATCGGGATCCGTATACTTGTTGTCGGGGCCTACGCTGTTAGTAGCTCACATATCACAGGAAATGAGATCAGCTGCCTGTTCTTATAGAAAGGGGCCGCAGCCCCGGCCGTGTCGTATTCTTCTCTATAAATGTTAGCCACCAGTCCGACACGGCTGGCGAGGGGTCTCACCGCACTACTAGTCGTCCTACTGGAGTATGTTAGTAAACTTCTCAATGGCAACTGAACGAGGGTCCTGTTAGACTTACCGATATTACATGAGAGCTAAGCATACCGGTTAGTTCTCTGTCGCTGCGTTAAATGTGACCTTGATTCATTCGGAATGCTTGCCTCTGCATTGACACATTAGTAAACATGTTCAAAGCGAGGTAGAGGAATAGAGATTCCAGACTTCACCAGAAAAGATTTACTGTGAAGAAGTTAGTTCTGTTAAGCCTGAAAGGTTCTTAAGTGAGCTACATACGAGAGTGTCGGCCTGGGCGGCCTCCTCGGTCTCCTCGGTCTTTCCTTCAAGTCAGCTTTGAGTTGACTATTTCATGGGCGTAGAATTGAACTCACGGCGGCGAGATTCTTGTTGAGCTTGTCCTAGGAAGCATAACCATGTCAGTGGAGTCGTTTCCAAAACGCGCAAGAGCCATTACATACACGAGCCTTGTCGAAGATGTCCTGTTGCCAGTTAGAAGTTATACACGGAAAGTAGATAGGGGATACCTACCTCCAGGGAGGCCTTCTCGGCCTCCTTCTGGCCAAGTTGCTAGCGGACGTTAGCGAAACTACTCAGTATAGCGACATAGGAATACCTACTTCGGCCTCTCGTTCCTAAAGCTGAAGGAAATACCTTAATTAGAGTGGCTTATAAAGGATTGTCGATAATGATAAACTTACAGCGACCGACTGGGCATCCTCCTATCATCTTAGTTAGTCCTGGGAGTTCATATGACAATAGCTATAGTGATACTAACCTCCAGCCACTCGGAGTGGCGCTTGGCCAAACTTTCGTAGTACTAAAATTGATTATGTTAATCTCCTGGTAATTTGGAAGGGCGAAACATTTCGAACGTACACCCGCAAGGTAGTGGTTTCGCTTCAGAGATCGTCTATATCAGCATGAATTTGATAGCAGGTACTCGAGTTGATACTCACGGCACCACGAGTGCGGTAGTACTATCGTCGGTTAGCCTGGACACAAAGGAAGTGTTAGTAAGGATTGACTTACCGCCAGCTTGGCGTCGGCAAACTATCGTTCGACAATGATCAGTGATGGCGATATGAACATTGGGGTTGCTACAACTCACAGACTTGGCATCGGCGAACTGGATAATAGTTTCAGTACAGCAGTTACGGGAATGACATGGGTTATGTTGACAATGACTTACGTTAGAGCGGTTGGGCTGTGAAGTGTTAGCGAAGTTCATGAACGAATACATAAAAGCCTCTCCATGGCCGTATAAATATGGCAGGGGGGATTGACTTACGGCCGCGGGGACAGCGGGCGCGGACGGCCCGGTAGATGGTTTCTATAGTGCAATAGTGAGTAAAACAGCCATCACAGTGATCGACAATATAGTTCTTAGAGTGACTTACGGTTTCGGCCGCGGCGGCCGAGTTGGTCGTCATGGCTGACTATATATGTGTGAGAACTGTATCCTTCCTTTATGGACGGTCTAGAATCTGGCCCAATGAGAACTTACGGCGCTGCGTTTCTGTAAAGAATATCTGTCAGCGATGACCATTGAGAGAAGAATCCAACATGAAAGAATCAATGCCACCTCCCACAAACTCTCCATGTTGTATCCGGAAGTTGTGGGATCGTATGAGAATTTGTTGACTTCTGAGTACGCACCTTTCCCTCCGAGGAGGGTTCACCTTTGGCCTTCTAGACGATATATGTCAGTAATCCGTGTGCTAGCCTAGTGAACCAATGATTCCTTACGGGCTTGCTGGAGTCGGTCTTCTGTAAGTTTGTTAGCGGATCGGACTCAAGGTGAGGCTCCTGTGTGTGTCAGGTTTTGGATGAGCACTTACGGCTTTTTTGTTGCCCATGCTATTCATTCCCACTGTGAGAAACAACCAGCTTGCGGACGACTATGAGTAAGGGTGTGATCTTACATAAATGAAAATGGTCTGAAACACGAGTTAGCTGACTGCTTAGATTGAACGTACCATAAGTAGGCTACTTACCGATTGACGAAATTTGGTTTCTATAGATCGCGTACATATTAGCTTTGCTATGTTCGTCAGGAACGATCGATGTTGGATACTTACGAAAACTGTATAAAATCGAATCTGTTCGCATTCTGTGTGTCAACGATCGCGATTCACGGCGGAGGAGTTGGGGTGGAGAGTGCTATTCAATACGTACGCTGCTACTAGTCAGTCAGTAAACATGAAATAGAGGAAAGAATCAAAAGACACCAAGTCTTCATTCGTAGAAGGGGAAAGGGCTGTGACTTACCGGCGGCGGTGGCGGCGATGTGGTTGTGAGAGGGAAGGAGAAAAAGAAGGAAAAGGAAAAGGGCGGAGATATTTCATGTGTACGGAGTTTAGGCAGCAACACTCGACCAGTTCAAACGCATAACGCTTCCGCTATTCGAAGGTATCGTAAGTAATTGTGCCCCCTTTTTCTTTCAGCTTTCGCTTCTTGCCGTGACACGCCAGTGCAGCTTCATATGGATAATGAACGATGCATGCAAGACACAACTAAACTAGGTAGACTAAACTGAACTAAATTAAACTAAGAAATTATATAAACATCAAGCTTCAGACAATCTTTTCGATTAAGACATGATGCCAAGAGCCGACTCTAGTCTCACTGTACCACTGTCTCTTTATCCCACCAGAATATCCTTACATATTCTAATATCAGCTCGAACGATATACCCAGAAATGTAAACTTCCCTCAACTGGTCTCAGATGAGAGTGCTGATCGGAGTTTGACACTCGAGTCGATGGTGGAATGTGGAGCAGAGCATTTGTAATATCTGGTGTCTAGCCTCGAGGAGAATATACAGCCAAAGTTCATGGTCGAGGCATGCTCCTTTGAGTTCAAGGAGAACAATTATCACTAAGGCGATGCAGTACGATTGCCATGCGTCATATCGATTTCGTCTCAATCACCCATGCATCCTGGCTTCCATTATTGGCACTTATTTGTGTTCCATCTACCGTGAGAACCTGGCCCATATCAAGGTTATCAATAAGCATATCGTTAGTGGTCGCATCTCAATCTCGCATGCTTAAACTTCCGATATCCACCATGTATGCAACTTCATTGCTCCCACTTGCCATCAGATCCCTTGGGTCAACTCAAGGTATGAATTCACTGCCGTCTACCACTGCCGCCTATCGCTTCACTATTCGGCATCTCATCTCATTCTTCACTCTGCTCGATTTCTCGAAGCTTGGACTTTGTCCATTCGTCAATATCTTGGCCGTCCAGAAGTTCATCGAGGGATTCGACAAGCTTAGGGCCCATACGGATAAGACGACGCAGAATGGTAAGGTCACGTTCATTCTTCTCCTCGGTCTCCTTCGTCTCGATTAACTCGATCGTTCTGTTGGAGAGAACCGCGGCCTCAGTTTCTGTCATCTTAATGTCGGCAATGATCTCAACCAGTTGTTTCTTTCTGGCTTCAAGAGTAGCCTTTGCAAGTTCGTGCTGTTCTCCAAGATCCCGCACGCAGCTTGCTATGTCCTGCTCTGATTCAGAAGCTGATGGTTCCACGATTCCACGACGGCGGACTTCTCGGAGTACGTCCACTTGGGCGACGTACCGGGCCTCAGCGCGATGAGCCTCTTGGTGGGCTTCAGTGATATCGGAGGAGACGTTATCCTTCGCAGCAGTATTCTGAAGGACTTTTTGAACGAGTTCACGGTGGCGGCGACTAGTACGTTCAATCTCGTCTTCCGAACGTCGGATGACGTTACCTGAGGTGGTAACTTCACTCTTCAGGTAGAAGTCGTAGGCTTCCTGGGCTTCTTTAAACGATCTGAACTGTGACTGGGGTTAACAACGGCCGTTAAATATGCGAGACCCTATTGTACTTACGGTCACGCCTTCAAAAGGCGAATCTTTGGTGCATCCGTTTTCTCCGATGGGGGTAACGAGACCATCCTGGAATCGCACATTGGGCCGTTTTTCGCTGACTTGGCCCGCGCTAGCAAGTCCTGGTGCGGTAATCTGGTCGGCCTCGTCACCCTCTACAGTAATAGAGTCTCTGGCTGGTTTCGGCTGGAAATTGAATGTGACCATGAGTCGTTTTTTTGCGAACGCGGCGGATGTTTGGGCTGTCGAAGGGGCTCGAGCCTCTGGTATAGCGTCGTGTTCTGTATTCTCCCTGGTCTCAGTGGACTCGGCGGATCGCTTGCGTGAATTGCTAGCTACCAGACGTCGTGAGTATTCATGAAGGTGTGGATGTGGGGGTACGTTGCAAGCTTACCGTGATCATGAACTGGTGATTGGGCCATTCGTTCTCGTCCTGGGTTACGGGCATGAACACGACCCCTTTTGGCACTTCGCCGTCCACGTTTAGATGGAATCCCACAGTTGGAGGCTTGTCGCTTCTCAGCCATCCATTCCGCGGCTTGGCCGATGATCTTGATGCTAAGCACACATCGGAACTTTGACATGGGATGCAGAGCAGATTTGTCAAAGAGGTAGTTCACAAGCTCATCCAGAGTGACAGAGCTTATTCGCGGAAGGTCGTTCTTAATAAGATTGTAAAATCGGAGGATAAGCTGGTAGCTCCAATAATGAGGCTCAAAGTATTCTACAAGCTGCCAAGGCCATTCTCCGGTGAGCTCATAGAATTTGCGGAAGAGGGTAAGGACAGGGCTAGGGTAGTCCTCGTAAGCGCAAGGTATAGTAAGTGCTGGCATGATCGCCGTTATGTTGCTTGCAGCCGGTGATCAACGAAAGAGTTGGTAGCATATGAGTGAGTGAGAGAACGAGGCAAGAACAAGAGGAATAGGAAGAAGAGGTCAGGTGAAGTTAGGGTATCTCAACTGCGTACTGTAGGCTCAAGAGCCGTGAATGCAAACGAATTTGCGAGAGCGGGATGAGCTTGGTGGTGAAGGATGGAGGGTTGCAAGTTGACTGAGAAAGGTGAAGGGGCAGTGGCGGCGGGCTAGAGGCAGGATATCCTAAAGGGAGAATGCAGGCAGGCGCGTCGCTAGCGCGCCAAAGTTTTGGGGAAGCAAAGAGGAAGGTGCGGATGAAGCTGGTTGCCGTTTTACCAGGCAACTGGCAGGTGCGGCCAACGACCGAGCGAACTAGCAGGTAACGATATCGGGCTGCTCTGTAATTGAAAGTGTTGGATGACAGTAACAAGGCACTGAAGGCATATGTAGAGAGGTATTAAGAATGATGCATTTGTTAAAGATTGAATCACATCGAGTTTGGGTGAGAAAATTGTTTGTGGTGAGGCGGCTACCGATGCCTACGGTAACCTGCTTAAAATTCATCATCTGTGGTTGCACAAATACATTTTGTGATTCACATGCATCTATAATAAGGTAGCTCTAGTACTACCAATGGGATTTCGTAAGTCTTTTTGTCTCATGTCGGATAATCTGCTGTCGTATACGTCTCATCAGTCCTAATCTGCTGGCTACTATCCTCCATTCTCCTCGAAGAAGTAAAAACCATCCCCTCAACCTCTCCATTTAAAGCTTCAAGGAGAAGGGGAGCCTGGTCTGTTATACATTGCTCGCCTTCCTGTCTTTTTTACCTGAAACGGCTTACACACCAGTCTCCTCTATAGAAATTCGGAACCAACTTAACGGCTCACATGGCGCTCCAACGGTCGGCAGGCCTTTATGATGGAAGCCATGTTCTCTGTTGTAGGTCTTGCCCAAACCTTCGACAACGCAACACAAAGTCATCATACTATACGAGCAGAACGATTCCGTTGTTTCGACGATGGCCTGGCAATGATTGTGATTGTTCGCAAGCACTCGCGAGGACAACTAGGGCAATGGATCCTGAGTCAGTCAAAATTCGTCTCTTGACTATCTAAGGGTCGGCGACATCACTCTTTCGGAAACAGCCATCTTCCAGACCAATACCACCTATGCAAACGATCTCGAAACTAACAGATCAAGAGCGGGTTCGAACAACGAGGTCAAAAAACCTCCGACATGGGCAGCAGCACTATGCCTTTGAGCAATACCCTGTGACGGCTTCTCTACACATACGACTGGTCAAAAGCACCTTCACCGCACATGTTTCCAACGCGCTGGGAGCAAACCTCCGGCAGATATTGCAGATCTCCTTCACCATCATGTAGCCTGACGCTATCCTTAGTCATTGCATCTTCACTGACAGCGCAATGCCTATTCAGGAAACCCGAATCCAACGTCGAAGGAATATAGTTACACGTTACGTACGGAGAACCCGTACATTACCGAAACACTACGTCACTTTCCAAATGTCAAGACATCTCTTAAATCTGGGGCTCCAGATGGGTCCTGATGTAATGGAGCCTCATTTTATGGGGATGCCGGGAAAAAACATCGACGATCTGGATGGAAAATGGAGATTCTCCAAACCGGATTTAATTGCGGGGAATAACAAAATTCTCCAATAGATCGACCGCGGGGGAACTGACAGCGAGTGGCGTCAGAATATCTTTTTGACAGAGGGGAAAGTTTTGGCAATATCGGATATGAGAAGGTATGCGACACTCAAACACTATCACAAAAAGAATAAGCTTACAAGATAATCATAAAGTAGTTCATTAGTTAAAAGTAATTGTGAAGGAAAAGCCATAACTCCTTGTTCCGACCGGAACATACCCAATCCTGCGTCTATGCGCCATGCTTTTGTAACACAATGTCCAGTGCCCGGGAATCTTCTATATGCTACATATGCTGTGTCTTCGAAACAAAGGAAATACACATCTCATCTTAAAGACTTTACTCGTCGCGTGACTTGCTGTATGAGCCAGTGTTGCCGAGACCGTTCAGGTCAACGTCAAGACCGCCAGCGCGCGCTGGGCGCTGCTGGCTGTGCTCGATTTGGCGAGCGGGCATGCGCTCCTCTTGAGAGGCCTGAACGGGGGCGTTGGTCTTCTGTTCAAGACCCATAGAGGCCAGGAAGGAGATGGCATCAGCCTTCTCCTGCGCCTTGCGAGCCTTGCTCCATTGGAGCTCAGTGGCAGCGATGTCGATGACACGGGGAAGAGCCTCAAGAGACTTGCTCGCGTCAAGGAATGAGAGGCGTGTGCGGCGGGCGATGATGTCAGTGACTGTGCAGGCAGCTTCAGCGCGGATACCGTGAGCGACTTCAGCCTCGAGGTAGGGGAAGCCAGAGACAAGACGGTTGTTGAGAGAGGGGTTGGTGGAGAGGACAGTCCAGGCGCGGTCACCGTAGTTGTGCGCGAGGTGGTCGGCGACGTCAGCGTCGATGGGGTACATCTCCATAAGCTGACGGGCCAGAGAAGTAGAGTAGCCGTGAGCACCGATGAGGGGAATGTCGCGAGTGCAGCAGACACCGTTGGTGGTGAAACCGGCGGCATTAGCACCGCTGATGTCGGGGAGACCGATAGCTTTGGGCTTGAGGTCGAAAAGCTTGATGGCCTCGTTGACGGTGTCTTCGGCCATCTCACGGTATGTAGTCCACTTTCCACCAGCGCAGGTGAGGAGACCGGAGGGAGAGCTGGTGACGAGGTGGTTTCGGACAAGCGACTCGGTGTTCTTAGCGTTGGGGTTCTTGACGAGAGGTCGGATGCCTGTAAATGTTAGTATGGTGTGTAGTTCAATTGATTGCGGGGCTACTTACCAGACCAGGCAGCCTGGACGTCCTTGCGCGAGAGAGCAGATTCGGGGTTCAGAAGCTTGCTGACTTCACGGAGGATGAAGTCAACATCGGTCTGCTGAGCAACAGGCGCACGCTCGACCTGGCAGGGGTTGTCGGTGGTACCAGCAAGGGTGAATCCCTGCCAGGGAAGAACGAAGATGACTCGACCATCGGAAGTAGCAGCGTCGAGAAGGCCAATGCCATTGGGACAGATATCCTTGGGAAGCATAACGTGCACGCCTGAAGCGGGAGCGACGATAGGCTTGCAAGATGGATCATCCATTTGATGAATGGCGTCAGTGAAGGGACCAGTAGCGTTGACAACACCCTTGGCGCGGACCTTGAAGGGCTCAGCGTTGGCGGAGTCGCCGTTCTTTGAGGCGAGGACGTCGCGGACTTGAGCGCCGTTGATCTTGCCGTTAGCATCCTTCTCGAGGCCGGTGACCTCAACGTGGTTAAGAACGTTGGCGCCGTAGTGCGCAGCCGTCATAGCGAGAGCGACGTTCATGCGGGAGTCGTTGTGCTGACCATCGTAATAAACCAAGGCGCCAACCATGTTCTCCTTACGCAACTTGGGGAATGCCTCAAGAGCCTTGTTCTTGCTCATGTAGTATGAGCTCTCGAGACCTTGAGAGCCAGCGAGAAGATCGTAGGCCTTGGTACCGGCCCAGAAGTAAGGTGCCTCCCACCACTTCTGGAGGGGCAGCAAAATGGGCAGCGAGCTAGACAGATGGGGAGCAATGTTGAGGAAAGTCTTGCGCTCGCGCAAGGCCTCCATGACAAGCTGCAATTGACCGTAGTCAAGGTTCCAAACAGCCTTTTCTAGATATCGAACGCCACCGTGGACGAGCTTTGTGCTCTTGGAGCTGGTGCCGGAAGCGAAATCATCGCGTTCGACGAGGGCGACCTTGAGGCCGCGGGTGATGGCGTCGATAGCGATACCTGTTCCTGTAGCACCACCACCAATGACAAGAAGGTCGTACTCGGTATCTTTGTCGGGTTGACCGCTGCGGCGCAGCTCAGCGAGGGCTTCCGCTCGGGCCTTTGTTGCGCTGAATGTGGGAGGGACGATACGTCCTGTTGAGTCGCGCTTGAGAGGGACGAGGGGCTTGTCGACGACGTGAGTCTTGTTGCGGGTTGCGTAGTAACCGCCTCCGACAGCGACAGTTGTCGTGGCCGCAGCTGCGAGAAGCAGAGGGCGCTTCATCGACCGTAATCTTTGTTGCATTTTGTATGTGTGGTTTGTGGTGTTTGGGGTTTGCTTGTGCGCGGTAACGAAACGTTTGGCGCAAGTAAAAAAAGGTGGGCAACCGTTGGAGGAGAGGAGGAAGTTGAGAAAAGCTGGAGATGAAGTCTGGGGGAATAAAGATAAAGTCAAAGATCAAGGCGACAAAGAAATGGCCAAAGGGTTTATAAGAGTGTATAGTAGACGACGATCGCGGAGGATGATGATAGTGAGTCCATAAATTAGCGGAGTTGGAAATGGGTCTGTTTGCTCGACTCTGATATCATGGACACTTTAACAAGTTTTTAGTTTTTTTGCGACCACATTAGTCGGGTCTGACA
Organism: Fusarium aywerte; assembly: GCA_013186375.1. Classification (NCBI taxonomy): domain Eukaryota; kingdom Fungi; phylum Ascomycota; class Sordariomycetes; order Hypocreales; family Nectriaceae; genus Fusarium; species Fusarium aywerte. The sequence continues at coordinate 56,272 of JABCQV010000017.1, forward strand.
AGTTTGGGGGTTCTGGGTGCTGCACAGTGAGAACGCACCGCAGAATTAGGCTATGCGGCCCTGGAATTACCGATTTGCCCTCCGAGTAAAAAAAGAAACTCATCTGACCTGATTCGACCCGCAGACAAAACGACAAAGCCGTTCAATAAACGTCGCGGATTGCGTCGCATGGCTTGAATAGGAATCCCGGATGGTCCTGAGCCTCATCCAAGATGCGAGCCGCGTATGCAACTCGGGGTGGAAATACCGAGTATGCTGACGTCGACATCGAGATTTTACCCCTGACCCCATGCACCTCGGTATACAAAGCCCGAGATTGCCGCCTCTTCTGGCCAAATTTGGATTAGTGGTCTATGGAACATCAATCATCCAGCCCCGGTCTTTCGTCCCGACCGGAGGTCGCTCCTGTGAGTTTAATCACCCGCCCCCACGTTCAGGAGGGGAAACCCCGACCTCAGGGGGGCAGTAAGAAAGCTGTACAGCTTATTACAATGCGGACAAAATTATCGGACGCTATGTCACTGTATCTATGGCGCCCTCTACCTGTTTATTTTCTTTGTCTCAAGCCGAGAGGTCCTTGTTTCTGTCATCCCGCCATCGGAGACGTCAACTTTGGGGATACCGTGAAAAGGTCCAACAGGTCACAACTGATCCTCTGGCTAAAAGAGACTCAGTCTGGCCATGCGGGGATGACCAAAATTCGGTCTTTGTTCAAAAGAATACGATTTCAGCATGCGTTGTCTTTGTGGCTTGAGAGGCACGGCTGATTTTCCACTAATCACTTGGTGAAAGTTGAGGTACAACATTCTGACTAGTGAATGTCGTACAGCGGCTTGAAACTGACCACACTTACAACAATGAACGACACATCCAATCCGCACTTCATCTCGCTATCGATTTCACTCCCTCGTAGTGAATAAAAATCATCAGATCTTTCGATAGAGTCTTCGCACTTGAAACAGACACGATGCGATCAATATCAGTAATGACGCTGAGAAATGAACTGGAGGTATAGGGTTGGCGAGAGGACCACGGTAAGTAAACGAACAATCACCCAGCCACCACTGCAAGAGCACTTCTTTTCTATACAAACAGCTGACCCTCGCGAACATCAGATACCCGCGATCACAACTGTGTTTCTTATGCACAATTCACCGATCACAACCATGTCTGAGAGTATCTTGAGTCATCGCATGAGCTTCTTCTCTAAACTTTCCACTATTTCTTATCATAACGTCGCGGTCCAGCGATAACATCATCCAACGACGAATGACGGTATCACACGATACGGCTTATCCCGCTTTACTATTGCCACGTCTAAGTCACTGCCAAGTCTTATCACATCTGCTCGGCGAATTTTAAAAAAAGCCCAAACCCGTCGAACACCTTGTCCTCACCACGAAAGTACCCGGTCACTTTGAATACGAGCGAGATTATACTGGGGAGTTTGCGCTGTATGTGTTGGACCAGGTCGAACGACGAGGGCTCACGAGACGACCGAAACCCATGCCAGGCGTATTGATGGGACTGGGTCCTGTGTAGATGAAAACGTCATACAGAAAACCACCGAAAGCACAGCCAAGAAAAGGAGAGACCATGGGAATCTGGAAATTATTGTCAGCCTAAACTTCCACTTTGCGATATGCACATTTGGACTTACCCAGAAATAGTATCCGCCAGCAGACCAGACCTCACTACCGTAACCGAGCATGTACGAGACCAAACGAGGTCCAAAATCACGAGCCAAGTTGATGGCATAACCCGTCTCCCAACCGAAGCAAGCTCCGATACCGAAGATCAGGAAGAACAGACCGAGCGGCATCAATGGACCAGCACCGATGTTGGCGCTATCGGCCATGGCAAAGATGACGAACTGCAGAATTGTGCTGGCGATGAACTCTGAGAAGAACATGCCAGTGCGCGTCATGAACTCGGCAGGATACGTGCAGAACACACCAGCCGTCGCGTTCTCGCCAATCACAGTCCTGATACCTGGACCGCCTTCGTACGCGTCAATGGCAGACTTGTAGTTGCCGTACACGACGGCTGCGGCGGCCATTGCTCCTAAGACTTGAGCGAAGGCGTAGACAGGAAACTTTCGCCAGGGATGGCCTCTAAACAAACAATTGGCCAGTGTCACGGCTGGGTTCAAGTGACCGCCTGATTTACCACCGACATACACACCAAGCATGACACCGAGGCTAAGCCCTTGTCAGTGACGAGCTTGATCAATGAAGACAACAACCACTTACCCCCATCCCCATGAAATACTCTGGTAATCACCCTTTGTCCCACGACTGAGCACAACCTGGGCAACGACACCATCACCAAAGAGGAGAAGAATGAAAGTACCAAAGAATTCCGAAAAGGCATCCTGGCAGTACTCCCTCACCCTGCTCCAGGCGAACTGCTCAGGCGGTGGTGGGATCGTGGGCGCCTCACTGGTCGCCTCACTGTACTTCTCATTCTGGCTCATCTCGACTTTTGTTGGGATGGAAGACTTGTGGAATGAAGACTCAGAGATGGAGTCGTTGATGGTAGAGATGGGCATCCTTGGAGAAACAAAAAAGTGAGGTTGCAGAGAGAAAAATGATGGATGGGATGGGGATGTTGGCAACAGGGCAGGACAGGATGCAAGATATGCAAGAGAGACAGGTTACAGTCAAGATTGGCGGCGTCATCCACTTTGCTCGGCATTGCTGGGGATCACGTTACAATATATGGTCAGCAAAAAGCGTGTGCATCGAAACGTGGTGCTTTTGCCCCTCGTTCCCGTTACGGCCAAGGGGCACCTGTCTCTCGGTGCTGGAAAACACCAACGTATATCCATTTACCGAATCTGCGAACGCCTGTCTTTGTCCCAGGTCTGTGCTTGCAAACATGCTGGAGCCTATTTTGGGGATATGCTGGGAAACAAGAGGACGGGAGGGGCAGGGAAAGAGTCGGGTCAGCGAGTAGTTCCGATGGAATCGTACCATGACATGGCAAGGGAGCCAAGATGGCGTTTGAGACAAAATTCTGCTAGGACTTGACCATGTGCAAAGGAGAATTCTCGCAATAAACATGCTGCTCAGCGGCACATTACCGAAAAGAAACGCAAACGTCCGCCGTGGGATATCAGACACCGAGATATCGGGTTCTAATCAGAACGCTTACACCGAAGGGCTGGGACTGAAAGAGAGGGGCAGAACGATCGAGACTGGTGGGGGTATCTCTCCATGCATCTTATCACGTTAGTTGAAGGCAACCCCGGACTTTGAACAGAAGAGAGGAAAAGATTTGCGGCCGCCCAGGTTGACCGAGGCTATTGGTCCGGTTGGTTGGCTTGGCTCAGAAATAAGGTATGGTCAATGTTATATTGACCCGCATATATGCGATGAGGTGACAAGCGGATCCGAATCAAGCTTCTGGAACACGGGGGATTGTGCTTTCCCTAAGGTTAGTGCACTGCGGGGAAATGGAACATCTGACCAACCCCCTGTCCTCTATTCTTCCCCTAGTACCGACAGTACAGGTACAGGTACTTTGAGCATGTATCTGGTATATCAAGCATTCGCTCACTTACGAGATCCCCGATGGGCTGTGCTTGTCTTGCAACATAGGCCTGTAATTCGGTATCTCCACGCCGAGGCTTAGCGTACAAGACTCGAAAAGGAAGTTGGTGCTGGTTGTGTAACTACAAGGGCCTGCTTCTATCATGGGTTGTGAGCGAAATATTCAAAACGTACTTGTCTCGTGCATCATTTCTGTCTGACAAGAGTTGGGAACCCCGCAGCTGGGCAATCTCTTGGGGGGAAGAGGGGAGACCGGGGGAATGGGAAACGGTCCCCGAGATGCTTTTGGATTGGAGGGTTTGCACGAGAGAGTCCTTGGTCTCGGTGTTTGTAGGTATTTGGACACCGAAGTACGCGAATACTTAAGGACTACCAAGGTATTGCACCAATCCGAATACTGTTGCAATCCCCAACCGAAACTTTATAAGGTGATCTTTCTTACATCCAGATCAGTCAGATTCATTTGTCACTGTTGTATTTTTGCCTTTCCCCCATCTGAATACTTTCCCCACAAACGCCCTTCTTCTGTGATCTGCTACAGCACCGCACTACACACCACAGCACTGCATAATGCCTCTCCTCAACGGAAAACCAAACCCTACATTTATTGGTGCCATTGACCAGGGTACTACAAGCTCGCGCTTCCTAATCTTTGACAGCAGTGGCGATGTTATTGCTACACATCAGCTTGAATTCAAGCAGTACTATCCTCATCCTGGGTAAGTCGTCCACGATACTCTAATGACTCTTTGAGCAGGACTAATTTTTGATTTAGATGGCATGAACATGACCCTGAGGAGCTTGTGAGCTCCGTTGAGCAGTGTATTGACGGTGCCGTTGAATCCTTTGAGAGCCAAGGCCACTCAAGAGACCAGATCAAGGCTGTTGGTATCACAAACCAGCGAGAGACAACTGTCGTCTGGGACAAGACAACCGGTAAAGCTCTGCACAATGCGATTGTCTGGACAGACACCCGCTCAAAAGATCTCGTCCGCCGTCTCAAGCGCCGACTTGGCTCTAGCGAGCTGATCGGACGATGCGGCATTCCACTCTCCACATACCCATCTGTGAGCAAACTGCTCTGGCTTATGGAGAAAATTCCCGAAGTGGAAGATGCGTACGAGCGAGGCGTTCTGGCTTTTGGAACGGTGGACACGTGGTTGACGTACAAGCTCAACGGTGCGACCGAACGAGACGTCTACGTTTCTGACCCGTCAAATGCGTCGCGAACCATGTTTATGAATCTCGAGACACTCGAGTATGATGAGGACATTCTTGACTGGTTCCGCATCGATGATAGCAAGATTACGCTGCCAAGGATCGTGCGCTCCTCAGACAGCAAAGCCTACGGAACGCTCGCTGGCACGTCTCTCAAGGGGGCCAAGATCACCGGATGCCTGGGCGACCAGTCTGCAGCGCTCGTCGGGCAGAAGGCTTTCACCCCCGGCCTCGCCAAGAACACGTACGGCACAGGCTGCTTCCTGCTCTACAACGTGGGCCCGAAGCCTGTCATCTCGTCGCACGGCTTGTTGACAACGGTGGCCTTTGACTTTGGCGAGGGCAACACCATGTACGCTCTGGAAGGTAGCATCGCGGTTGCTGGCTCAAGCGTCAAGTTTCTTGTAGACAACTTTGGCTTCATCGAGTCATCGGCTAAGTTGAGTGCGCTGGCCGAGACGGTGGAGGACAACGGTGGGTGCACCTTTGTTACGGCCTTTAGCGGCCTGTTTGCACCGTACTGGATTGACGATGCGCGAGGAACCATCTTTGGTATCACGGCGTACACGCAGCGTGGGCACGTTGCGAGGGCGACGCTCGAGGCGACGTGTTTCCAGACAAAGGCCATTCTCGACTCGATGGAGAAGGACAGCGGACACGCCTTGACCGAGCTTGCTGTTGACGGTGGCATGTGCAACTCGGATCTCATCATGCAGGTACGTAAATCCACCATTGTCTTAACTCGCACCACGAACCCTTGTATCTGAGGGGTTGTGGCTTAGCAGGATCGTCTATGTTACAATAGTTGACTAACCCTTGACCTACCAGACCCAGTCAGATCTCATCGGTATCCCGGTAAACAGACCCGGCATGCGTGAGACGACAGCACTGGGCGCAGCCATGGCAGCGGGCTTCGCCGTTGGCATCTGGAAGAGCTTTGACGATTTGAAGGACGTCAACACTCAAGGTCGTACCATCTTCAAGCCACAAATAGCCGAGGAGGAGGCGACCAAGCGGTTCGGCCGTTGGACCAAAGCCGTTGAGATGTCCAAGGGCTGGGCTAACGAGTAGATACGACGAAAGTGGTAATGAAAGAGGGCGAATTGCTTTTGTTTGTTGGTTTGTTTGTGTATGTACCAGTACTTATTGCCAATACCAGTTTAGCTTTGCATGGACTTTATTCTGTTGCCTGATGAAACACCAGGGTCTGTAGGGCTACTAAACCAGAAATAAGCTGATGTGTAGTCTAGCTGGTGATCTATCAAAAGCTTGACTGTTCTAGCCACGCACTAGCTCTACGATGATCGTACCATTCACGGCTCCGCAGTGTTATTTCTGAGGGAGGGGTTCAAGCTACTGTATCTCCTTCAGACTACTGCTGTATTTTGCTGTGCATGTGTGGTAGGAAACACTCGTTTCTTACTTTACCCATGTAGCTTTTTCCTGTTTCGGTTGGTCCCATCAACTAGACTGACCAAGCCCCCCAGATCATCTTGGTTTTTGTCATGGGTAAGGATTGGAACGTTTCCTCTCTTTCTGCAAACACCTGCACCTGCAAGCAAGCAAGCAAGCAAGCAAAGCAAAACGCCGAGTGATCCGGGGAGAAGAATGCTTATATGCCGAGCAGCCGAATGTGTACGGCAATGCAGGGTTAACCGAAGATAGAAGGTCTGTAATCCACCTTCTGGATGCAGACATGGGGGAATCAGCATTTAACATTGGCATCTCGACTTGGCTTTTTTATAGGGATTGTTTGGACATGGTTCTTGTACAACAAGAGTTTTGAGTTCCAATGGGTTGCTTGATTGTGTTGTAGTCGTCATCTGGGAATTAAAGTGGTTGCAATTATGTATATTCGGTACATAGTTACAGCATCCAGTTACTGTATTTGATTGCATTGCCAATTGCTGACAATTGTTTTGTGTTGTCGATCTCATCTTGGCTAGGATGGTGGCTTCTGTTGGTTCTTGTTTGCCCCTCATTTTTTCTCTCTCCTCTCTTCTTAGCAAATCGTTTCTCTTCTCCACCCACTCACACTTGACCTTTTTTTTCCCTCTCCACTCCAGCCAGAGTTCGCTTCGGCCTTACTTTTATCACCCGCGTCAAACAACACAAGCTCTGTTCCCAATCACGGAAATCAACTCCGAGCCAAAGGAAAGGAGAGGGGAAAGAAAAAAAAGAGACGGAAATTTACAAGGGTCCTTTCTCCAGATTGCAGCGCCCCAGTAGCTTATCTCCCCAGACCCTCTTCTTTCCCACTGTCTGGTATGACTGTGGAGAGTGAGATAAACGCGCTGAGAGAAAGGGAGAAGATCGTCCATGACATCCATCAGCGGACCCTCAGTGGTTGAGGAAGAAGCCAACTCGACGTTGAGTAACGACGATGCTTCCAGCGGTGATGACTCGAGAATGGCTGGTGTTGGACCCTCCAAGAAGCGGAGGAGGGAGAAACACCAAAAGATATCGTATGTTTTTTCTCTACTCTCTCTATATAACATTAATGATCAAATTTCTAAATTGTATCCGCTAGGTGTGAGATGTGCAAGACTCGCAAGGTAAAATGTGATCGCGCTGAACCTGCTTGTTCGTGGTGCGCTCGTCACAACAAGGCTTGTGTATATCTCGAGCGTCAGAGGCCTGGAGCTGGACGTAATGAGTTTAACGTCGAGCTCGAAGCCAAAGTTAACAGAATTGATGCGCTTCTTCAGGCTTTGGGACGGAGGGTTGAAGAGCATATTGTGCAAGACCACTCTCCCGTTGTATCTCCTGGTATATCGCCTGCAAATGTTACTGGTTATAATGCTTCACAACTGGACACTCGACTTGCGCCAGCGACACTCCCAAGACAACCATCTTTCCTGCAGCCCAAGTCACCAGCTATATCGAGTCCCTGGCAGGTCAACAACCATCAGAACGCAACTGCATCATCTCAGCAACCGGAAGTCAGTACAGCAACACCGGCTCAGAGTAACGATATCCCAACACCAACGACTATAGGACGAAATCCATCAATTCAATCCTATACGATCGATCTGCCGCCACACGACATCATCTACAGTCTGGTAGATCTCTACTTCAAGCACTGCGGGACATGGTGTCCCATTCTCGAGCGCAAAACCATCTTTGCAACCTTCTTTGGTTCAACTTCAATGGAAGAGCCTGATCGGATATTACTCTACGCCATCGTGGCTACCACGTTGCGCTTCCTTAAGGACCCCAGGCTATCACCTGAGATGAGTGCCTACTACCACTCAGTCGCTAAACACACGGTCCAGCTATATGCGATGGAGCACACCACCATACCTGCGTTGAGAGCCCTTGTTATCATAACTTTAGACGAACTAGGAACATCCAACGGACCCCGAGGTTGGAATCTCTTATCCTTGTTGGCTCAAAACGCTAGACAACTTGGCTTATGCGAGGAAAGCAGCGTCTTTCTCTCGGCGGAAGCATCCAAAATCACCCACACAGCTTCATCCCATAGGGTCGCGGCTGTAAAACCAGAGTCTTGGATCGAGGACGAAGGACGAAGACGACTGTACTGGATGATCTATCTTTTAGACAGATACGCGACCATCGCCACGCTCACGTTTGACTTTGTTCTCAACGACACCAAAATCAACCGCTTCCTACCATGCTCCTATGATCTATTCTCCAAAAACGTTCCCGTCGAGACACGCTCACTGAGCCCATGCAACAACAAACAATCGCCCATTATGACATATCTCGTCAACAAGCCCGAGAACCTCGGAAGTTTCGCCTATCACTGTGAGATCCTTGTCATTCTGAGCAGTATACACGAGTTTCTCAAAACGCCTGTTGATGTCACTTCGGCAAGCGATATGGCAGAGTGGCGCAACACGTATCGCAATCTCGACCGCACACTCGATGGTTGGTTGCAAAGCTTGCCGAGCGAATACAACAAGATCTCTGCGCTATGTCACTCTGACCCTGCGAGTCGCGTGGCCAACTGGTTTATGCTTCATAGCGCGTACGTCACAGCTGCTGTCCGTCTTCATTCTTCAGCAGCGTATCCGACAGTGCGCTCTCACATTTTTGTCCCGTCGCACTACGCCATGCAAAGATGCTTATCTGCTGTTCAGAGCTTGGGCGATATCACACGAGACGTCCTTGAAGCAGATGGGTTGAATCTCCTTGGACCCTCATTTGCTTTCTCTCTTTGGGTTGCTGCGAGGTTACTGCTTGTACACGCTGCTACGGTTGGATGTACGGTGGACTCGCAGATCGACTTCTTTATAGAAACGCTGCGCGATGTTGGAAAACATTGGGAAGTGGCGAGCAATTACTCCAAGATCCTCCAGCGTGTTGTGCAAAGAGCTCGACAGGGTGATATGGGATTCTCGGCGATGCGAAGGTAAGACACATGCTCATTTCACAATAGAGCACCCCGGTTAACAGTTTTCAGGAGCGCTTATGACCTAGTTACTCTGACATCCACCGCAAGACACTCGGGCTTGGAGGCGACATCGACACAGGCTACATCCCTAAGCGAGCTTGATAACATCGACGTCTTTGAGTTCTTCAATTATCCGCGTGCTTCTGTGATATCGACGGCACAGTCACAGCTACAGCTACAGCCAATGCGTACTCAGGCTCAAGGGACGGAATCAAGCAGGAGTAACGGAGTGCCTGATCCTGAAGCTGACTGGTTAGCTTTTGGATCGCCCTTTACTTGATTTGGAGAAGCAGGGAGGTTTTGGTTCGTTCATTTTGGTTCAGATAATTTAAAAGCCTCGCGGCATGTACAGTCATATCTTCTTGAGCATTGCATTTCTTTGTAATATCTTATGGATCAATTATATAGTTGGATATCTGATATACCTAGACACTGGAGAATATACGCGATTACAAAACCATCGTTTGCGTTCTTTGAGCCGCTGACGATTCGGAATCGAAACTTTTATCGCGGCTACGATCTTCGAGCTGAGTCAACCTGATCGCCTTGTTCTACTATAACCACCCCATTTGCGTCTTCTATTGAGTTCAGCCCCCGCCGATCATCCATTTGAACTCAATCGAAGCTAACGGGCTGGTCAATCATTCCTGGAAACTAATTACTGCCCCAAACTCTGTCTCAGCTGGCGAGATCTCAAGGATGCCAAGGGCGATTTACATTCCAGCACGCGATTGTTTAGGGGAAAATGTTTCAGATCGACAAACATGGTATTCATTCATCCGTAATCATCATAATGATGTTTTCAGTATCGTAAAAGGTATCAAAGCCATTACAAAGTTCAGTATCGTTTTAGGCGTCATCAACATTAACATGAACATGAATCGTAAACAAAAAACAAAACATTCCCTAGCTATCCCAGATAGCTCCGTAGGCAGGAACGCCACGCGTCTCCAAGCCATAAACAATCTTCTTCGTAATCTTCTCATTCGCGATAATGATGACTGCCTCAGCCTTGAAGCTTTTGACCAAGTTGTAGCCCATCTTCACCAAGTCAGGTCTCCCGAGTTTCTTAGTATCGTGGATGACCGCGTTGGGGATGCGCTCGCTGATGGTTTGGCAGATTTCGGTGCCGAATGTTTCTTCGGGATTCTTAGTCGACCAGATAAGCTGTGTCGGACACGTGGGATTCTGGATGTGGCCTAAGACAGGACCGATTCCTGAACCTGTGGCGATGAGGACGACGCGGTTGAACAGGGTTGCTATACGCATAACACCGCATGTCGGAACGCCTCGTGTCCAGATGTAGGATGGGCCATCCTGGATGGTGGCTTTTGTCCAGTCGCCTGCGTTGGAAACGACGAGCGAGTAGCCCTTTGATCGGCCGTTGATCGGCTCCGGGGCAGGGATGGTAGCGAAGGAATGCCACTCCTTGAGGGGTTGGCGCGAGAGGCGGGTGAATGAGCCGTTGACGGGAACGGTGTAGTCAAAGTGAAGTCTGATAGCGTGATCCGAGAGTTTCTCAGCTTCCACGGGTACTTTGCGGAGGAAGCACCACGATGAGGCAACGCTTGCGCTGGCTACAGCCAAAAGCCAAAACGCAGGTGACTTGACACAAGATTCTCCCAGGGTTGTACCAGATGGCGTGTTGTCGTTAGCTGAAAGGACTACTTGGACCCAGAAGAGGGCAAGCATGGTCCAACCCGCGAATCTATGTGTTCTCTCAAAGAGGTCGTGGTAGCGCTTGCGTACGGATGGCCAAGCCATACCGATCATGCCTACAAACATGGCTGATAGAACCCATGAAATGACTTGCGAAGCGATGGAAAGGTTACCCCAGTTGGGGCAACTTCCGAAAGCGCAAGCAATATCTGCGATGTTTGTTGCCAGAAGCCATGCTCCTGCGCTCACAGCCGCACCGGAGTGGACACCGCCAAGATGGTAGATCTTTGCGCAACGAGACCTGATAGCAAGAGGCCAGGACTTGGGTACGCTGCATGTGATAGTGTAGAGAGCATTGATGACGAATTCTTGACGAACAAGGACAGCAGTGGCCAAGTTGATAGCTGTGATGATACCCATCCATTCTCGGCTGATGTTGGTGAGGAGAAGAGCGATGGCAGCACCAATGTTGAACAAGCCAACGAGAGAGAACAACCGACGGTAGACAATAAGAAGCCTATGGCGTAGTCCCCGAGCATGCTTCGGTAGATCCTTCTCAGGAAGGGCCTTCTCCAGATCATACTGATGCTCAGGGATAAGAGTCGCATCAGACGCATCCGAGAAAGAACTGAATTGCGTAGCACTCGACGCGGTGGAATCCATGCGTGCATGCGCCAGCACAGCAGGCTGAGGAGACCGAACTTCTTTCGATGGGACAGACATCTTGAGAGCCTGCTTGTCGACCTTGCCGTTTGCGGTCATGGGTAGGTTTTCGAGTTGGTGGTAATGCGTCGGCATGGCGTAATAAGGCTGGAGAGTCTTGAGGTGTGCCTCAACGACCGGAAGAGGACAGTGGCTGGGGGTGACGAAGGCGTGGATCTCCTCGTTGATGAGAAGAGCGGTTGCTGATTGAACCGAAGGGCAGGATTTGATGCATGCAATGACGCCGTCGAGTTCGACGCGGAAGCCTTTGACTTTGACTTGGTCGTCGATGCGGCCGAGGATATGAAGAGTGCCGTCTGTATTCCATTGGCAGAGGTCTCCCGTGTTATACATATTTGATCTACATATTGTCAGTACTGAGTTACAACCAGGTTGAGAATAGTAAAGACTTACCCGTCCTGGGCAAATGGGTCAAGGCGGAACTTCTCAGCTGTCTTGTCAGGTAACTCAACGTAGCCTCGCGCCACTCCTGCACCACCAGCCCAGACATGTCCAACCTCGCCAACAGGAACAGGCACTAAGAATTCATCCAGGATGTAGATGTCATTTCCCGGCGTAGGTCTGCCGATGGAAAGAGGTTGGCCTGATTGGTGGGGGTGCATTGTGTTGACGATGGTGGTTTCTGTGGGGCCATAGCAGTTGAAGTAAGATACATGAGAGGCCCACAAGTCCGCAAGCCTATTCTAAGTTAGCTGAAGCTTTCTTTTTTGATTGCAGTTTGCTGTGGCTTACTTTTGGCAGCTTGGTTCACCTGCTGTGGCGACGGTCTTCAGTCTTGGAAAGTCTTGAGGTTTTTGTTTTGAGAGGATGCTTGGTGTGCAGATGAGGACGTCAAGCTTGAAGACATATTAGCATGGAACTTGGGGTTAAGCTGAGAAATCTTACCTCTTTTAAAGCTTTCGACCAGTTTGATCCGCGAAGGACCAAGGTACCTCCATTGGATAGACAGCCAAGTGTTTCCCAAGCAGCTTCACATGTTAGCTATAACCTTCGTGGTAAAGAAAGTTGAAGACTTACCCATATCAAAGCTAACGTTCAAGACCTGTCCAACATGTGTTCCTGGCCCAATGCCCAAGTTTCCTGGTGCTTGGCATACCAAGTTTGCGACATTGCGGTGGTTAACGTCTACTCCCTTTGGTGTACCGGTTGTTCCTGACTTGTTAGTCTGATATAAGGTAAAGTATAAGCATGACTCGACTCACCTGAGGTATATATCACGTAGCAGCCAGCCTCAGGTTGACTGATAGGGACAAAGTCTGCCTTGTCATCCGACTTAGGTACGTCCTCAATGATGACAACGTTGGAAACTCCAGTGTTTGATAGACGATGAGCTGTTGATTTTGAAGTTAAGACAACCTTTGCACTAGTCTGCTTCAACACGAACCGCAACGTCTCATCCGCTACAACACCGCCATCAAGAGGGACATACTGCGCTCCACAAGACAAGATAGAAATGATACCAAGAAGCATACCAACACCACGCTTGACAACTAGAGGTACACGATCCCCTGGCACAACGCCAAGACTCCGCAATCGTCGAGCCAAGTTGACGCTCTGTTGGGCAAGCTCGGCATAGCTTGTCTCCACGGGCGGTTCGACAGACAGATCCCTTGCCGCCGTTGCCGAAGGCTGTGTGGCAGCATAGTAGAAGAATGCTTCTGTGACAGTTGAGAAGTTAGGACGACTGTATGTACCTCGTGTAAACGACACGGGCACGGCAGTCCCCTGAGGTACTGCGAGTTTAGGAAAGTCCATGCCAGGCAAGCTGGGCGTGTACGAGAAATAGAAATGGCGATCGTCGTACAAGAGGTTTCAGATAGAAAACTCAAATAGTCCGATAGTGTACGGGAAGAGGGTAAGAGTCAGGGGAAATGGGAGGGAATTGTGTTGGAGAGGTGGTGCTTTGATGATTTGAAATTAAAGGACTGCATGAGAAGGAACTCTCTCCACCAAACATGCAAGTCTGCTCTTAAATAAACAAATGCCTTAACCTTCTCCGCTTTCTGCAACCTCTTGTTTTTCTTCGTCTGTTCCCTGTCTCTTTCATAAGATAGCCTAACCCAGCCTTCCTCGTCATGGCTTGGCAGGATTATTCCAAGCTACTGTGCCCAACAACTCCAACAGTGTCCAGCCAACCCAACCAGTCATGTGCTTGATACGAGTTTGCACTGTTGGGGGGGCGGCCATAACCTAACCCACGCACCCTTCCGAGGTGCGTCTTTTTTTCCTCTTCCTGTATAGAAATGTTCAGACATGGCTCCGCAAGGTTCAGTTTCCGAGGAACACGGGCTTCTCGATTGGGTTCAAGGATATCTCAGGCTAAAGCCATATGCAGTTTGGGGGAGACCGCTTGGACAGCAAAGAAAAAGCTTTGAAATCTACAAGGATTTGGGCACGGGCACATAATAGCAGGGGGATGGGATGGCCTAAATGGCTGATGAACATTTGTTTGCTTGCAAAAATTGCAGTTGCTAAGAGTACCTGGAATTACTAAATCCTCTTTTCCCCTTCACCGTAGAAAGTTTGGTATAGTTTCTGTGGATCCGATCCCTGTCGACTTAAGTTTTAGTACTAACTATAGACCCGCATGTAGAGAGGGATCTGCGGGAGTTAGTTTGGTTCTATTGATTCGGTTCCGTGGGTGCGGTTACTACAAGGGTTGCCAAGACATCTCCAGCATGCGGGAACTGCAGGATCTCACTCCGGCATCTGGCGAAATCTTACATGGAAGTCAAGGGCTCACGCGGTGGAGATGATGTGACGAACTGCTGGAGATGCATTGAGTACATAGCAACTGCATTCACAATTCGCGAACCTGCCGTCATTCAACTTGCAGCTCTATATCTAGAGTCACCGCTGATTGAGAGGACTATAACACCTCGGCTTCTCTTAGTTTGTTTTGATTCCCCACAAGTGACAGGCGGAAATCTATCACTACTCTCGCCTCAACAAAGATCATCGGGCTTTTATTAACAAGCTACCATAAACTAGCCACGCGAACGGCTGACACTCGGACCAGGCCAGCGGAATTAACAGACATCAAGATCGACGAACGACTTAGACCCGGAGATGTTCAGTCAGACTTTCCGAACGTAGCAAAAGCTCCCAACCACCGCCATTCAAATGGCGCAATGGAGAAGGGAAAAGAGAATCATTACGGAACAAAGTACTCACAAAGATGTGAGACAAAGTCTTCAACGCAATGCATGTTGGTTGGAGGCTGCAGTACCTACCTTGTCGGGTTACCTGGATGTACGGATAGTGTAAGAAAAAACCTAAGCCGTGTCTCAGTTGAATCAAAGACACTGCCCCCACTTGATCGACGCGACTAAAAAGCCAAGGCGCGCGTTCTTTGACGTGCGTATCCGAAGGGAGATACGGATACCTGGCCTGTATTTTACTCAGACGTGACCCCTCAGACGTGACCCGTGGACCCGTGGAGAAGAAGCAACAAAGTTGGCCAGAGACGTCAATTCATCATCAACTGAGTTAATCTTTCCAATTTCAGTCCTTTTCAGCTGTCAAATCTTTCATACCTACCAACTCTAAGTCAGCAGAGAATGAGCGACCAGCTAGTCCTCCCTTCCACACCCGCCGAAGGCGTACACGTCCTCGCGTTAAACAGACCCTCTAAGCGAAACGCCCTCTCACAAGAGCTGATAACCGAATTTCTGGAACAGCTGAAGACGGCATCAAACGACGATGGCGTGCGAGTCATTGTCATCACCAGCAGCTCAACTTTCTTTTGCGGTATGAACTCACTCCACCGTTCCTACAGGGATAGTAGTTCACAGACGCCCCATAACTATACCCCGGCACTTGGACGGACCAGCTGACGTAGCAAACGCTAATCAACAGCCGGAGCTGATATCGGAGAGATCTCACGGCTCGATGCGGAAGCTGCGCGTGGCTGCCGCTATCTGGCGGACCTTTGTTCGGGGATGCAAGCCGTGCGCAAGCCTCTGATAGCGGCTGTTGAGGGAATGGCGGTGAGTTGACAAAGCATAGGCTAAACCAGGACCCAGAACCCGAAACTTTGGAAAGAGTTTGAAGTAGTACAGGACAAAGCTGATGTTTGTGTAATTGACAGCTCGGTGGAGGCTTTGAGCTCGCGCTTATGGTACAAAAAAGTCTTCCTCGTTTCTCGGTACCCGAAGCTGATGAAAACTCTTAGTGTGACATAATTTTCGCAGCGCACGATAGTCGCTTCGGACTTCCTGAAGTCACGATTGGCCTTATTCCCGGCGCCGGTGGTACACAGCGGCTGACCAACGCCGTGGGAAAGTTCAAGGTAAGTAATAATAATAATTCTTTTCCACTTCGTTCGCTTCTTTTTTTGCTTCGTCTCCTGCACAACTCAACATGATGAGTTGGCACCCAGCCTTGCTGATGCGTGCGTGAGTGATAGGCTATGCAGATGATCCTCCTCGGCCGTCCCATTCCCGCGGAAGAGGCCCGGTCCGTGGGTCTAGTTGCGCAACTTTACGAGAGCGGCACCGTGTTGGACAACGTGGTACGGGACACGGCAGCGACGCTTGCGGCGTTAAGCCCCACGGCCCTGGGTTTGGCTAAAGAAGCCATCTGTAGATGTAAGTGGCTCAATATCTTTTGTGTGAGTAAGCAACACGTCGTGTTGACTAAACTATTTGTCGTAGCTGATGATTTGGGCGTTGATCACGAGTTCGAGAGGAGTCTGTATTACTTTGCTTTTGGGACCAAAGATAAACAAGAGGGTGTCAAGGCGTTCTTGGAGAAGAGAAAGCCTGAGTGGACGTCAAAGTAATTCATATGTCTACCCTCGTTGTCACGCAAGGTTGGCGGGGGAAGAAGATCATTATATGCATGATGCGTAGATAATGGTTTGACGTCGGAAGTGTAAATCTTCCGCTTCTGGATGTTATGGGTCTTTGACACATGCCAATGTTACTTTGTTCTTTCGCTTGGCCCGTCCCGTGCTGCCAGGCTGCGGTATTGGTTGACCATTGTCGATCGTGGACAACCTTGTTTTACTGTAGTGGTTCGTGCTGTGGTCTGACCTCGCGATTATCTTTTTCGATAATTTGCTTTGCAGTAGGGTTTGCAATGTCAGTAATTGAAGTTTCTGTCTGCCTGCGACTTGAACCTGAATTCATTACTTAACTCAGTCACTCAGTGATGGCTAGTCTTATCCCTGTCTGGGTCGGTTACGTTATGAAATGGAGTCAACTTCGCTCCTTGGCAAGGTGTATCTCATGCCCTAATATGCGTTCATTCTTTCCGTCCACTCCCGAGAATGACTTTCGTGACTGTCCTCACCCTATATAATCTTTAGCTTGCATCTTTAGCTGTTGGAAAGAGCATTTCTCTGGGCCATTAAACATACTTTTAACATTTTTAAGTGGACTTTACTATCTGATGCGGCGGTACAACGGCGTAGGACAACGTTATAGGGTTAGTGTCAATTTAGTCATGAAAGCTTGTTGCCCATCTCACGATGCTAGTTGACTTCTAGTCTCGGGTACGAGGAAGGGTTATTTATTACTCACGCCAGATTACCAGACACACAATGTTCCAGAGTTGTCGTAGTATTTATTCTACTTGATTTTATATCGATCTGGATACTGTTGAACATCATAATAATCCCGCAAAAGCGATAGCAGAAAAGCTCTGGTTACTAACGGCTACATAAGAAGGACAGAGCCATTATCGTCGTTAACAAACGAATAGAGCAATCCGCGCAAGGACATACTGTACATGATTCTCTTGTCTCTTTATCTCTTTCAAAATTAATCGCATAATTTATCCTCAGCACTACATCAGTCACCCTGTACTACCTTCTTTGTATGTCAAAGCGCAAACGCAACGCGAGTCACTAGCGACCGCGGGCCGTGTTAGCCGCCGGTTTCAAACGAACCGCTCTAGCCATGGCTTGGCAGGTAAAGTACTGGAAGGGTATTCTTGCTTGAATCGCGGCTCGATAGGTAGCTGTTGATTTGTGCCATCAGGTGTGTCTGTAAAAGCTATACCACTTCTCTTGGTTTTGAATTCTCAGCGTACGAATAATAGGTGAAAGTGAGGTTCAAAATCAAACTTCGTATATATCTTCAAGCTAGTGTACTGATAATCCAAGTATCTACGTATAGAAATGATGATGAGCTAGATCAGTTCTCAACAGCTCATAGTTACATGTGGTGCATATTCCAGCTCTCATTCGGAGTCATACCCAATTTACCTTCCGAACTGCTCCGCGGAAACGGAGTTCATCAAAGTAGTACCGGCCAATCGGAATGTATCAGGTTCAACGCTGGACCCGTTAGGGTTGAAGTAGAAGTTGTGTCCATAACCACCACCGTTCCTGAAAACAGGCCACTCCGGGATTCCCTCAACTAAGAAAATATCAGTATCACTATCACACGACCACATTCATCATGATGACTTACGTCCGTGCTCGTTGGGGTTTCCTTCAGTGATGAAGCTGACCCACATACGACTGACGAGCTGAGCAAGGTCGAGAACCTTCTTGGGAGCGTTGTGGAAAGGACCCATGTTCTTGCCATAGCCCTGGCCGAGCTTATTGTAGAAGACGTAGGCGATCTCAACGAAGTGAGGGGTTCCAATCTGGGGAGCTTTACCACAGTTAGCATGTCCCAAGCAGAGTCTTGGGTAGGAAACAACTTACGCATGTTGATGTTGGGAGACTCGAAGAGGTAAGTGTAAGCAGGAACATCATACTTGGACCAAGCATCAGATCTTCTGCGTCTCCAGCTAACGAAGACCTGGTCGCCCTGGAAAGCAGCCGCGCGCTTGAACTGAGCCTTGACCGAGTCGTTGGCCTTTCTGCGGTAGCCAGAGGGGATACCAAGAGCGTCGATGTTGGGGTACAAAGCCATCAGGGTCTCGGTAATGTTGGCGTCAGCACCTGTAGCCATGATGGAAGCAGCGAACTGCTCATCAGTGTCGACACCCTGGCCAGCGAAGAAAGTACCCTCGTCGGCGTTGGTACCTGTCATGAGGGGAACCTTGACGAACTTGCCGTTCTCAAGAAGTGTAGAGGGGTAGTCGGGGATGAAGTCGTTGTCAACGACGGGGTAGAAGCCGCCGGGAACCTTGGTGCTGGTAGCGTTGAGCTTCTCAAAGGACACCTCACGGAGACAAGCGATCTTATCAGAGGCATCGCCACAGCCAGCAGCCTTGGCGATGATGTTGTAACGCTTCTCAGGCTGAGTAAGGTTCTTCATGTCAGTTCCATCAGCACCGGACTGAGCGATGACGCCACGGAAGAGCTTGTCGTCTCGACCTCCGTAGGCAGTAGCCTGGTAACCGACATTACCACCACCCGCGCTCTCACCAAAGATGGTAACCTTTGAGGCATCGCCGCCAAAGGCCTCGATGTTCTCCTTGACCCAGTTCATAGCGAGACGCTGGTCCTTCAAGCCAAGGTTGGCGATACCAGCTTCCATAACGTCCTTGCTGGCCAAGAAACCCCAGAAGGAAAGTCGGTCTATGTGGCGTTAGTTGTGAACTACTTGCAGGACTGTGAGAAGCTTACAGGCGATGGAGACGCCAATGAATGGCTTGCCCATCTTGACAGATTCATCAACCATGAAGCTCATGTTGTAAGCACCGTTGGCAGCGAAGTCCATGGTCCAGCCTCCACCGTGGATGAAGAGACCAACGGGAAGCTTCTCATCGCTGCTGATGCCCGCGGGTCGGACAATGTTCAGAGTGAGACAGTCCTCGCTGAAGGTAGCAGGACCCTGTTCGGCAGTGTTCTAAACATGGTTGGTATGTACCCGACTTGTAGAAACTCGAAGATAGTGACTCACTCCATAACCGACACAAGAGTCGCCGTACTTCTTAACCTCGAGAGTATCGAATGTCTCGTTCAGACTCTGAGGGTTCTGGAAACGAAGTTGTCCGACAGGAGGCTGAGCAAAGGGAATGCCCAAGAAGAAATCCTGGTCATATCCAGGCTCGTATCTACCTTCAAGTGTACCATTCTTGACCTTGACGGTAGGTGCTTGTTGCGAAACAACACCATCAGCCAGAAGGGCAGCCGCAGTGGCAAAGCTCAGAAGAGAACGCATCATGAAGAGAAGTCAAAGCACACGACTGGTTACTCAACTACACAAGAAGGAAGCCACCGTATTCAGTGCGAATGATGATCATTATAACACATTTCAACTCAGCAGTCCCGTCTGTATATACGGGCCCTGCAACGGTCTTGGCGGTTCCAAAACTAGTGCCCGGCCTTGAATACCATTGGACGGAGAAAGTCCTAACGTCATGTGGAATATTTTCTTCTTGTTCAATGTCAAGTTTTCCCATTATGATAATGATGTTTCTGGTATAGCATTATGTTTGACCCAGCGTCAATGCTTTCATGACACAACATCGGTCCTCAAATTTCCTAATCCGTCTCCGTTTCCGAATCGTGCTTCGTTTGCCGAGATTAACTGCCGCACCTCTAAAAGGCCCAGAGTAGCAGGCAACCTGGAAGAATACCCCATGGGAAAATAAATACACCACTAAGATGCGGGGGATATTTACGCTTAATCGGAAGAAGTTCGGTTCTCGAGGTTCTTTCTTAATTTTGTCCTGCATTATTTCGGATTAGAACGCCTGATGTTGGGACGATGAAACCCGATGGTCCGGGTATACAGAATATGGAGTGCATTAGCTTCAGTAAACGGGCCGTTTAAGGGGAATTGGGATCGTCGCAACTTGGCAATGCAATCGGAGATCAAAAAAGGGAGGACTCGTGATGAATCCCTTATTGGACCAGTTCCCAAATTGAGTCTTCGAATTGTGGTTCACCGATGCAACCTCGTCATAAAGCAGGGAAAAGAAGAAAAAGTTGGCCGAGTCTGGGGCACGACGTGATGATCTTTGGGTACTCTGAGTTTCTCATTCATTATTATGTGCCCAAAACTACTATATGCACCATCTCAAGTATTAGGAAATAACCTATTCACATGTCAAGAATACTGCACTTGGATGTTGAACTGGCCATTCTTCTCCTCCACCAAAGTAACCCTAACTCTCCACTCAGACGCCTCGAATGACTTCTGTCCCTTCATAGACAAAGTAGCATCATTCAAAGATTCCATTTCCCCACTATCTGCGCAACCGTTCGATCCTGGGGTACTGTCCAAAACCTTGATCGAACCCGCCGACGTGGTAAGAGTCGTGTCGACCGTATAGAGAAGGACACCCGGTGCGCAAATTTTGCCATCAACGCCTTCTGCAACTCGCGCTTCAGCGACTATGGCAGAGGTCTCACTCGCCGCAATAACTACAGCCTTGACGCCGCCTTGAATTTCAAGCGGAGTGAGGGTATGCTGAGTTGTTCCTCGCTTCATGATACAATCAATAGCGGTGTCCTTCAACCAGCCCAGACGCCACTTATCCCAGGCAAAAAAGTCAGGTGCTGTGCCGCCCACATTCCCCATTATGCTCCATCCTCCGGTGTAGTGGCCTGTCGGTAGGTCCGGTGAGCTGGGGTAATAATCGGGCAGACACATGGTATGGCCCGTCTCGTGATTGAGTGCCTTGTAGCCCCACGTGGTATACGGATCAGCTCCAAAGGTCACTGCTCTCTTTGACACGAGATTTCCGTCCCTCGCTGTGACGGTAAAGCCCGTGCTGATTGACCGAGTCATCTTGTCGTTGTTGCGTGTTGTCGCGATGTAGAGCACGTCATGCGCAGCGGGTAGTTCCTTCGCCCCGTTCTTGGTGTACGCATCGAGGGCATCTTGGATGTAGGACAAGTGCTGTTCACTCGTGAACCCTTCTTCCCATCTATACGCCGCCGCAGACTTGGGCATGCGGTAGAATCGTGATACGTCGGCGGTAATATTGAGTTCTAGCTGGCCGTAGCTGGCTTGTCTATACCACTCTTCTGCTTCAGGGACCAGCATATCATAGAGTTCCTTGGCGGATTCGGAAGCTGGAGAAGCAGCATCGGAGAAGTCGACGAAGATCATGTAACCCTGGATCATGCCGGTGCCAGAAACGCAATCTTGCTCGAATCCATGGCCGACGCTCATATACGTATCAGTTCTTGGCAGCTTGCAGGAGGAAACCGACTGTCTTGCGGCGAGGGATCGTGGCTGGTTGCTAAGAGGTTGGCCCAGATCTCTCGGAGAGAATCCGCAAGGTTTTTTATCAATTATTGCTGCTACTGCCGGCAGTAATAACCAAACAAATGGTTTTTTGAAGAACATTATGGGCAGGTTCTCATACTTGAGTGTTGGTAGTTTTCAAGTGGAGGTCTTGGAGGTCGGCCTTATTTTTATAACTCCCATTAGTATTAAGCTTTTCTCATTTCGATAGGCTTGGGCCGGTGAATGTTTGATTAATACTCTTAGACTAAGCTCTTGATACGAGATAGGCGGGATTAATGAAGAGGACCCTTATTCGAAACAAAACATCAAATTTGTGCCCATATTTCAAGTCGGTGCACGGCGAATTCTGGGAGTTTCGGATTTATAGCGTGACATGATTGTCCAGACTATTGGACGGAATAATTCTAAAAGTTTCAAGTTAAAAACTCTAAGAGCACTGGCAGCTTCTGATCGGCACTCGCGTATCACTTAGTGCGGTCCAGAGATTTATTAACTGAGCTGAGGAGTCACGTATTCGGTCGTATGCACAGTTGTGCGGTGGGAAACAATACCTAAATTCGAGCATAATGATCATATTTGGCGAGTAAAGAGGTAGCTCGCCTCTTTATAAGGAAGAGGTAACGAGTGGTAAACGACCCAGACTCTCGTGAAAGGACTATGATTTCAATATAAGTTCAAAAAGGCATATCTTTTGCATTCCCCAGCTGTGGATGACACAGCAACACGTTGAGTCAGTCCCAAAGGTTGGATATGAAAGGTATTGAGTCAGTTGACTACTGTTACTATCTGATTTGAATGCGGCTCAAGCTGCTCTCGAGCAGTAGGCTTGGGCAATTCCGATATGCCGCAATATGGCAGGACGCGCAGATCTGTGTGATTATCCCTCTTGTTCTTGGGCGTTAGATGATATCTCGGTACTTCCACCTCTAGCCCTGCAGAAGGAAACGTAGACGATCGATCAGTTTGAACATAGACACCTCCGATGATAATCTTAAGCTACTTAGAAGGGTGAAAATCAGCACAAAGACACTCCTCCATGAACATAATCGCAACGCTTGGGTTGTTTTCTTACACAAGTCCGGGCATAAATATTGCGTTATTCTTAAGAAAGCTGATGCTTTCTTCAATAGAAGATACGGCGTCAAAGCAACCTTGATTTGAAGCATCCATTCCATATGAAGTTCCAACTGGTGAATAGTGAAGACCGGCCCGAACTGGTTAAGATATTCGTCGGCGGCAAAATCGTGACAATCAATGTCCGCTGTACGCCTGTTATATGTCCTGATGGCCCGAGTTTCGCTTCTCCACAGACGCGTGAGAGTTCGGGATGTCTTATTAAATAGATGGTCCGGAAGACCGTGCCCTGGGATGGTGTTGGATCGATGGGGTCTTTGAAGTCGGTTCTCGGTTGGGAGGCTCTCCAGGAGGGTACGTGGAAAAAATGGTCGAGTATCGCCATGTTGGAGATTTCTGGAAATGTGGTGAATTGCCAAGCAGACTTCACAACGCAAATGTAAAACAGGAGAGCCCGGCATGAATGACTTCTTCCTGCGTCGGATGTCAAGGTTTTGGTTACGATATGGGGCGTTGATCCGTTCTAAGTGATCAGATTCTGCACAAGTCGCCAGCAACTTGATCCGCGGGACCTATTTAAACGCGGTGATAGCTTCAAGCGCCGCACTCATTGTACTTGGCATCGTGACAAACGTTTGACTGAGCATGCTTTCTCCTGAATATCGGTTCGTGGTGCCATACCCTAGAGCCAGGACAAATTCTGGATAATCGCGACGGCGTCACAAACCGGGTAAAGAATTTGAACTGGCAAGTTATTTTGCGGAAAGGAGAAATCTCCGTGCCATATAGCGACAATTTCAAAACGCTGCCGTTTTCTGTGTAGAGACAAATCTTGACGGATATGCTAAAATGAAGGTCCTAAAAAACTCGACAGACAAACGCCACCAACAGTAAGTCCCTAAAACCATCACGACACTTCAGGTCATTGACAGGCGCTAGTACCTGAGCCTACCAAGCCACAACCCGGACTTCTACAAGAATGGATCTGCCCCCTACGCCACCGCAGAAAATGTTGGTGATAGCTTCAATAGCGCGTGTCGAGAGTCAATAGTGCAAAAATATTAGCATCAAGCATTCGCTACAACTGGTATCTACGACGCGCTACGAATGTTTTAGGGGTCGCGCATTCTTGCCCTGCTGGGTAGCTGCAGGGGTTAATCAGTTTAGGGGTTGAGCTTGGGTGGATTTGTGTCTTGAGGAGGCATCAATGCTCCGAGCGTAACAACTTTCCTCCTTCTTTCGTTCAAAGCACGCATGAATAATAAAGGGCATACATATGTAATGTGCTTAGAATCATGATGAGAATGTAATAAGAAATGATCCTGTAGGAATTGCTGAGCTCAGGCAGAGCTTCACTTCATCACCGGTGTCCATTCAAGGGGGTGGAGTATCAAAGCCACCCCAATTAAAAACACGTTTCAAGTGGCGTCTTTAGCTTTCAGCTGAAGCATTTCGCGGATGCCCCTCTTTTTGCCCGGAGCCTTTTCCAGCATGTAGCCTAGGCGTAATTGGTAGAATGAAACTGAACTCCTTTTATCGGATCATTGCAGCTCTCCTATTCCAAGCAGTGAAAAGAAAATATTTGGTGGACATTTTCCAGGGCGCATTAGTGACAGACGTATCTGGCTCAAACGAGTAACGCCCGCCTGACCGTTGGCCGTTGGGATTGATCTACCAAAGTTTGAGAGAGGGGAACCTAAAATAACTTTCGGGCGCAGGGGAGAAAACAGGAACAGAATAATTGAGTCGCAGTTTGGAGAGCAGATTTGGTTGCATTTGTACTGTAGCAACATGTAATGTAGTCTTGGCTTGCACTGCGATGACGTGAGATCCCCTTGGCAGCGGATGTAGCCCTGTAGCCAGATATCACCCGTACGATAATCCAGAGCACTAAAGTAAAAAAGAAGCTCTCTCTATAATAATCTAGAACGATGGCGGAAAAGCGAAGATCTGGGAAAAGAAATTGCTTGGCAGATGAGGATCCATTAAAGGGATCGACTACGGGAATGAGGCATCAGGTTCCCGCCCGTCAGTGTGTCAAAGTTCAGGGCAGATTTTTAGTTTTCAGCGCCAACGGCCCCCGCACTTGTCGAATCTACAGCGTTTATTACAGCGGTCAATGCTACGGAAATGGACACCAATTAACTCCAACAAAGATGTCGTACCATCAAAAAAAGTAACACATAGTCAACAATTAACCTCGCCCTGATACAACAAAAGATAAAGTTAAACTCAACTACCGTGGCCTTTCTCCTATGAAAGTCCCCTTTTTTTCTACGGCTGAAGCGTCG
Source organism: Fusarium aywerte (assembly GCA_013186375.1). NCBI lineage: Eukaryota > Fungi > Ascomycota > Sordariomycetes > Hypocreales > Nectriaceae > Fusarium > Fusarium aywerte. The sequence continues at coordinate 81,314 of JABCQV010000017.1, forward strand.
TCGTCACAGGTTGATTGGAAAGTGGATAACGAGGCGTCAGAGTGTACCCGCCATCAGCCAACCGTTGCAACCCATCTAGCCCATTCCCATGCTCACAGGGTGAAGCGCTACTGAGACAGCAGCATTGTCCCGTACCAAAAAAAATGGACTCTCTGGAGCTTGTTTTAGGGAGGATAAGATAGCGTAGCGATGGATGTGATGCTAAAAAAAAAAAAAAGAGAGAAACGAAGAAGAGAACCCCTGCTTAAAAAGAGAGTCAGGGGTCGTCGTGTTCTCTCTCGCGGTCCCCTCTCAGCTGAGCTTCTTCGTCATCTTCTGTTTCTTGTTTCTTACTTGTATTCTTTTTCTTTCTTGTATCCTTACACTCTTTTTTTTTGGCAATAAAATTTAGGCTCCTCACCCAAGATGACCGTCCCGAGGTCAAACAGAGCGGTCGTGCTGGCCGCTGTGGTCTTCATCACCATATTTCTCGGTCTGGCGCATTTCCACCTAAAGACGCCCAGCGAAACAGCTACAACTTCTCAGAGCGGAGTGTGAGTATTTTGTTTGCCTACTTTTGGGCTCCGGACGCAATCTGACTTTTGTTTTCAATAGCGACGAGCCTGCACCTTTCGTCCCCGAGAAGGAGGTCGCTGCTGCGGACCCAACTTTCGTCCCCGCCGTAGACGAAGGTATTGGCGGCGAAGCAGCACCCGCTGTCGAGACCGTTGTTGAAGTCGTCGAGGTTGAGCCTACGACTGCGCCCACAACTGCGCCCAAGGCCGAGCACGATCATGATGAGCATGAGCATGAGCATCACCAAGTCACCCCCGAGAAGCCCGACGTCGATCCCTCCGAGGAACCCAGCGACCCCGAAGAGCTCGCTGAGGCCGAAGCAGCCAACACTCCTACTCCTACTCCCATCGCCGAGGAAGAGTCTATGCCCACGCCCGACGATATCCCCGAAGCCCCCGCGCTGCCCGACTTATCCTCCTCCGAGCCCAACCTCGATGCCTTCACCCCCGAGAAATGGATCCGTCCCGCCGTAAAGGTCAACGAGCCTGAATATTTCCCCTTCGGCCACTGGCCCTACAAGCTCCCCTCCGACAAGCCCATCTGGAACGAGCCCCTCGGCAAGAAGCTCTGCATTGTTGATCTTGAGAGTCGTCGTTTCGATAAGCCTGGCGAGCTCTGGTCGGACGAGATGACCTGGAACAAGAGCAAGGAGGTCCACGGCCCGTCTGGTGGTACATTGAACCACTGGGTCTATTGTATGTCTCTCGCTAATTGACAGCTCTCGCTTACTTTTGTGTACACCCGCTGACTTCTCGATAGCCAAGATCCACGGATACGAGTACTACCACATCAAGATCAACCGCTACAGCGACCGTCGCGATTCCTGGAAGAAGCCATCTGTCCTCGCCCAAGTCCTCAAAAAGCATGACGTCTGCGTCTTCATCGACTCAGACGCCCTCTTCAACCGTCTCGACCTCCCTCTCGAGTGGCTCATGAACTACTGGAGCATCTCCCCCCACAACAATTCTATGGCGCTGCCCTTTGACCCCGACACCCAACACAACCGCGACCGCAGGGGCAACCTGTTCCTCAACACTGGCTTCATGATCATGCAGAACAAGAACAAAACCTACGAGATCTTCAAGGAGTGGGACGACTGCGCCAATGATGGCGGTCGCTTCCCCGACTGCACCGAGTTCCGCAACCGAAAGGGCTGGCAGCCGACCGACCAGGGCGGTTTCGGCACCTTCATTCGTTACGCATACGACACGGAGATTCTCTCGCTGCCCTGCACAGAGGCGAACGGCTTCCCCGAGAGCAACTCGGGCTGTGACGGCAAGTTCATCAAGCACGTCTGGATTGGTAAGGAGGATCGCCTTGTCCAGGCCGTCGGTGCTGTCTTCCCCGGCGTTCTCCTCGAGACTTTCCACAAGCAGTTCCTCAAGGAGTCAGAGAACTTCAAGACTTCTGAAGACGAACTTATTGCCGCCAACGGACCTCCGTGGTAAGCGCGATATTACTTGTTTTATGTTGGAGTTTTGTCCTTTTTAACATCTGTCTGGGCGTTTTGTATCTCCTGCTCTCCTTGACCAGTACGGTTGACGGTGACCTAGAAGGAAGGGAAAGGTGTATTGAATAGAGAATGCAATTGGATATAGACCTAAGGGAAGGGTATGACAAAGCCTGAATGCAAAATACAATTGGTTTATCGTTCATACTTGTGTTTTCTCGTGTCTGCGACCATAGGTGTCTTCTGCAGTGGTGGTACGTGGTGTCTTCTCTCCCTTAAATTGGTGACCCATAGCATCCCGGCAAGAGATGGTCTGCGCCATCGGTGTGTCTTTTACATTGTCATACTTTCGCCTTGTTCCCGTCAACGTCTGCAGATAACGAAATGCGCAGTATCGACTGTGCACTTAACATCGCTCTCTTGACCTTTGAGCCTTTGTTACTGTCGGCCACCCGCACACTTATTCTGCCTTCTACATGGTCAGGTTTTTAGATGCACTGCAATTACAGTGTGAAGTGCCAATAAGCCTTGGCCAGGTTGTTTCCATCATCTATCTGGAAATACATGAATTCCACAAAAGTGTACTTTCGCAATTTTCCATCAGGCCCAATTTGTATTTGTATTAAATGTGCAGCACAAGTGAGGCGAGTTTGATCGACTCTTGTGTGGTATCATTGCCCGGACTCTTCTGCCCGCTGCATACGATGGGTGTTGGTTACTGCAAGGCTATGGATGCCTTGTCGAAGTGCGGCGCTTAGAAGTTGTGGCATGGTTCTTCAAGACTACCAACAGTCCAGCGCCTAGAAGTCGGCGCTTCGAGAATGGTTTTTTTAATTCGCCGTGTTACCTTTCCAGAAATTTCATTTAAACCACGCATAATCCTTCAGTTATGTTGTAAATTCGTTCTTCCTGCATTTCTCCCATAACTCCCATCTATTGGCAGTATGAAGAAGCGACCACTACTAGCTTGATCTTCGCGAACATCTCTAACATTGAAGCGGCGAGGTCAATAGACGCATTTGCCCCGCGGCTCGTTTGCCTTGCCTTGCCAATCTCACCAGCTTCAACCGTCCGTACAGCCTCATGTAAGAGGCGTTGACGATTTTACAAAGACCGTGATCACAATGCCACGATACTTAGATTATGGTGAAATAGGTATGAGACGACAGAAGAGGTACCGAAATGGAAAGAAAACACAACGTAACTCTCAGCACAATCGCTCTGACAGGAATGTCACCACAGGCCGTACAGGGCTCTGCGGCTCGGCTTGCGAGGGGAACGGAGGACCAGATATCCACCACCAGGCCACCGAAATACCGCCACAACAGCTCTTGAGCGAGAATGAAAGATACATCGATCTTGAGGATCTGGGCGAAGACGGCTTGATCCATTGGTTCATGACAAAGGGTGGCACTGAGCCAACGCAGATATATCAGGCTGAGCTCGTCAGTTCCTTTTGCCCTTCATCTGCATTCGACGAACTTCAGTCAAACAGTGTGCTGGTATCCAGGAGAGAAGCTTGTATGATCAACGACAGGACGAACGATGGCTCGGACTCCGTGAGTCTAGCGGAGACCAAGCCACTGACAACCAAAGACATGTATTCGAGGCTCAAACAAAAAGTAAGTTGTGCGGTCTTTCGATCACTTGCTCTATGCTTATAGCCAGGGTAGCGCTTCCACGAACCGGTCCTCAATGGGGCGCCTATCAAGCCCAACGTCAACCGTAGACTGATGTATGAACTTTGTCTATCGGCAGTGCTTTGTCACTAACTAGCATCCAGCTTTATCACGGACCCAGACAGCCATGGAGTGGTGGCACTCATGGCAACAGCGTCGGCGAGTCAAATGGATCTATTGATCGACTTTTTCTATTCATATATAGCCTTTCGCCCTCATATAGGGGTATCTGTTCAGGTAAGAGCCACAGCTTCCGCATAATAGCACGATCCTTAAACAAAATATACACAGCCCCGTGGATTTACCAGCTTCCCGATGTCATTCCATCTACCCTTCTACTCATGGCAATGTACTCGGACTGAGCCTAGAGACCCGCGGTTGAAAAAAGACAGTACGCCGTTAAGAAGAGTTCATAACATGAGTTTCATTGAAGGCAGTCCGGGGGCGTCAACTTCGGCTACAGACTACCTTTGCGAAGCGCAAGTTTCTATATATATTGCACGGATTTGCAACACTGTCTGGACAGGCTACTGCTTTATCGACACGTACCACCAACCCGTGGACCAAAGACAATGTGTTGATAACTATCTCGGAGGGGAACTGCAAATGGATCCCTTTACAGACGGCAGATGCGACCTTGCTACTCCACTTTTGAACCCTGAGGAATATTTCCTGACATGTCTTGAGTGTCAGTTGAAAGTTTTCAAGAATGAGTGGGTAAACACTGTTCAGAAATTCAAGCAGAAAGTCGAGGTTTATGTACGAGAACGAGCCAAGTTCCTTCACCAGTTTGAACACTATACTGACGCATTCTGCTAAACAGGTGGATGAGTCCAAATTCGTTTATGGAGAGTCAGCTCTCTCGACCTACAAGGAATCTCAGGGTCCCTTGATGTGGCTTCGACAGACCAGACGCAGACTGACACAGTTGATATTATGCCTGGAGACGACCATCGACTGCTGGGATAACTTCGCGTCTAAAGAAAGGTTTCAAACATCCTATGGACGAAAATCTCTTATGGCCATTCAGCAGGCGTTCATAGAGCCAAGGAATTGTTTGAAAGAACTCTATAATATTCGTACATTATGCGATGAACATGAAAAGGCGGTAAGAAGAGACGCCTCTACCTTGAGGGTTGAGCTGAAAAGGCTGACTTATTCGGAAGTTGAATCTTCACAACATCGACATGCAAAACCGCGTTGCCCATCTCCAAACCAAAGTCGCTACGAGTACACAAACATTGAGCAGCTTTCTTCTCTATGTGAGTCCACCAAAGCTACTGTAAGACTGCAGAATTTGCTAACGACGCCGGCTGCCTTAGGCTCTGTCACCGATCACTCTCGCAGCTGCCATGCTCTCCATGCAGGATGCTGCTATACCGGCCTTTCTAGGGCCGACCCAATACTCATTCTTTATCCTTATGCCCGTTTTACTGATTCTTATTGGAGTGGGCGTTAAGCTAATGTGTTATTGGAGTACAATTCAAACGTATATTATGCAGTGCTTAGAATGGCGACACCGCAGGAATAAGGATCAGGATTTCGAGCTTGTATAGTCCTTTTAACTTTTAATAAAGTCGGCTCATTGGAATTTCTTTTGCCAGTTAGCGAAACTGATATATGAAATTTTCTGTCTCAAACTCAAAGCCCTTTCCATCTTCTAGTTCACACTCCGGCTCACCTCGGCATGACGATTTTAACTCAGCAAATCTGAACGCGTCCATTGAAGTCGCAACTCATTCACCTTCCACCCCCACAGGTCCTTCTCTGCGTCCTCAACAATGACAAACCCAGCTCTCTTGTAAAGAACTAGCGATGTCTCCTGCGTTCTGGCAGTGTAAAGCGAAACCCTTTCAAAGCCCTGCTGCCCCACAAACTCCATCGCTGTTTGGAGCAACCTTTTGCCCACTCCGAGGCCACGCACTCTCTCATCGACTATGAAACCTCGTATTTGCGCCGTGCCAGGCTGCCGCATATTCTCGGCGTCAATGAGTATAGTGCCCACAATCTCCTGAGTGAACGCGGCAGGGTCGCCGTTCGCCTGGACGGCGGCGAAGACTTGGTTGCGAGAGTTGGAGTTGAGTCTTGAAAGAAGATCCGCCCAGCCAGTCGCGACAGAGGTTTCAAATGCTAGGCCCCAGGAGTTTACAGGGTGGTAGTGGGCTATGTGCATTTCAAGACATCGAGCCAGTAAGCCAGGGCGATATCCTGGTTCAATGCTGATGCACGTCTCCGAGTTTGTCATTTTGGCGGTCAAGATGTATGTCAAAGAAAAGGGGGAGTTATGCTTCAAGTTTACAATAGGTAAGGTATCATGAGTAAATCAGTATAGCATACATTGAGCCACGTCAAAAGCTGCGGAATGGTTTCTTGACGATATGCTGTCAGTGAAGCTGACATTGAAATGCGGGGTATGAGTGCAATTATGGAAGATGACCGGGCAATCAATCCTTTGTCTACATGCCAAAACAGCAAAACGCAGCTAGGGTGCTAGAAAACATGAGGCTGGGTTTTACAGTGATTCTCAGACCATAGTTTCGAACATTATGCTTTTGTGCAAACGGGAGTCTTGATGAAGAGAAACCCTTGTAATAATACGAGCGTTCAAGATTCAGCCCCGACTTATTAACTCGATCCGATATAGCACGCACTCACAGGGTTGGGCTTCACAAAGCTTACGTCGTCGCCGGGGAGTAGGAAAGTCGCCTCGGGAGCAAAAAGCAAATCCGTCCGTGGACAAAGATGCTTCGACAAGTCCCCACCGAAGCTGAGGGATCATCATCTGCTTGACTATTTGCGGCTTCTACTCCCGAGTCACACGAGTCTCTACTTGAATTGGTCCCCCTGTGTCAGGGTAGTATTAATTATTTGATATTACCCTGACAGAGCGATAAGATCATCTTAAGAGTAGTTCTTAAGAGTAGTACTCGGTTTATAATGAACCGAAAGCAACCGCTTGATCTTAACAAAGTACTAATAATTTTCCGCCCCCATGGATTGATTTTTCGGCGCAATATCAGGTTACAGTGTAGTGTTTGTTACACTATAAGCGCAGGGGTTTCCAGCGCAACCCTACGAGGTCCAGAACGTCCCAATCCATTGGTAGAAGGAATGAGACCCTTGACTAGATCGATAAAATACAATTGAAGCAGTGCCGTTTCTGTGCAATATTATGTACGTCAGAACGACTCAGCCAGGGGAAAGAGTTCGAATCGAGACATGTCTGAATCCTTCTGAAAGCCGGGGGGACGTTGACGAAGGACCTGGACCCCTGCAGTAGTAGGATGCAACCGGACGAACTGGTCCTCTTGCGGCCTCTTAACCGAGAACTTTTGGATGACAGCGGGCCCAGAACGACGGTTGGCTCGTTTCATCTGGTTTGTTGGAACAGATGTTGGTTCATGATTTGACGTATCAGATCTTTTATAGCCCTTTGTGTGGAGGGATCTTGAACCCGGAGAACGTACGCGAAAACTCCTTTGGCCGTGCTCAACGAGGTGAGGGTCGTTAGTCCAAACTCTAAATAACAATGGCCGCAACGTTCCCTGTCGATATCAAGGTGTGATTTGTGAGAAATGAGCAAGTGTGTTTAAAATGCCAGTCTATTTTCAGTGGCAATTCTATTGATATTGATGCTAAATGCTTGCCGTAAAATCATCGACTCTTAATATGTATCTTCCGCTGACCAACTATTCGCCTTTCGTTTTCTTAAATAATGAGCTTGGTAAGGAGCTTACCCTGGTTAACACCAGAGAACAACTTCATCCAAACCTCAGGCTGCTGCTCAATAGGAGCCTCGATAACGGTCTCAGCAGCCTCCAGCTTGATGCGGCCGTCGGCAGTGGCGCCGATGAGCTCGCCGAGGATGGTGGGAACCTTGTCCATGTAGTCGAGCATAATGAAGCCGCGGATGTTGATACGCGACGAGATAAGCTCGAACCAGTTCTTAAGAGCCATGGGCTCGGCAGAGTTATAGCTGCTAACTGCACCGCAGACGGCAATGTGGCCGTGGCACTTAACACGGGTCAGCATGGCGTCGAGGACATCGCCACCGACGTTGTCAAAGTAGACATCCACCTCATCAGGGGTAGCAGCCTTAAGGTCCTCGAGGAAGGTAGGGCTCTTGTAGTTGATGCACTCGTGGGCACCGATGCTCTTCACCCACTCACACTTCTCGTCAGAACCAGCAATACCAATAACTCGCTTGGCCTTGAGGATCTTGGAAGCGATCTGGACAGCCATGGAGCCAGTGGCTCCAGCGGCGGCAGAGATAACGATGGTGTGCTCGGGCTTAGCCTCGCCAGCGTAGTACAAGCCGGTGTAAGCGGCAAGACCGGAGGCGCCAAAGGCACCGAGGAAGTGAGTAGTAGGAAGGCCGTTAGGGAGGGGAGCAAGAGGCTGAGAGTTCTCGGCTTCTAGGATGGCATACTCGCTCCAAATGCCGAGATGGAAATCCATGCAAAGGTCACCGACCTTGAACTTGTCAGATCGAGACTCAACGACCTCGGCGATAATGCCAGATCGCATAGGCGAACCGAGAGGGACGGTAGGAACATAGAAGCGCTCAGGTGCAACAGTACTCTGCATAAAGTTCCTTAGACCAGTATCGTTGGAGAAGTACTGGATCTTGACGAGGATCTGACCATCCTGAAGCTCAGGAAGGGTAACAGTCTGCAGCTTCCAGGTAGCGTCAGGGCCAGAGAGGACAGGCTCCCCGGTGGGCTTGTTGGCGAGGACCCATTGCTTGGTAGTGTAGGAGGATGACATGATGACGGTATAATGTCTTAGATTTCTGATGTGATACTCAGTAAGCAATGCAGTAGTAGCACCGATTGTTTTTAGCTGAAAAAAAGATATGGGCTATGTTTCGCCGGAAGCTGGAGGCGAGCTGATGAGGCTATGTTGTGGTTGGTGGAGTGGAAGGGTAAACTAAAACCAAGAATTTTTGCTTTTTTCCCAGTTGGGATCACCTCGCTAACTAATCCTTTATAAAGACAGACAGACGAGCTGACCGTCATTAAATTAATTATTAATTATCTTGTTTTAGCGACGTTGGGACCCTCTCTTGGGAGACTACTAGCCGTTCCCGTGGCCTCTTTCCGTTGGCCTGTGCTGGGGCATAACGGTCCCATCTCCGAAGAGTGTTTGAGATCACTGGCTGGACCAGCTCAGCGTTCAGGGATGTCCCCTTGAAGAGAGGTTCCCCTTTCATGCACACATGGCAACGTAGGGGCATGACACGACAATTGGGCGGGAGAATTTTGTAAAGAGACCGAAAACCCGGTCAGCGACCCTGGCGAATGGGACAGTGCAGTAGCAATGGAAGGATTATTGGAATGAAAAGCGAAGCACGTCAGACGTTGGGTTTGAGGGCTAGTTAATATCTTGAGAGGTGAGATCTCGATAGGTGATATTTCCGAAACTCAATCTCTGGGCCGGCACTCGAAGGACCCGTCTTCATCCGTTGATTAAGATATTATAGTGATGTACATAGTAGCCGTTTCACTATCCAAAGCCGTTGAGCACTAATTCTAGTCCAGATGATGAGCTTGATTTCCAGTCCAGCTTGTTTTTAGCGCCACCATTTCCATGACTCGTTGACCAAGTCTTGTCGGCAAACCTCCAATTGCTTTTCGTGCAAGTTGGACAAAAGTTGTAGGGGCATGAGAGCAGTAAAAACATGGCCTGTTCAGTTGACAGACACAGAAAGAGCACAGTTCACCGACGCTAAATTGTGGTTGTGTTTCCAGAAGGGCTAGACGCTCGCTAGCCCCCAAACGAGCTCCTTAGTTCCAGCTTGGTACAGTACGATCCCGTAACTAGAATCTCTTCTTTCATTGGTACTCACGTACGCTTACATGAAGCCCTGGTCGCCAAGGGGTCCAAATACGTAGCGCCATTGCCTAAGGACGGGGCTGAACGGCTTCCGTCGTTTCTAACTCGCCCGTAGAAGGTAATTTCGAACTGCGTCGCCCAAATCTTGCGCCTTCGGGAGCACCGTTTTCTCTTTTTCTCTCCGCAAATGTCTGTTCTCATGATCCCGGGCTTAGCCAAAACTCTCTCCTCAGCGCGCGGTTTGAGCTCTGTAAGGCTGCGTTTTGATAACAGGGCCACCAGATAGATTAGTTACTCTTGAAGAATACGGATAATTACATACTACTTAGCAGTCATGACGCCACATGGGTAATCCCGTCTGATTCATGCCCACTAGTTAGCCCCATCACTTCCACGGTCTTCCCCTTCTGACCCCATTTGCAATGTCCCGCTGCAGTTGCCGAGTTTCGCGAGTCAAGAGGGTCAAGCTATATATTACTCTGGTCATTATTCAGGCACAAAAAGCAACGACGTCTCTTCGGCAGTGGAGTTGTTAGTAATTAGGCACAGTAGCGTTTTCCCTACTGCTCCAATACCGTACATATTTCGACAACTTTGCTTTTTCCAGCTACCAATACCCGGGTTCAGGTGCTCCGACCCCATAAAGAGGAATCATTCAGTCAGTGATTTGGTCTTGGCTTTTGATTCACGTGGATCGCGCGTGGCAATTCCCTGAATAGTATCTTCTGCCATCCACTCGATTGTCTCAGCAGTTTTGCCAAGTTCCATCCATTACGGATCCGTCATCCCGACCCAAGCCATCTTCCCTCCCCTGCCCAGGTATCCCCTGATAGGAATAGAACCCGCGCCCACGGTTGCCCCTAGCTCGAAACATCAAAGGGTCTTCAGTACTCGAATGACCAACGAGAAAGTGGGTGGCAAAGAGATTACAGCCAAGCGCTCAATCGTACGTCTTTTCTAACCCCCAATTTAGTTTGGTCTACGGATACGATAGCAGGCCGTTGCAGAGTAAACATGCACCATGCATCATGGACTAACGCAGGTTCTTTCGCCTCCCCACTCTATTCTACAGGGTCGTGCCCTTTCGTTTCGGGAGGCGTAGAGGCTAAGAAGCAAAGAGGCTAGAATGGGAGGGGAAGAGAGGAGCCCATATGATCGACAGGACAATGGTTGGCCTTGTCATGTCACCCTTTTACGCCTTGGAATAATATAAGGAACAATGGGGAAGCTTTTTAAAAATTTCCCATGCTTGAATTGATGTCTGTCTGTTGGATGTGATTTTCCCTTTCCCGGCGTCTCTTTGTTTCGATTTGAGTGTTTTGTTCTGCTTCCTTACAGCCTTGCCAACCCATCATGTCGGCGCAATCATCGACGGAGGTGCCCGTGTCGTCACCACAGGTCATCTTGCCTGTGCTGGGTTTCGTCAAGGCCGAACTTGTCGTCAACACCTTTATCGTTCTTATGGTCCTTTGTGTTGTCACACTGCGGGTCGTTGGACGACTCATGGGACCTGGTCTAGGATGGGATGATGGATTTGTTATCTTTGCAACGGTTTGTAAACATCTCCCAGGTGTTGCAAGTTACACAATCGCTGATATTCATGTAGCCACTGGGCGTAGCAATGCTGTGCTGCCAAGGACTCTTCGCACCTGTTGGAAACGGATACAACTTGACTGAAAATCAGGCCCTCTTAAAAAACGTTCCTTTCATTCTGAAGTTGACATTCTGTATGCAAATCATCTATGTCACTCTCCTCGCCGCCGTCAAAGCAAGCATGCTTGCCTTTTTCATTCGGGTCTTTCCTACCCCCTTCATGCAAAAAGCTTCCAAGGCCGCTCTCGGCTTCGTCGGCTTGTGGCTCATTGCCTACCTCGGTGCCTGCATCTTCTTGTGTTCGCCAGTCCAGGCTCAATGGGAGGCCCCATTAACATGCAAAGGACAATATATGCCCATGATTCAGTCATTGATCGCTACCAACGCGATAGGAGATCTGGTCATTATGGCCCTACCAATGCACAGTGTCTGGGGCTTGAAAACGAGACGTGCTGAGAAGATCGGTATCACTTCTTGTTTCACTCTCGGTCTTGCGTAAGACTTCCTTTCCAAAAACACAGATACCATCCACTAACTCAAGCAGCTGTGTCGTCTGCGCCGTATTCCGACTTGTCTACATCTCCACCGTCGATCTCAACGGCAACATCACAGGCACCATGCCTACCACCATCTTTCTCTTCATCCTCGAACCAAACCTGGCCATTCTTTGTGTTAGCATTCCCATGCTCCGACCTTTCTACGCCAAGTACAAGAAGCGAATGGGAGGATCCCGGCTCGACGAATACTCGAACTCGAGAAGCACTGGTTTTCGGGATATGAGCCGAACGGGGGGCGTCAGCACCGCCGCACCCGTGATTGCACGCGACCCAAACCTGTCGACCTGGGAGATGGATGACTACCGCCCCAATGACAAACTCCAGCACGGATACAGCGTCTCTGGATTCCCCGATGAGTCGGGATCCGAGAAGAACTTGACTGTTGGTTCGTCCGAGGGTCGAAACGGCGAGATTAGCGTCGAGACTCGATGGACGGTGACACACTCTCGAAAGTAGGGTGTTGTCGGAGTTGAATGATACCATATTTGTCTACTTAGCCGAGGCACTGCCTTAAACCACTTTGAAATAATACTTCTTCCAGTCAATACTATACAAGATAATTATTTATATATCAGAATCAGAACTTTGAAGTATCTGGAGAATGCCATCACCATGCTTAACAATTTAGAGTAATACAACATCTTCAACATTAGGGTCTTGTGGATTATAAGCTTATACTCAAAATCCCACATGCAGCAATCATATCAACACCAGAGCTACACCACCACGTGTCTTGAGCCGCACAGACGATGGGAAGATTATGATTTCGCCTGTATAAAAAATCGAAGCAACTCCACATCCCTGAGACCTCACCACACATGTCTTAAACAAAACCCCTCCCGTCATGATTTGCATCAACAGATCTTCAAGGCTTGTCAGCAGTGATAGGAGTCATGTAGACTCCACCTCAAGCGTCTAGTTTTCAGAAATCTGATACATCATACGAAAAGCAAATTATTTGTCCGTCCCCCCATCTCTTCGTATTATGATCAATCAACACTCAGTAAGTAGTGATGATCGCCCAACTCATTTAGGCACTCTCCATTGATCCTCAGCCGCACGACGCTCAGGCGGCGGCTCGGGTAGACTAGTCTTTCCCGCCAGGCGAATGTGCATGTGTGGCGTTACATACCCGAGTAACCGAGGGCAAGGAAATACGAATATGATGGGTCTCTTCTCAGACGATCATATTAATTATTAAACGCTACCGTAGAGGTTGTATTCAAAGTGGGCAGAACGGAAAACGGGTATCCATGTGTCAGACTTGAAGCAAGTATGAATAGTATTATTTTCAATAAGTAACTCCGTCGTAGAATATCAAAAACCTAAATTTATGCTAATTCGAAACAGTTTCGCTGATATCAAGCGTTTGGAGCGATCTTTGTTTCATTTCTTGCCCTGCGGCCCGAAAGGCACCGTCCCCTAAGCAATATCTGTCTGTGGCCAAGGAGCGATATCTCGGTAAGATGTCTGTAGTTTCCAGCTTGCCCTGGTCCATATATTGGTAGTGTGCGGCTAAAGCGTTGCCCTGAATTACTACAGCTGCGTGATATGTTAGTCACCATATGATACTAGAATGTTGGTTCAGCGGCTACTCACGACGTCGCAGCTTCTTGGGGAGATCGAGCACGATCATATCCTCGTCGCCTCGGTTCTGCGGCCAGTTCTCGGGGTCTGTATCAAGGATATCATCACTGTAGACGCACATGAAATTTATGCGAATGCGATCTTCGTACATGATCCAAGGCTTGGTGAACTTGTACAGGTCCAGCTGTCTCTTCTCAATGTTTTCAAACAGTGACATGTGCATCTGAGAAGCGATGGCCCAATTTTTATAGCTCTCACCCCAAACTTCGTATTTGAGTTCAACAGCGGGTGTTTGATACAATGCATTGTCGTCAGACACTCTCAACCATCTATGGTTGCTCCACTTCGGGGGGTCGTTCTTGAGTTCCCACTTGAACCTTTTAGGCCCATCCCAGGAAGGATGTTGTGACGGCTTCCAATATTCTGCCTCGTTTGTGATGTTGATATCCCGTGGCTGGAAGCGCTCGGGGAAGTATGGATGTATAGCGCCCTGTCGCATGTGGAAGAAGCCGAGAGGGGGGTTGTTGATGATGTTACCAGAAACGACCAAGTCATTCGGGTTTTGGAACTTGCGTTTGACGAGGTTTGGGATAGCGTCGTCGTCGATCCAGACCTGGCAAATAAATCAGCAATTGGCGAAGCAAGACATCTTTAAACAACGTACGACATCGTCGTCAATTTTGACGTAGTACTTTCCACGATCCAATAATTTCCAGATGTTCTTATATGTATACGTCCCTGCAATCTCATCGGGGTGGATCTTCTTGTATCGTGGGTTCGACGCCATGATCTCTTCAAGATATCGCAAGTCGTCACTCTTGTCGGTGTTGACAACCCAAAGCACCTCGTCCAGCCATCCTCCATTGTCGACCATGTTACGCTCTATGTAGCATTTCATGATCTGGACTCGACTCTGTCGACCGTAAAAGACCAGGCCGCTGACTGTGATATTGTCCGGTTTGACAAGCGACGTTTCTTGTAGGAATGAATTTGTGGGTCGTTGAGTGTAAGTGAATTCTGGGAAACGGTAGGTATAAAAGAGAAAACCGATCATGTAGAGCAAGAAACATAGTACCATAGCTACGCGGGTCTGCTTCCTGCTCTCTTGGAGCCGTCCGAGTAGTGTCATCTTGGGCCGTGGATGAGGAGAATGAAGGTCAGACTGAAGGGCAGCGTCGATATTACTTCGTTCTTAATATCTAGTGAAAAGGAAATTAGTATACTGAGATTGTCAGGTTTCATGGGGAGTTGGTCTGAAGCTGTGCAACACACTCAATAGCATGTTTGTCAACCGTGCTTGCGTCCTTTGTCTCAACACAACAGCACTCAATTAAACTTACCAGACAAATGGTTTATTAGTGTGACAGAGCCTGGCTTCTGCTGCTCAGGTCAAAGATCTGGAAGGATCTGCATTCTTATCTATCTCTTTGACAAGCTAGAGTCAACGCGCATACAATCGCTGGGCTTGGGCCGAGAATATCAATTGCCTCCGGGCTAGCAGTGGTCGAGGCTCTAAGGGTTATAACGGTTCCGGGCAAGGCTCATAGCGTCTGACTTAGAGTTCCCGCTATGATGCTATCATTGAGCAGCTATTGTGTAGTCAATCTGCTAAAGGCTGCTAGGCGGCGGCAGCGACTGGGGTTAGCTCTACGCTCACCTTATCGCTTTTGCGGCCTTTGCCTCCTATCCCAATTCCCATACGCCGGAATTATGTTAATAGCGGGCTTATCATATTTGTTCGGTGAGATAAAATATATTCAGTCCTCTGCTGGAATTCGGAACCTCACACAATTAACTATCAACCTCGTTCTTTGACCTTATTTCCGGATACGGCTCATCGCCTCCAAGCTGAATGTGTCTGGAATGCAATCGGAAACCATTGCGTCGCACAAATAGTGACAAACCAGGTAGATCAATAAAGCTTAGTTGCCTAGATCGGTGCCACACATTTGATAGGCGCTGACCGAGAGGATCTTTACGCCACGTTTCCGCACGACATTCCTAGGAAACCCATTATTAAGCTATTCCCGCCGCGTTTGTCTTCTGAACGCCAGCCACGTTGCAACTACGGTTAAAAGAAGCTTTTTGATTTACAGTTTTAACGTTTTGACTGGTGGACGGCGACTCCGTTCCAGGTACTAGGTTGTGACGACAGCTGGACTTAAGGTCTCGAACCCGCCCTGTAGATTATGGTTGACAGCCTCGATCCAGCCACTGTAATTCGATCTGGGAAGCAAGAAGGAGAGGTTAAGTAAAATATTACAACTCTGCAAACGACAATCAACTGACAATCATGCACGTGGTAAAAAGAATACGGGTGAAGGAGTTTGATAGGTCAACTCAGTATCATCATTTGTTTCTCTTTTTGCCCCAGGTTTTTGTTTTTATTATAGTTGCACTGTTATATTTGTCAACTCCAAGAGCCTACCTTGTGCTATCTACCAAACTCCTGACTTTAGCAGGTGTAGGTGTAGGTCTACCCTAATTGAATCAATAAGTGAAACAGGAAGAAGATTACACATGTCTTGGTGTGACGAGTGTGTCATCCACGTTTTGGGATGCTAAAAAAGGAAATGAACTTGGTCAAAGTTCTAAATTGTCAGTCGACGCAGGCCTGATTCGAACAGACGCCTCCGAAGAGAATAGATTTCTAGTCTATCGCATTAGACCACTCTGCCACTGCGCCTTTTGCTGATGGAAGAATGCTTTCTTATTTTGGTACAACAGCTACCTGTACGCTGTCCAATTCCGCCTCGAGGATAATGCTTGTGCTGATTTTTCAATTTTGGCTGCCTAAGCTGCGGAGGACTCCAATTGCTGATTCAACTGCCATTCAACGGTACATAAAAACCCATCAATTTCCGCATCACCAACGCAACCACTGAGCTAGAGCCGAGAACTCAATTACTTCAACCTGGTTTTCTGCTTCTTCACACGTACCTCTTCCTTCTTTCGTCGAAACCTGAGGAAAATTGACATTGCAATGGCCGTACAAGATAATCAAGCGACGCCAAAAGACCAGCTTTCTGGCCTACAATTAGCTCCATCAGGTTCCCCGACAGCATGGTACCAGCTGGAAACTTATGTCCAAGATGTTGAGCTAAGAGGCAGGCTGATCATCGTTGGCGATGTTCATGGTCATCTCCCCGAGCTGAAGAAGTTATTGCAAAAAGTCTCTTACAATAAAAATAACGGCGACCAACTCATTTTCGTCGGCGATTTGATCAACAAAGGTCCTGACAGCCCTGGTGTTGTGCAGCTAGCGATAGACCTTGACGCCCTCGCCATTAGAGGGAACAACGAAGACCGTGTACTTGCAGCCTACAGTGCTATCAAACGAGGCGAAGACTCGAAGATCATCGGAAAATGGAAGCAATTGGCTTTGGAGACTGAAAAGCGCGAGGAAGCTGACAAGACCGGCGCTGAACAATCAATTCTCGCTGAGTCGAAAGACGATCTCAGGTCAATGTCACGAGAGGATCTGAAACCTTACATGGCAGAAAGCGATTTTTCAACCGCAGCAAGCCTTTCCGAAAAGCAAATCGTATGGCTAGCTTCACAACCGCTGATTCTACGCATCAAGCTACCAAAAGAAGCCACGAGCGCGCCATGGACTGCTGGAACGCTCATCGTTGCGCACGGTGGACTAGTTCCGTTCATTACCCTCGAAGAGCAAGACCCATGGGCAGTCATGAACATGCGCGGCCTTGTCTACCCCGATGACGAGGCAAGTGTCTCCGAAGCTACCAAGGCTGATATGATAAAGGGAGCCCAGAGCCGTGTGCGACGACATGTAGCGTTTCAAGAGTCTTCAGACGAAGACGTCAAATTCGAGTTGGCGAAGATGGCCGATATAATTAAGAACGGCGAAGGGTTCAGCGAAAAGCACAAAGATGGTCTTGTCGGACTTCCTCTCGAAAGTCGTCAAGGGGATTGGTGGATTGATGCTTGGAATCGATGGCAGAATTCGATTGAGAATCACGAGCAGCGAAGTATTGTTGTCTATGGCCACGATGCTAGGGTTGGACTGCAGGTCGGCGCAGAAAGTCCTCAAGTCCCTAGGTATACCTTCGGCCTCGATTCTGGTTGTGTGTATGGAAGGAGTCTGACAGCAATGGTTGTTGACAAGAAGGTGGATGGTGGGTTATCGCATGAGTTAGTCGAGGTTGATGCATTCAAGAAAGCTGAAGACAAGACGGCGGGTTCAGCTTGAGGGACTATAAATGAAGTTAAACTCTTTCTCCGATAATCGAGTCATCTGGCTGTTGTTGTAAGGATAAATACTCTCACTCATCCCGAGACTTGCAGCCTTTTCGACACTTTTTCATAGGGTCAGCGCATTACTACGGTTTTAAGCGTTTTCATCATCCTGAACTCAAGTTAGGCCTAAGTTAAGCCTGTTTCTTAAACCTAGACAATAGTGGAAGTGCTATGCGTCGTGATACGATCTCAATCAAGCCTCGGTCTGAACTGAAAGGACTGCTCCGATATTGTTCCGACGCAAGCCATTTTCACGCCCTACAGTCAGCGTCTTACGGCTGGAGCAACTAGCACTAACTTGGTTCAGGACCAAACTTCAGAGCAATTCCCCATTTTAATGCGCCCTACAGCAAGACGAAAGTATATCGGGGCTTAAAGTCTTTCTTAAACAAGAAGAATATCCCGAATTATGAGGAGCTTTGTTATAGATACTACGGCCTACGACGTCAATAGTGTTAGCTCTGAATTGAGAACATCTTCTGTCTGATTGCTCAGTATTGAGTTTCTATAGTGCTGAGACAGATGATGACAATGGGAGACTAGTGGGATACTCTACTGCATGGATTAAGGAAGGTTTGATCCAATCTTTCCGCTTCAGAGGTCCAGCAATGGATGAGATGCGTTGGGATACGGGCCTTGCTACCGAATGAGGCTTTATCGACGCCCTCACTCAACACGATTCCCGCTTACAAATCGAGGTCCGGCCAAAAAGGATTGAACAGCCTCGCGTCAAGGTAAAGGCAAACAAGTTCACGAAAGCCTCAAGGCATGACAGTTTCACCGAGGGGGCAATAGGCCAATTAATTCGCTGAAATATAACACGCAGAATTAGGGTTCCTTAGTGACGTGGGTCTAGACTCCAGGTGGGCGTTGTCATTCTTACTCCGATTCCGGAAAGTCCGTCACCTTTGGACTTGTGAGTCTTTGGAAGGTGTCTCACCTTCCAAAGAATGCCGTCAACTCCTCTCGTGAACACAGACAACAAATCAGCATTGAGAAAGACCACCGTTGCTGAACAAAATGGCATTTGACAAGCCGAAACGGGCTCCTCCTTCAGACGACCTTGACGGGGATAGTAAGTTTGGTCCTCTCTGAAGCTGCACACTTCATGTCCGCTAATGCGTAAGCAACAGTCTTGACCTTTTCGGAACTCGATTTCGCGAGACTTGGACTCGCGACCAAAGAGCTTAACGATGTATTCTCACCTGAACTTGAAAATTTCGGACATGAATACCCATTTCCAATACAGAACGACGTGTTTGTATCAAATCAAAACTTCTTCACAGATGACCCCAGCCAAGATCTCTCGACAACCTCACAGAGTAAATTTTGGCTTGATCCAGCGCCGAATCTTCAATCATGGCAAATACCCCCTTCGATGGAGACGGATACCAGTCGAGATATCTCACCGCTGGCTACGTCTGATGACCGCGTTGGCATACCCTCGTTAGCTAGCCCCTCTTTCATGTCTGGATTTATACAAGGGCCTGCAGGTCTTCCACGACCAGGAAACCAACACCACGGCCTTCCCCGAAGAAGAAGTCAATATTTCAGCAGTCAACTTCACAGTACCGCAAGTGAGCCGATCTTGATCCCTCGCACAAGCCCTCAGCGCGACAATACTCGAAACCCTATGCAAAGATGGCAGGATTCGCCACCTGAAGCCGAGCCAGCCTCGTTATCTGCTATAGCTGACGCTCTCGAGAAAACGCCGTTGCGGACACGCTCCTCTACTGGAAGTCTGGGGAGTCGTCGCTTCGGCAGCCGTGCAGGGTCTATAGCCAGCCTTGGCAGCGTGACGAGTTGCTCGACTGCTTCAGTTGGATCACCGCATTCTACTGCACATGGTCGGGGACGAGTCACCAAGACGAAACGTGCTACTGGTAGCAAGTGCAAGAAAGACGAGAAGAGACGATTTCCGTGCACGTTTTGCTGTGATAGTTTCAAGACTAAGTATGACTGGGCGCGGCATGAAAAGTCGCTGCACCTAGATCTGCAAGGCTGGCGATGCACGCCTTTCGGAGGGACGGTTGTGTCTCCAGATACAGGGAGAAGCCATTGTGCATATTGCAGCCAACTCGACCCGAGTGCAGACCATCTGGAAACACACAACCACGCGGGCTGCCAGAACGACGACAAACCGCACATCTTCCGCCGCAAGGATCATCTCGTGCAGCATCTCCGGCTGGTCCACCACATCAAGACACTGCCCATCATCGATTCATGGAAAGTAGAAGGACCACCCATAACGTCGAGATGCGGGATCTGCAGTATTAGGATGAAAACTTGGCAAGAGCGTGTGGAACATCTGGCAAAGCATTTCCGCAAGGGTGACACAATGGAAGATTGGAAAGGCGAGCATGATTTCGAGCCGCATGTCAATGCGAGAGTGATGAATGCCCTGGCACCGTACATGATTGCAGCGGAAGAGCGGGCCCCGGTACCTTTCTCCGCGACAGATCCGAGCTCGAGGGACCATCTTCATCAGGTTATGAGAAATGCAGGCGATAAAGTAGAAGCAGCAAAACAAGCCCTGGATTTTCCCGAGGGGATATTGCCGCAATCAGCACAGCCCACAGCCACAGACATAAGCTCTCTGTCCTTTCCACAGTTTCTTGTACATCATTTAGGGAGGTATGCGCAGCAGCAAATGAGTTTGGGTGTTATGCCGACGGATGAGATGTTCCAGACGGAGGCGAGGAGGATTGTTTATGATACTATGGATCCGTGGGACCAAACGTTGGCGGATAACAAGGACTGGCTCTCTTGTTTCCGGAACTGTCATCTTGGTGGTGGTTCTAGTGGGTGCGATCGTTCGAAATGATCGTCGATACCGTGATGACACTTGGCATATGGAGAGATTGGCATAAGTCTAGCATTCCATCTCACCGAATGTGTATTTAATGTCACCATATACAGTGACCACTATCAATCAATGAGTGGTTATCTAACAACTATACACTCAAGGTTTATTTTGAATTGCTTCAAGTACTCGTTAGAATCAGTTAGTAATGGTATGTTCGAGCGCAAGGTTTCGCAAGAGCAACAACTCTGTCATATCATGCCTGATAAGACCAGTAGACCGTTGCGGGACATCATTCGGCATGATTGCTCATTAAGATAAAAAACGATTGATAGAAGATTTGAGCTGGTTCGAAAGATACGAGCTCTTATCTACCTAACTAATCAACGTTCAGTAATCAGCCACATGTTCAATGATACCTACATCTACAAGCGGTAGCCAACCCGAGGGTGTCTGATCCGAGAGCATCGGACCCGAGAGTGTTGATTCCGAAGGTGCTCGAGCCGAGAAGGCAATTCGAATTTTCCTATAATAGCCCCAGTAATACACACCTTAATTCCAAAGCGGCAACTCCGCAAGCCCCATCGTCTCCATCGCGGATGTTAAAATGGTAATCCGAAGCAACCGTTTCCACAATAAAATTGTGATCACACCGACGGTAAAAGATTTAAAGATAAGCTTAAATATATGAGTAGTAGCATATCTGAAAATCCTGTAGTAACCACTGTAAATCTTGTGACGATGAAGGTGCCCTTGTACGCAACTGCTGGTGTTGCGACATCTTGTGTTGCGTTCCTTTTTGGGTATGTTTTTTGTGCTCTTTATCCATGACGATGTATCAGTTCTAATAATTGTTGTCATTAGAATGGACACTGGAAGTATTGGTCCTATAACTACCATGTCCTCTTTCAAAAACACGTTTGGCGATTTTTCTGCTACCATCCATGGCGTTATTGTGTCGACGATTCTTATACCTGGGGCCTTGACAGCGCTTGTCGCTGGTGCTTTGGCGCATCGTTTCGGACATGTGAGACTCATCGCTATAGGTTCTATTATCTTTGGTATCGGTGCAGCCATTGAGTGCGGTGCGCCTTATCTCGGCGTCTTCATCTTTGGAAGACTTATTAAGGGTATGGGCGAAGGCCTCTTTCTGAGCAACGTGTATGTTCAAGTTTCGGAAATGTCCCCGTCTCGTGTGAGAGGTATTATGACCGCACTGCCGCAGTTTCTTATCACTACTGGTATTGTGACTGGCTACTTCACTTGCTACGGAACATCACGACTTGGTGATTCTTCTATCACTTGGCGTTTACCATTAGCCCTCGTTGCGTTTCTCGGAGTCCTCTTGTCGATGGTGGCTTTCATCGTACCACCTTCTCCTCGATGGCTTCTATCAAAGGGACGAACCGATGAAGCAAGAGTGGTATGCAGGCAACTTGGCATAGACGAAGTGGAAGAAAAAGAACTTTTGGCCCAAGATCATGATGCACCTGGCGGTCTGGACGGTGAAACGACGCTCTGGCAAGAGATTCAACACACCTTCAAGGATTTCAGATGCGCATTCTCAGCACCCTACCGAAGCCGAACGGTCTTTGCGTGCTTTCTCATGGGGATGCAGCAATTCAGCGGCATCGATGGAGTTCTATACTACGCCCCTATATTGTTCACCCAAGCCGGTCTCAGCGGCGAAAAAGCCTCCTTCTTAGCATCTGGTGTGTCAGCTGTTGTGATCCTTGCTGCTACGCTTCCTGCGACCATATTTGCGGATCGATGGGGGCGACGCATGCAGAGTATTCTCGGCGGTGTGTTGATTGTTGGCCTAATGGTGATCATGGGCTCACTATACGCAGCTGGGCAGGTCCATCCCGAGTATGGTACTGGAAGATGGGTTGTCATTGTGTGCATCTATCTGTTCGCCATTGCGTTTAGCTTTACATGGGCCATTGGATTTAGAACGTGGGTGGTGGAGAGTATGCCAAAGCGAACGAGGAGTAGTGCTTCGAGTCTTGCGCAGAGTTCAAACTGGGTACGTGAAACTTCAATATTATCTACATAAAGAAATTCTTACTGACGACGTGGGACCAGACTGCCAATTACATCGTGGCCTTGGTGACACCAGTGCTGCTTAAGAAGTCGTCATTTGGCGCATACTATCTGTTTGCAGGTTGCAGTTTAGCGACTACTGTTATGGTGATTTTGTTTATGGGCGAGACGAAAGGTTATAGCTTGGAAGAAATTGAGAAGAGACATGGCGATACAAAGGAGAAAAGTTTTCCGTTCAACTTATGAGATGTGAAGAAAAAAGTATCTGACTATTAGGGAGAATATGAGATATCAAGATTCATAGCATTCGCTTGAGCGGAGTAGTGGTATGAAGATACGAGGGTTGACAATTATGTCTACTATAGCGTGTATACGTGTTGCTGCTTCGCAGAGTGTATATTGTATTCCTCCAGAGTGAATGTTCTACTTCGTGACTCTATCTTTGGTTAACGGCATTCTGTCCCATATATAATCGTTACAATATCGATAAGGGAAAGGAGGTCACATCTTTTACTGAGACAACTTGCCACGAGGAATTGAGAAACCGGAATAGGAGGTTCGCTATAATTGTAGTGGGCTTTCCTACATAGGCTAGAGTAAACCATGCATTTTTAATAAGCGGGTTTAGCTCAGTTGGGAGAGCGTCAGACTGAAGTCAAACTTCAATCATTTACCGATATCTGAAGGTCGTGTGTTCGATCCACACAAACCGCATATTTCTTTTTTGACTTATCATGGTTACGGTCTATCTCACACTATGTGTTCGTTTCGCAAGAAGCGTTAACGAAAAATAAGTGGCCAATCGATCAGTTCTTCAAAGCCTCTTTCTTTTTATCGTCCAAGTTCTGATCTGACCGTTGCGCAAAACTGGAAACCACACAGATCTTGGGCCGCAATGAGCCATCGATTATCGATTAATAATATCTTCCCTTGTATGAGGAAGGTCAGAAGACTTATGTACTGGCTGTAGATCTGCTTGTTTTGTGATCTTGGCGCTCTCATGCACCGATGCGTGCCAATCACGTAATCCCCTCACTTGATCAGCCGTAGAGCTACCATGTTTGTCTGTCATGGAGACGAATGCGATCATAGCCATTCCTGGGTTTTAACTCCATTCATGCAGTAATAAAGTACTTTTGTCTAAGCCGCTGCACGCATAAAAGATATAGATGACCCCAAACAAGTTGTATTTCTGCCAAGCGCAGAGCTTGAGGTAGCCATGCCGTCTACCATGCAGCTCATCAGGCTTCTTGCCTTTGCCACGGTATTTGTGCGAGGGCAAAGAGATGACCTCGGCCTAAGCAATGGCTATATCGATATCCGAACTGAGAACTTCAGAGCTCGTATTGTTCGCGACGCCCAAGTTCTTGCGTCGTTGACTTCCGCAGACGAGACATTTGACTTTCTACCATTCGACAGTATTGAAGTTCGCACGCAGAATGGTCAGTATCACTGGGGAGACATCACGTACCGATACCGCAACCTGAGCGACGTAGCTTGGGTTAGTGGTGACTCGGCGCAGAAGCGCAAACCTGTTAAGAATATCATAACTAGCCAGGAGCTTGCTGCTTCAAATATTGCACCATCACTTCCGGATAGCCCCCTGAGAATCACTCGCGAATGGCTTGATGTGGAAGGAGACTTAGGCCTTTCCTTCACAGTAACTAACGGAGGTGCAAACACGATCGAACTTGGCAGTCTTGGATTCCCAGCCGAGTTCAATAGCATCTTCACCAACAGAACTGCTGAGGGCATGGCAGCGCATTGTTCACTTTCAGACCCTTACATAGGTCAAGATGCTGGCTATATCCGAGTAACGCCTGTCAAGGGTAGTGGCAAAGGTCTCATTGTCACGTCGTTGAAAGGAACAAAGACAGCGCTGGAAGCATATCGAAACCTGGAAGAACCTTGGTTCGAATCCACAGGATATGAAAGTCAGACATTTGAAGGCTTCTATGAGTGGCAGTTGCTGACCAAAGCCTGGGCGGAAAAGGAATGGAAAGGTACAGAGCCTTGGAACGAACCGAGTTCGAAGGTGCTGAAACCTGGAGACTCGTTGAAAGTTGGTGTTCGCTTTTCTCTATCTGAGTCGATCCGCGACTTCGATAAAGCTGTTCGAAAAGCTGGAGCTCCCGTTGCGGTGGGGGTTCCTGGGTATATCATTCCGCGAGACCTTCCTGCTCAACTCATCCTCAAGAGTGAAAGCAAGGTGGACAGCATCATTGTTTCACCTCAAGGTGCCTTCGAAATAAGGAAAGATGGCGAGGGGAAGTATGCACTCAGCCCCTCTTCCGATACCTGGGGCCGTGTTAGGGTGACTATCACCTATAAAGACAAAAGGGTGCAGACTGTGCACTACTACGTGACCAAAACTACGACAGAAACGCTTGCGAATCTCGGAAGCTTTCTTACCACAAAGCCTTGGTTCAACGATTCGTCGGATCCCTTTAAACGATCCCCGTCCGTAATGACTTACGATTACGAAAAGGGCACCATTACTGAGCAAGATCCCAGAGTTTGGATCGCAGGCCTTAGTGACGAAGGTGGCACAGGTGCTTATGTTGCTGCGTTTCTCAAACAAGTCCTGCAGCCAAATTCTGAAGAAATTGCAAAGCTGGACGATTTCGTTCAGAAAACGATTTGGGGTAGACTTCAAGCTGAAGATTACGGGGTGCGCAAGTCACTATTCTACTATGAGCCGGATGGGGTAGACTATGTTTACGACGAAGATATTGACTGGAGTAGTTGGACATCTTGGGATAAGAAATCGGCCTCCAGCTTCGAACGTGCGTACAACTATGTCCATGTCACAGTGGCGTACTGGTCGATGTATCGTGTTGCTCGCGCCTATCCAGAGTTGACTTCCCGGCCCTGGATGTGGTACTTAAATCAGGCTCAGAAAACGATACTTCGCATGACTCAAAAGGACGTGGCGTATCGCGATGTTGGCCTGATGGGCGAGACAGTGTTTGGAGAGGTTCTGGCTGACTTGAAGCGCGAGGGTAATGGCACAGCTGCTGATGCTGTGGAAAGCGCCATGAAAGAACGTGCCGAACTTTGGCATTCCCAAGAGATCCCCTTCGGGAGTGAGATGGCTTGGGACTCGACTGGACAGGAAGGTGTCTACTATTGGACTAGGTAAGACATATCGCGCTGCGAGTGATCTTTCTAACATATTAGACACTTCGGTTTCAAGGACTCAATGCAAAAGACCATCAACAGTGTACTGGGCTATGTACCCAACATACCTCACTGGGGTTGGAATGGCAACGCCCGCAGATACTGGGACTTCATGTAAGATTTCTTTTACAACGATTTAGTTATCAAGTACGTACTGAAACTAGCAAGATACGGAGGCAAGCTCAAACGAATCGAGCGGCAGATCCATCACTATGGATCTGGTCTAAACTCTCAAGTCCTTCTCTCAGCCTTCCGCGACAGCCCTTCCGACACTTACCCCGTTCGAGTTGGCTATGCTGGATCTTTCGCACCATTGACCAATATCAACCAGGATGGTTTCCCTAGCGCCGCCTTTCACTCGTTTCCTGACACGCTTAAGTGGGATGGTATCACTGGCGATTACGGTGGCGGCTTGATTGGTACTGTTCTGAACTCGGGTACTTATGTCGTTGACGATGATGATTTTGGCATAACCGCATATGGAGGCACCATCTCAGAAGATGAAAGTGCCTACACGGTAAAACCTAAAGACGCTGTAAGAAAGAGAGTGTTCATCGGGCCATTGAAGCTATTGGTAACGTTTGATGTGGGGACCATCACAGAATTCACTTTCGACACTGCAAAGAAGAAAGTTGAAGTTACCCTGTCGCAGATGAAAGGCGTACCGAAAGCATCGGAAGCTGCGGTATGGGTTGAGTCAACGGGTCGGGAGAGTTGGAAGGTTAAGGCTGTGGGAGCAAAAGAGGGACGTGGTGGATGGATTGTCCCTCTGACTGATTCGAGTTCTGCGACTGTCCTTTTAACTCGAGCTTGAGATCTGGGCCATGTCTGTTGTTGGATATTCTAGGTTGAGAATCTCACGCTCCTGTTGGAATTCAAACTCACAGCAGATTATGATAGAGATTTCCTCAAATTTGGACCTAGGCGGCTGCGCACGCGCTATCTAACTTGAGATTCGAGCGTGTACTCAATGATATACTCTGTAATGTACTCGAGTATTGTTAGATGAGCAAGGATTTGCTGCGCCACAGAGTAAACTTATCTTGGTCAAGTGATTGGAGGAACAACGCGGACTTGCAAGGATGACTATGCGGCGCACAATGTATCCCTGACCTCCCAACAGTCAACAGATATTTAAACTGTCTCATCATCAAATGAACTCACGATATATGAGTTATAGACTATCAACGGATCGCTCCTCGCCTTTCCACGTATAATTATTCAAATCTCGGTATGCGACAAACATTTGAACCATGACGACCGACCAGGAGATTGTCAGGATCATCACTGACAGCGAATGGGGGGCTAAAGTTCTTCGCTCGACTGACTCACAGCCTGATACGAGTAGAATCTTTCAAGAGACACTTTTTGAGTCCTGGTATCTCTTTTCCCATCTGGACAAAGATGAATATGCCACAGATGCCAAGCCAATAACGCTCATCTACGGCGCATGTCCCGGTTACAAAAACTATGCTGGCGAATCGAACTGCAGTACAATATGCACCAGTCCGTACAGACTATTTGCTTCATGGAAGACATTATGGCAGTGCCTTTCTCTTGCCATGTTGACTATTGGAAACACGACGTTTTCTGATGCACTCGAACGGCCCCTTGTTGGGGTTGACGAGGTACTCCCAAAGGTTCAGATTAGTGATGCCTTACACGAGTTCTTTATTGACTATGAGAGCGATTTCAATGGAAGAGAAGTTCTTGATCTCACATACCAGTGCGCTGCTGCGAGTTGTCGTGATAGAAGCATGGGTGAATGCTCAATTGGTCAACTCGACGCGGAATTCTTTCATAGCGATAAGCTGGAGTGGAATAAGATGGCTCAAGCTCTTGTGTCATTGTGCTATGGGCTAGAAAGTGATATCAACATTGACATTGCTGGTCCTGGTGTAAGTAGACATGTCCCCAATAACTCGGTCAGTGCTTACTAGCTGCAGGTCCTTATTACATACATAACTCAAACCGCAATGGTTGTATTTACATGGCTGTTCTTCCTAACTGTTACAATCAATGAGTTTGTCAACACATCGAGCTCCACGTTGAGCCGTCTTTTCCGAAAAGGTAACCCAGGCCCTGATTCCTTGACACATCGTGCCTCAGGCCTGGAGCTCCTCAAGCGAACAAACCTAACCCACGCGACCAGCACGTTCCTCGCGGAACTACATGAAGCACAGTGTTTCTTCGTCGTCGCCATTGAGATAGCTCTTATCAATGCAAGCTCACGCTCCGCCATCTTCACAGGTGCTCAGAACTGGCAAAGTCTCCTGTGGAATCGCGACAGCATCCAGTTCCTTGCTGGAATGGGAGTTTGGCCTATTGTCCTGGGGCAAATAACGCTTTGTCGAGCACAGCTTGATTCCATGTATTATCTTCTCCTCTCCACGCTTTCGGTGGTACTCGCTGGCGTTGCAGCAGATACGGCGTCGAATCCAGATCCTGATAAGATCTATAAAATGTTCGAGAATCTGAATAACCTGGACGAGTGCGGTGGCCACCCCTCGCTTCGTACGTTTTGCATCGAAGAGCGTGCCAGTATTTATTGGTTTGTCTTCCCCGCTGGGAGCATCTACGCATTTCTTGGGCTGCTTGCCATCCTCTGGTGGGCCAAACTCTGGGATGTTATCACCTCTTCGGCATGGTTTCTTCGAAAGCAAAAGTCATTGCCCGAGGAGCATTTTAGGCAATGGGAGTGGATGAGGAAGATGGCTACTCACTCTTCTACTGTCGTGATGTATGCTGGGGAAGCTGGAGCGTTCGGTTGCATATGCTTTGGGCTGGGCGTTA
Source organism: Fusarium aywerte (assembly GCA_013186375.1). Classification (NCBI taxonomy): domain Eukaryota; kingdom Fungi; phylum Ascomycota; class Sordariomycetes; order Hypocreales; family Nectriaceae; genus Fusarium; species Fusarium aywerte. The sequence continues at coordinate 109,649 of JABCQV010000017.1, forward strand.
TTCGGGCTCCATTACTGAACCTGCTTCTCAGAGGGGAGACAGGTACTTGGAGTGTCGGACAACTTGTCGCAGTCTTGATTTGGGCACCAGTCATTTCCAAGTATGCCCATCTGGTCATACGTAAGTACAATCCCAACTAGATGTGTTACCATGCTGTCCTGGATTAGTTGCTAATACTAGTCAGTTGGTGTTGAAAAGGGTTTCAGGCTCCGGTTGCCACGGGCTTTCGAGGCTGTGAAGAGGTCTGAAACATGACCTGAGAACAATAATAATACATCAACTTCTATCTGACTGTATATCCAAAAAGTTGGGACTTCGCTTACAATTCTAAAAAGTACCTACTATTTTAAACTTGACATAATAATAATACCCAAATCATTTCATGGCTTTGAGCTTTTCATTCATGCATTCCTTGTTGATATAGGAAGTGGGATGCAAAGCATAAGGGACTATCAACTCGAGACAGCAGCATAACGCTCGTGGCACAGTACTGAAGCACAGTTGGAACTCATGGCAATATCTTCTGGACTCTACAGATAGGTTCGGGGTTTCATAGATAAAAACAAACAAATTATTGGACACACTTTGAGTCATCATGGCCGACTCTCCAACACAATAGCCCAGTCAATTCAACACAAAGCATGCCGAAGCAGACTGTGGCCAGTGACAGCAATGTTCTATCTGAACCAACACAGGTTTACCACAGCCCATCGCTCCTAGCATGGATTACGTGATCCCCTGAGGCAAGAATGATTTCACTCAATCGTGCTGATCTTGAATCTCTCATCTGCATGCCTCGCTATCACATACCAATGGACAAGACTCAGACAAGGCGATACCCACAAGTACATGTTGAGCCTCGGTTGAATTTGATCACAACTCACATACTACACTTAACCGAGAAGTAATATATTGTCTGAATTTTAAGTAGCGCGTGCCAAGTTGAAATGTGGTTTGCGTGATCTGACATTTTGAATAATGCGTTTGTTGTGAAGAGCGAAGGATCACACTAAGTTCCTTCAGACCTAATAAGCTGGAACTAGTACTACTTAGCGCTGACTGAACTCCCTCCTTCCGGGGACCTGGAACCTGTCGCCTCGAATGGCTAAGTTGTTTACGCTGTAGTCTATCGAGTAAAAAAAAGAGAAAAAACTCTGCTAGGGCGCTCCCTGCATGACATTCTCCACCTAAAGGGCGCAAGCATTAGTTGGCACCCATGTCCAGTCACATACTGTAAATACAGAAGACAGTAACGCTCAAGAGGGATGCCGGTAGCTGAAAAAAAAAGAAAATCACTTTCTCAACTGATTTTTACAGTTTCTTTGTCTCAGAATGGCCACTCAGACTGAAACTCTCCTCGTGGAGAGCATGCCGGTACCGCCCTTGTCTTCGACTGCCGAAGCCACGTCCGAAAGTTCCGGCACGCCGTTTTCATCAACGAGCGACAGCGCCCCAACAGCTTCACGGCTTCAGAAGATAGTCGTGACATTCCAGCTTTCGGGGGTTAACTTCGCATGTAGCGCTACTAATGGTCTGATTGTCGTCGGTCTACCTCAGATAACATCTGATCTCCGTCTCCCTGCCTCCCTCGCATTTTGGCCCTCTTCTGTGCAGGGCTTAGCTACAGCTTCTACACTACTTCTTGCGGGTGCCCTGGCCGACGTCCTCGGTGCAAGATCCGTAGAGCTAGTGGGATGCATATTTAGTGGGCTCATGATGCTCGCCTGCGGCTTTATACACCGTGGTGAAGACCTTGTCGCGCTACGAGCCCTGCAGGGCGTTGCCTTGGCGCTGCACCTGTCAAGTTCTGTGGCACTGGTGACAAAGACCCTTGCCCGCGGGAGAGGACGTAACTTGGCTTTTGCGTGCCTAGGTTTGAGTCAACCTCTCGGATTCTCGTTCGGTCTCGTTGTTGGTGGTGTGCTTGTCGAGACGATCGGTTGGCGATCAGGATGGTATCTCTACGGGGGTATTGTTCTATTCCTATCTGTTGTTGGCTTTTGGTCTTTACCAACGTCTGAGCCGCTTGGGACGCTATCAGATGTTATGAATAGTGTGGCTACCAAAATTGACTGGCTGGGGACTTTACTTGCTTCAGCGTTCATGGCTCTTTTGTGCTACTTCCTTGCGTAAGATGGCCGCAGTTCTGTTCGTCGTATTTAGCTGATCATTATTCCAGAGTCATCAGCACGGATGTCTACCGTATCAAAGAACCTAGCAGCATCGTCCTTCTTTGTCTCAGCCTAGTCGCCCTGCCTCTATTCGTTGTGTGGATGCACTTTCAGGTTCGCAGGGGGAAGCCGGCTTTAATACCCAATTCGTTCTGGCGCAACCATGCTTTTACTAGCATCTGCGTGACCATCGCGTTGTCAAACGCCGTCATCAACTCCCTGGAGCTCTTTTCCAGTCTTTTGTAAGTTATGCCAACAATATTACGGAATGTCACTGCTGACTGTTCACCAGCTTCCAAGAAATTCAGCATTTGTCTGCTCTGAACGCGGCGATTCGCATTTTGCCTAGCGTTCTAGTCGGTGTAGCATTGAACTTTACTACTGGTCTAGTCGTCCATAAGATTCCAGCTATTTGGCTTATAGTCATCACCTCTATTCTAACTGCCATCTCGCCTCTTCTCATGGCCCTCACCAACCCGACATGGACATACTGGACAAGTGCCTTCTTCGCCCAGGTACTGATGCCAGTTTCGATTGACGTTCTTTTTACAGTTGGTCTGATCGTCGTTACTGAAACATTTCCTGAGGATAAACAGGCCATAGCTGGATCAGTTTTCAACGCTGCATCTCAGTTCGGGAATGCTATGGGTCTGGCAATCATGCAAGTCGTGTCTACCCTAGTCACGAAACAACATTCAGGAATGAAGCAAGCTGAAGCGTTGTTGGAAGGATACAAGGCAAGCTTTTGGACAATGTTTGCATTTATGCTACTTTGTGCTTCTATTGGAGGGATCGGGCTACGAAAAGCGGGCAAGGTTGGGTTGAAGCGGGAATAGAGATTGTAACGCAGCGTCTTAAATGTCTTGGCTGTTGGGAGACAGTGCTAGACTTATATACCTGTAGTCCCTTGCATAACTAGACTCTGTCTGATCTTTAATGGCCATCAAAGTCTATCTTCTGGACAGGCTACTCTCTGTAGCCACCGCTGAGCGATATGATGCATTCCGATATATGGAATCACGTATATTTCCACTACTGGATATCCGTCCCTTAACAACTAGTCTAGTTATATATCCGTGATTATCATAGACGGATCCCCTCCTTGGACAAACTCCCTTTCGATATCTGCATAGTCGAGAGTCTAATGATGCTGCCTGGCTTTCCGATCGGAAGTTCCGTTCACGGAACTAGTTGCTAACGAGTGGGCTTGGGCTTGGGCTTGGGCTTAGGCGTTGGTGGCTGTGGCTGTGGCTTGGGCGGTAGGGGTCTCGGACGGGGATTTGGAAAGTCAATGGTGGCATTCTCAAGTGGAATGTTCGGCGCTTCATCGAGAGTCATTTTTTGGTGCGGACCTGCGTTGAAGAGTGGCTTTCGTTAGTGGTGTTAGTACTGTCGAGGTAATCAGAAGGTTTGATGGGTTTACCAAGGCCTGGAATGCTTGTATCATTGTTGAGGTTTTATACTGGTCCCCGAGACATTAATCACTGAGATAGCTATGAGTGAAAGCTGACATACTGATAGTGTAAGCGACAATAACGTCGGTTCGTGACGAGGTGCCGTATAGAGCAGCTCGCTTACCAGCCCTGTTTCACTCGAATACCCGGTGTTGAATCATGATACCGAATTCATATTCTTCACCCTTGCCTCGCTGATGGTGATCAATTTTGACGTAATTTTATCTGTAGCATATGTATGCACTTGTAGAATTGAGTTTGGGGCTACCCGTAGGAGAGACGCGGAGACTCGATAAGATCCCTGGATATGGGCCGAGCCATGTGCTTGTTTTGCGATGGGATCGCCTTCCGCAGTGCATCTCTAGATCGCCAATCTATTGTCCATCTCAACAAAGCTCATCTCCCAGTCAAAGCGCATAAATTAGACTATCTGATAGATACGAGAAAAACGCATCAGTGTTGGGTATTATCGTTAAACCGCTCACGCGTCAATGTTGATCAATTGCCAAGTGTGATTTGTCTCTCACGAGTCATTCCAACACAACCACGTTGCGCGTCGTTTCATCTAGTCTAGTCCATGTATGGGCCCTGCATGCGAGCGAAAATCATCCGAACTTAAAATAAAAAAGGAAACTGCGAGACATTGTCTCCCCCCTTCTACAGTACTACAATTGGGTCAAGTTAGTCGCCACTAGTTGGTCTAGACCAGCTGAAAGAACGGGCGTTGGCTGAAGCCACTACCGAGGAGTACGGAGTATGCCGCACAGCTCTTTGGCAATATTACATCACATACCCTTCTCAATCCTGTTTCGGCGTTTCCCCTTTCTTAATGGGGTTCCTTGCCTTGATCTTCCTTGCCTTGATCGGTGTTAGTTAGTGTCGAAGCTTGTTCTGTCCTTGCATCAAGAGTACCACGTACCCGTCAAAAAGACCTGGTTTCGCTACCCCAGACTTTTTGACATTTTCTGTCAGATCGAACCCTTGTTTCTTTTTCTTACTCTCTGTCCTGGGATGATCCCATTTCGTCAATCCTTCCGTTGTATCTTACTACTGTCTATCCCCGAAGCAGATCATAATGTATAATGAAACCTCGCCATCCACCGCTGAAGCCCGTCGGCTCAAGAAGCGGGAGCTCGATCGTAAGGCACAGAGATTAGCCCGTGAGAGGACAAAAAGCAGAATTGCGCAGCTCGAGAGTATGGTGGATAATTTGCGGCAGAGCGACTCGAATGCACAAGTATCGACGTTGATGGATGAATTGGGCAAGGTTACGAAAGAGAGAGATCATTTGCTACAAGTGCTTGATTCGCTAGGCTCAACAATTCGTCGTCATCTGGGTGATTCCAACACCAACGAAACATCATCTGACATTAAATCCGAATCATCCCAAGCCACGACAACAAGCTTTGTACCGGCAGCAGCAAGTAGCTCGACAGTCCCCATTAACACTGCACGAGCAGGATCAGAGACGAGTGGCTCAACAATACTGGAGCTCCCCATGGACGCCCCCTTTGCCCATAACGGCTGGTCTTACTCTGTCAGCCACGATCCATACTCCACTTCCATGGCCTTTGGCAACTCCATTCTCCCCCCTTCTGGTCACGGCTTCATGCCCATCCAGGGTCTCCTCCCAGGCCTCCCTACCGCCGCCCCTGAGGAAAACGACGTCATCATCCCCAAGGCCCCAACCTTATGCCACTGCTCGAGCCCTACAGCCCGCGCTTCCAATTACCAAGGTGCGAAGCCCAATATCTGGCGTACAATCAACGAAACACTACAAGGACCTACCAAATTATCCGCCGAAGACGTGGCTATTGAGGAATATGGTGCTGAGGATATACCGGTGCGGGCTATCTTGGAAGGATGGGATAGTCTTGAAAGGGCCGGGAAGATGACCCCAACATGGCGTAAGTTACGGGTGGCAGATGAGCTGTGTTTCGTGAATTGTGCCAAGACTGAGCGACTTGCTGCATTGAGGATATGTCATCTCCTTATTACATATCATGGTGATCCCACTTTGTCACGTCGAGCTACTTTGCCGAGGTGGTATCTGAATAGGTAAGATAGGCTCAACGAAGCTCTGACAGCGAAGACTAACGAATGAAAGGCCATCACAAGCTTTACCTCACACCTACGGCATCGACTTTTTTGTCTGGTACGTAAACACTCAACTCCTTCCACACAATAACTTACAAAAGGTCAGGCCCGGCTTACGAGAACGTCTCATCTTCTCTCAACATCAATACTGCGACAATACATTTTGGGAATTGTTCCAATCGAATTTTAAAATCCTTTGGCCAGAATCCTTCCAAGACACATTCTATCATAACCCGAATACCGGACAATATCACATTTCTCCTCTTTTCGAGGAACGAATTAGAGACATTAACGCTTGGACCATGTCTAGGGATCTCTTTACGCATTTTCCCGAACTTGGCGATGATATTCCAGTATATATGGGAGTACCGTGTGCTATTTCAAGCATACAAACGGCAGTTGTGCCATCAAATCGAAGAAGGAGGCAGGATGATGAGGATGCCAAGTTCTTCAAAGGGCAGAGGGCAGCTATCTGCTGACAGTATTTACTGCGTTGTAATAATGAAAAAAGAAAGAAATATATATATATAAATACTTTCTCCCAAACTTAATGGTGTTTTCGAGGACGGTATGTCGTGTCGATACAGCCAACGGCCATTCAACGGGTTTTGAATGTTTTTCGTTTTTTATATCGGTATTTTATTTACAAGTGGCATAGAAAGTTACATTCTTCTTGCAAGGTGTCCTAACAAACTTCGGGTCGGAGCCAAATTCCATGACTATACCCGATGACTAGTCGTGGTATTATGTTAAACATGTTTCTAACTCGCCAAACCTTCTTCCCCCTCTCTTCGAAGCAGACCAAACGACTCATTCTACGTTTGTTAGTACAAATTTTGACCGAAGTTCCAGTCAATTGGTTATACACTGATGAAAAAGGTCCTTCGCGGCACTTATGGAATTGAAAACTGTAAAAAGATGTCTAGTCTTGTGCCAAGTTGTTACACATATCAGGGAACATCTCGAACTCGTACCAGTCTCGTTAGGTGGTAACCTCGATTTTTGATAGTGTACTATGGAGTCAGGCAGTGGCTATGCCAACAAATAGAACTCCATAACGAGGCTGCGTCTTGTTCCTGTCTTTTAGGGAGAGAGGGGTGGTCTCGGACAGTGAGCTAGCACGAGATTAAAGTCATATGAACCACAACTTCGCTCCGATTTTGTTGCCATCACAAGGCATGGGCTACTAGCGGAGTTGGGATAACATAGTTGGAATGGGTATTGTACCACGAAGAGCAATGCCACTGTCTAATATTAATACCAAGATACAGTTAGACAACACCAGAAAAAATAGCAAATCCTTTGACTTTACGGGACTCGATGAAAGCACGAGATTCTGGCATCTGAATACATAACTACTTGGTTGAACGATAAGTATATGATGATTTTATTACGTATTCTATAAATGTTGTAGTCTTGATATTATCATAAATGTGTTTTCATTGCCCCAACCATTCTTGTTCTATTTTGTCGCGTGAGGCTCAAAGTATGCGCCCAATCTGGAGTATATCAGCAAAACAATTCCACCAAGATCGCCAGAGGAAGGACTTACCCAATAATAATATAGCACGCAAACATTAGAGCTCCTTTCAGCCCAATAGCTCTGATAGCAGTACCAGCACGACTGAGAATCAACAGGTTGATTAGCAGTCCAGATCCAACCAGCGTAGTCGTCTCAAAGACATTGAACGCCATCTCGAGATCACGGCCCAACATCCAGGCTATCAAGACTGTCAAGGGCGCTACGCAGAGAGCGATTTGAATGGCTGAGCCAACGGCGACGGAAATAGCCAATTCGAGCTTGTTTCGCATCGCCACGGTGACGACGGTCACGTATTCTGCGATGTTTCCAACAACAGGCAGAATAATAAGACCGATTAGCGCTTCCGATAGACCACCTTCGTGCGTAACGTCATCTATCGTCTTAACGAGGAATTCGGCGTTCATAGACATTAGGGCCGAGGAGATGAAAAGGACCGTCACGGCGGCTATCGTGCCACTCGTACTGGAAACATGGGGAGTGTGATCCGGTATCTCGGGGAGTTCTGGTAGAACTCGTGAGTGTACGCTGGCGACTGACAGATCTCTAACCTCAGATCCCTGAAATTCCGTACGTGATCCTGAGCGTGAATGAGATCGCGAGTTCCGTCTTGATCGATGGGATAAGCTCGCGCTCGGTGCCGCCTCCCTCTTTCCGTTCTCTTCTTCCACTGTGTCACGGGCGACCCTGCTGTCGAGAGTCGTGCTTCTGGCACGTGTTGGAACGTCTTGGTCGGCAAAGCGGATAAGTCGAGAGTTGTGGGACGCTGAATGCTGGTTGCGTCGGTGATGGTGATCTACGTGTCCAGTGTGAAGTGTTTGCAGAGGAATTGATGGTACCTCGACTGTTTTAGGTCTCATCTCATATGCGAAATAGACGATGTAGATGACGAGAACTACCAGAGATGAAGCGCGACTCATACTCAATGCCGCCTCGCTTGTTTTTCCCTTCATATGGAAAGTGTAGTCGAATGCCGTCTACTAGAGTTAGTAGCTTTCAGAAATGAGGTCAAACAGATGGACTAACAGGAATGAGAATCACAAAGACAGAGACAAAGAGAAGAGCGGCCAAAAGCTCAGACTCTTCCATACTGCTGTGAGGGTCAATATTGGACATGCTACTCGCAAAGAGAGCAGAGCCCAAGATCAAAAGCAGGTTCACAAGCACACTGCCTAGGATCGAGGCTTGAACGATGCGAATGTGGTTGTTAACCAAAGCAACCCTGCAAAAGTCAGTTTTCATCTCAAAGACTCAGTCTCACTTTCACTTACACCCTGTACCCTTGTTAGCTCAGTTTGGTACAATTCAAACACAGAAACTCACAAAATAATAAGCTCAACAAGGTTGCCAAGCGTAATGTTCAAAAGCGCCCCGATAGTATCTCCCGCATCAGCAGCGATACGCTCCGTTGCCTCTGTCAACATGACAGACAGGGGTACAATTGCAATTGCATTCGTCATGAAAATCAATAACGGATTAATCTCAAAGGCATGCGCTGCAAGTCCAATTGGAACAAAAACAAGCAGCCAATTCAATCTTGAGGCGACGACCGTAGATCGTATCTGGCCGAAAAAGGAAACTCCTTCGTGATTGGTGCCGAAATCGAAGCCAGACCGCTCATTTGGTGGTGATTGCGTCTCCAAGTCATTTGTGCTCGAAATTCCCAGCTGCTGATAACGGACTCCATCTCCTAAACGTGATGATGCACGAAGCGCTCGCTTCATTGTGTCTTTTTACGAGCTTGCTTGATCAGTTTTCTGTTTTTTATTATGCACACACATGTTCATTGGTGATACAAGGGGTCTTTTTTTGTGTTTGCGTACCTCTTAAGCTAAAGTCCAGGCCATGGTGACCTGTTGAATCGCTCCCATTCAGCGGGTCAGACGGGTCATCTTCGTCTTCGCTCGCACTTGACAGTGAGCAGTCATTGTATCTGGGCGTCTCCGAGGCTAAAGATGGACTCATTGAGTGAACCGAAGTTGGTGTTTGTGAAGAAAGTCTGAAAGTTGCAAAAGGGGGCTGAGTTTATCGAGACAGACAGGGTGGGCAAATTTAAAAGGAGGTCTCAGCGTTCGGTCTTCCAGAAACAATAGGCAGTCGGTAAGAAAAAGTGAAGCTAATTAATTTTAATCAAGGTAAGGTAAGCATTGTTGTCAATTTACCCCTGATTTCCCTAGGCTAGGTACTTAGGGCGATAATAATCTCCAGTGCTTTGCGGCTCCCTTGTCTACTGAAAACATTGGGTCCCTCAGTGGATTGACCGAGAGGCATTTAGTGTCCTTGTCTCTGATTGTCCTTTTTACGATAGGGACTCATATCCCAAGCACTGCCTCTGCGCCATTTATGCTATTCGTCTAGAATTTAGCCGTGAGAAAACAACAAAACATGTCTTGTGCATGCAATAAATATTCGAAAAAAAGCTTCCAAAATGTTTCTAGCTGGGTCGAGAGTTTAACCCCCTGTCTTTCTTGGGAGATGACTATGCCCCACAGAGCCACCAAGGAATGTGGACTGGATTGAGAGGGGGAGCATTGACGAGTCAAGGTAAATCGCAATCAAAAGAGAAAAGAAATCCATGTTTGATTGGGGGATGAGACTGCGTTGGTCTCAAGGTGAAGCGGGAACTGTAACAGTCAGCCTTTTTGCATGGACGCAAAGTCAAGAGCACAGCAATGCCTGTTACAGAACGGGAATAAGCATTCTTGCCAAGAGCTTTGATGACGAGTTATCTACACCGCTTGCTCCTTTTGTTGTTGGTTGTTTCAACCATCCTAGCAATAGCTTATCGTTATTTAACCTGATCGCGTTCAGCCGACGCGTTCAATGGAAGCACGTTGTTCAAATTGAGAGTAACTACTCTGTACCCCTTCAACAAACTCATAGAAAGCGAACAAAACACCATTTCTTCTTGCAATCTAAGTACTAATGTTAAAATGCTAAACATGTCGCTCGTGTCGCTCTACGACTTCCGGGACTTCCTGGGTGGATTTTTAAGCTCGCAAACAACTGACGCGCCTTTTTCTCGGGTATCATAAGCTCGACCAGATATCTTCGCTTGCGGCCAAATGAGTATATATCGTCGTCATTGCCGTTGAAGAATAGCCAATTTATGCTTTCAAGGATGAAGATTCCCCGGCATTTCTCTATGGAGGGGTACCCCGCAATAAGGGCCTCAAAAGATTAATTGCTACTGTGACTTGATATGTATACCTGGAAGTAATGTTCGAAATGTATCACAGTTATCTTTTAATGTCAGTTTACCCGCACAGAGAGCAGTGATGACCACAATAGTTTGTAATATGCTTGGTTGGATAATATAGTGCTATTCTTATTCATCTACTAATATTAACCTTATTTATTTGGCATCGAACTAATCGATATGTTGTCACCAGGTATAGACCAAGAGACCAGCATGCGAACTTCTTCCCTTGTCCTGAAGAGAAACCTCTTTCCTCTGTTATAAGTCGAGGTCATACTGAAAGACGTCAGACCATATCGTAATATAAATGATTCTTGAGTTATACTGGTTGTACCCTTTTCCACTCAAGGAATATATCCCCGAAGGCTTCGATCTTTCTACATAAGACAACAATGAACTAGTCAGTGCTAAGTTATGCCTCGCAGATTAGTGCTTTACAGTATACCACACATACTATACGGAGTAGGCTAGGTTCCACCAAGAACTAGGAAGCTATACTCGCCAAAGCTAAGGAAAAAGCCAATAAGGTACTAATATCTCGAGGGTAACGATATAGTTAAAGGGCTTAAACCGCTAGTGATGTTCGATTCTGTGTAACCCTTACTTATTCACAGAGGGCGGTTCTAACCCTGGACTAGGACCAATTGGCATCGCATTTGACATTCTTAGATCGACACTGGAGATATGCTAGAAAAGAGCGTGTGTGTATTCGACTTGTCGCGGATATCTGCTCGGGCTCACTCATGTTGAAGTATTGCTTTGGTACGGTAAAAAATGCCCTCGATCATAGGGAACTTGGTGCAGGCAGTAAGATCCGGAGTAATCAGGTATACATGTAACTAGAGCTTCGGACACTGGAGCCTTGTGTCAGTTTTTGGGATATAAAACATACATTGCTTTGCACTCGTAGTCGTCCTCGATGCAATATTTCATCACGAATACCAAAACTACATTAGTTACACCTTCTGCATATCCTCCGAGTAATGTTAGGTTCAACTAGATATTTTGATGACAGAATCTGTAGTGTTATTGATAGAAACTGTCTAAACGGCATAGCCAAACATCGTTGGGCAAGACTAACACAATATCTCTTGTCCCCAAGTTCTTCACACTCAGACATTCAACAAGTCGCTTGCATCGGCCCTCACTACAACCCCGACCTCTCGATATGAGGATAACATTCAACGGATGTGTATTATCATGCCGCCTGTGCTACTTGGTGAACCAACAACTCGGTACATTTCAGCAGGCAGCTGCTTTCATGTCGTATGACAGTTTTGTGTCCAAAAATAATGAGTCAAGCCAACTTTGCACCACTCTATCTCTACATGTTGACTCCATTCAAAGACAGTCGAAAAAGCATTGAGTTCTTAATTTCGTCCTCTCGATCCATGAGCTCCTGCACATCCCAGTTCACCCAAAGAAATTTTCCCTTGAGAAACTCCGCTTCCTTGGAAGCAAGTCAGACCATGAAATGAGCAGGTAGTTCCACTAAAGAAAGTCAGCTTCGAATCAAAAATTCAAGGATGGGAGGCATAAATGTACCATAACCAACCGTGAACTCTGGACTGATTCTTGTTGCTACAATACCGGGCTGGAAATTAATAACATGGAGGCTCGGATTCTCAAAAGTAACATAGTCAAACAGCTTGATCGCCGCAGCCTTTGCAGCCGAGTAGGCAAAGTCTCCCGTGACTATGTCGTTCGGTTGCCAATGACCGATTCCAGAGCTTGTGTTAAAGAGTTTGGCCCCTGATGCTGCGAGTGGGAGAAATACCTGGATTGGATTGAACGCGCCTAGAATATTGATCATGGGGCTTCGAAGAACTTCTTCCTCGGGGTAGCCAGCTACAGGGCCGTAGACTGGGAGTATGCCAGCGTTGGCGGCAAAGATGTCAATCTTGCCTGTCTTATCAACAAAGTTCTTTAAAGCTCTGTCAATATCCTCGCGCTTTGTAGTATCCGCGACTTCGAATAAGACAAGGGTTGATGGGTTAGCAGCTTGGATTGCCGCTGCTGCTGTTTCCAGGTGGTCGAGAGTCCTTCCAAGTATAGCGACAGACTTGGCGTTTGCTTGAGCAAAGGCAACACCGATGGCTTGCCCAATCCCATGGCTGCCACCCGTGATCACAACGTTCTTTCCAGAGGCTGAAAGCTCAGGCCTTGTAGGAGAGATGAGAGCGTACGTGTCATTGTGCCAGACTCTGGTGAAAGATACCAAATTTGTGAGCGGAAGAGGTGACATCGCGAAGTTGGAGAATAAAGATAAGTTGATTGAAGGAGGCAGAGATGAGGTTGATGGTTAGTTGGGCGTAAAGTAATAGGCAAGTCTACCATTTTATAGATAAATTCAACACATAGTTTTACTCTCTTTTGTAAGCCTTGTCCATCACGTTTCTTCCGCGGAAGGTGCCACAGTTCGTTGGAATGAGACCGTTTTCATTTGGGGTCACTGAGACTAATCTTGGCGTTACTCAGCCGTCTTCACGGAAGATCCAGTTGGTGTTTTAAAGCAGACAGGATTGCGCCATGACAATTTCAAAAAATCAACAACTGTTATGTGGGATTGGCCATAACGTTATCCAAAAATTGTACTTATTGTACAAATGGGTCATTTTGGCGATAGGACATCAAGATCGAAAAGACACTTGTATATGCTGACCTATCAGCGGTTAGGAACGGGTGCTTTCATTAACCACCATTGGCTATATCCAGCTGATAACTTCCAGGTTGTCACGCTTGGCTTACCAGGGCAAAACTGTACATACACAAGAGCTGAAAAGCTTTTAAACACACAAACTATTTGCAGATTCATCAATATCCCTTGCAAACTACGCAAAAATGCCGACTGGCATTGATATCCTACATGCTTTTCATTATATTGAGCTCAGCCGCGATATGCGATTTCATGTAACGAAGACAGCAAAGACAACAAAATTTATCCCGTAGGGTGAGGTTACATCTCAACTGGCGGAGGTCACACTCGCTTATGCATCTCGTCTGAGGGAATTGCTATGATAATCATGATGAAACAATAGGCCGACGAACTGGACTGGCACATCAAAGTATTCATTCACATTGCTGAGAAACGGACCGAGGGGGCTCTTTCGCTTCTTCTTGATCCTTTGTATGATGAGGTTGTCTTTTAGACGAGCGGCTCTCCAGATCTCGAGACGAGTTTTGACCGTGCTTTGAAAGTGTGAGTGACTGATCTCTCAGCATTTAATCGGCTCGGAGACGTGCATTCTTGGGGAGGTTTGAGAATTGAAGCTTTGAAAACTTCATCCAGTTCTTTTAGATGCATTTACACACTTCATTCCCAGTATATAGAAGAGGTACATGCGAAGGCCAGATTCTTCGAGAGATCTGACCACGACCTGACACTAGGTGCCGAAGCAACTGTCGTCAAATCAGACACCTTAATCCATGGCCCCTTCAGAAGCGTCTCCATGCTGCAATCACCAAACTCGAGGAAGAGCAGGGAGAAGAGCCAGACTGGTATCCTGGCACAAACAAAATGATATAGGACCTACTCCATCCCAGATATGTATCCTTTGGTTTCTGGGCGATCGCGAATCTAGAGAAGAAGTTTTCGCTATCGAAGGTGCCATTCGAGCGGTAAAGGATACGTCATACCTCTCTGCCTGACAAAGATCAGGCTTATCACAAGAACAAGAAGTTTGACTGGATGGGAAACTCCATTGAAGATGCATACTGATCAGAAGAGTATCAATATCTGCAATCCAACGTGGAATTACATGAAGATGGCAGCGCCGACTTCCTAACCACATCAAGGAACTCGGTCCTGCCGACCGTCGTGATATCTATCATGCCGTTGAAGAGTTCATCAAGAAGGCTCTTCCAGCATGGAATCCCAGTGCCCCGTCTTGTCGCAACACGAATGACTTGTATGCCGGGAGGACATGGTCTTATTTTCTGCAATGCTATGATCCTGAGTAACGAAGCCCATTATTATGATAAAGAAGTGCTGGGTCTGTCGCGAAAGGAATATCAATCCCGATAACTGGACCTACAAATCTATTGGAGTTCTCCCAGTGTCAAATAGAGCACGCGACGGCCTACCAGCCACATCAACTTCACTAGCATCATTGATACTGCCAATGTACCCTGTGGTTACCCTCAAAGGTGAAGGTTGCTTACTGAATTCCCGTCATATCAGATCTTCTGTACTCGAATGCGAAATTGAACAGCCACAAACATTCGATGAAGCGACATCTGTCTTATCACAGGTACACAGCTTGTTTATGATGACTGGTCGCCTGTCACTAGGTGTAACATGGCAATGTCTCATCAGCATGTGTGTGGCTGTTAACGATGAGGTCATTATGCATTGATATCTACGACAAGTCAGCCACTACACGAACGGGCAAGCTACGGTACTTTATCATTGCGACTGATCCCATCACAAGAATTCAGAGCGCATTTCAACAATAGCAATTGTTATTGTCCATTTGGTACTTTTTACTAACTACAAATAAAGACTGCTTTGAACCGTGCCTTTATGCAGTTCAATTGCTCACTCTAGCGGTGTCGACGCGTCATCAAATCCTTATTTACACAAGGGCCAAGCTTCAGACATAACGTGGGAGTAGGCAGTGCATGCACGTAAGCCTTGTTGGCCGAACGCCTAGATTTATGCGGGGGATTAATTAGCCTGAAGAAAATCTACATCAATTTTCGCGATACAGAAACATCCAATTCATTGCGGCGTAGACTACATTGTTGTAACACCACGACAACTGATCGCAATCCAACCTTGAACCAAAACCTACCCGGTACCTTACCTCAGTTGGGAAAACAACAAAACAAGCGAGTGGGTTGAAGAAAATGGACACATAACCGTGCACGACGCGATGAAAAGCTTGAACAAGTGCCAAAGTCGATCACTAGACTTGTCTATTCCTATTGTACCAAAAGCCTCAGCGGCGGCTCAGCACTAAACTAATCAGGCTACGATCTCGGCAAACCCGACCACCCAACCCCATTGTTTTGTTGGCAGTTGATCCTTTGTGAAAAGAGTGTCGCGTGCTCTTCCAAGCAAGAAATGGCTTGGCTTTTGACTGCGCAGCTCTACGATACAACAAGACTTAGCTGCTGTTGCTGCTTATTCTTTTAGGGAGGTTGGCAATTCCCCATCAGGTAACGATAAATGTAGGATCGTCAAGCATGACAAGGAACAGTCTCCTGTCATCGCGTATCTCAATTAATCATGGCACTACGGCATTATTCTCGTAACGCGCAGACCGTTTTTTGAAAAAAAAAAAAAAAAAAAAAAACAGTAGACGATGAAGCTATTGACATTTACGAGAGTTAAATTGATTGGACTTTCTCGTATTCACGGAAATGATACTGGAATATGTAGTGATATTACGGTTAGTCGTGCCGGACCCTCACGATACCCTCTTATGGAATGGGAGGTTGACCGAAAAAGGAGAGAGAAACCTTTCGGGGACCCGCCCGTCAATGCAGTGTGTGCAGATGAACTGCCGCCGTTGGAAAGGCGCTTCGCCACCAAAGTACAAACAACCCTTGTACCGACTCGCGGAAGGACGCTAGAAGAACTTCTCCGCTATTAACGTGACATTGAGCTCCCACAGAGTCAGCCCTGGAGCTGACAAGCAAATACGGTATGGCCAGTTATATTACAAGGGGTGTTGGTCCTTTGCAGGAAAATCTGTTGGTTGCAGCGGACAATGAAGAAAAATGTGAAACTGCACATCCAGCCGATGCAATCGTTATTGGTGGTTGGTACGGCCGATCCCGTAAGCCACGAGTCGCAGAATGATGACAGGAAGAAAGGCCGAAGGATGGAGGATCTATCTCGTGCTGACTTTGTTTTATGCTGGTTCATGCCTGTCTGCGAGAATATTTGAGACTGAAGTCGGTCATGATCCCATGACGCCAAGCAAGAATATCTTGACTCATCCCCCACCTCAAACCAGATAGATGTACTGTAGTGGCGGTGCATGCAAGTATACAGTGGATAGCTGTAGCTGTCCTGTCACCCGGCGATTACTCTAAAAGGTTCCTTTACCCAAACCGAGTAATGGTTCCATTAGGTCGACTGTCAGCTCTCCTCGAGTCAATAGTCGATGGATCACTTGAATCTGGATGCTTTGGTGTTGGACTGTGGCGTACAATAGCAGACAATGGTATCACAACAATTTTAGAGGCAGAATAGAATTAAATCTGTATTGATGATTGCCGATCAGCCGAGACTCGGACAACAATACAGGATGAGAATGGGCTGGGAAACCAAGAAACAAAAACGCCATAAGGTATCTTCCCAAAACGTAAGCATTCAACCGGTGTGTGAAGATTCCGCCAACTGTGCAACACTGCCGTGCACCCTCTCTTTTTTTCGCACTCGAATCTGACAGTTGGGACAATAGAAGAAGGCACGTACAGGCAGGGCTACTAGCCACGTTGCGTTGTTGCTGTACGGGCTGTACAGTAAGAAAAAAGAACGATCCCCACTATTATCAGAAGGGTACCCTGCTAAACGAAGCCCCTAATAATCTTGCCAAAGCTACCTCTGTACACGGGGTCCTCTGACCCCTGGACACACGCGACCCCTTTCTTATTTGGCCTTCTCAATTACCCCACACTTCTTCCGTCTATTGGAAAAGTAGGTGCCCCAAACAAGAGTCCAGCCCAGTCGAGACCATTGCAGCGTCCAGATTCAGATTTGTGTCGCGAGACCATCAGTGTCAGTGCCAATCTAGCGCACCGAAGCACCTAATAGTCAGTACTGTAGAACAGGCACAGCTCGAGTTAGTGGCCTCGTAGCTTACCTTAATCGGCCGTCACTCCATCTCTTTTTTCTATTTTGATCTTTTAATTTTCCCTCGGCCGCCTCCCCCCTCCCCTTCTCTTCTTTTTTCCAATCCATACTATTAATTCGTGTCGCGCCTTCCCTCCTTTTTATTTTCCTTTTTCAACACTCCAGCGAGAGCGAGCGAGCGGCCTTCCTTTTCCCCATAAGGTTTTGCTTTGCCTCTCTTTCCCCTCTGCCAATTTCTTCAACATATTGGCTCGGAGCTGGGGCGACTTTCGCTATCTTCCACCACCACCACATCTGGACCTCGAGTCCTCGACACAACACAACCCGGCAAAATGTGTTTCCTCTTCTCGGTATCCTACGTCTTTGGCGTCTTCTTCGTCTCGATCATCAGCAGCAAACTACTACATCTATGGACCCATTTCTTCACCGTCCCCGCCTCATCATTCTTCCTCTACCTGCCGACTTTCTTCCTCTTCGATCTCTTGACAATATGCACGGGACGTATGCTTTTGGCTCAATCCAAGACACCATGGGCTTGGATTAGCAGCCTTATTGGTAGTATAGCCACGTACGTTTTTCCTCCCACCCCTTGGCTAGCACAATCTGCGACACGCATGCACGTAGATATTTGGTCTCCAAGCAAAACAAGCAAACTGATAGCTTCTCGCTCTGCAGATTTATTTCCCTCGGCGGTTCATCCTCGCAGCTTGGATTCTTCGTCAAGACCGGAGGAGAGCTCGATTGGCGCGATGCGACAGCCTACGCTACTAGCAAGGAGGGTCTTAAGGTGCTTTTCAGCGGTAGCGAGGCCGTGATAGCCTGTGGCATTGGTCTGATCATTATTGCTATGCCTATTCATGGCTTTGTTTACCGCGCATTCGGTGCTTTTTTGGGCGCAATTGGCGACAACATTCTCTCAGGTTCGTGGTGCCCCAAAATTGTGATCCGACTCCGCCCAGCTAATCTCTGCTCTACCCTTAGTCTACTTCTATTTCCGAAGCCTTCGTATGCGCATTCCCGGTATCCAGCGCGGCAAGTACTCTGCCCTCAAGAATGCCGACAACGATCTCGAATCGACCGATACATACTCGATGGACGAGGATTACCGATCCAATGCCGATAACTCTTACCGCCTCGGCAAGGGCGAATCGAATGCTACCACCAAGGGGAAGATTGCCCGCTTCTTCTCACGCATTCCTTTCTTCTCGTGGTTGTGGAAGATTGCTCTCGCTCTTTTCCTCGGTCTTACCCTCATCCTTCGACCTGCCAAGCCGTACGACTTGTTGTCCATTACCCTCCCCGTGTCGATGCTTGACGTTTTTGCACCGGAACCCGATTTCTGCAGCGCCCAACGCGATCTGATCGTCAACGACTTTCCTTTCCCCGACCTCCTGAACAAGTCAACCTGGAAGCAAGCCGAGGGCGACTACTTCAGGGGCTGGGCTCCTCTGGCTGACAAGAGCATGAGCCCTCTGGGTGAGGCATACCGAAAACACACACCTGACTGGTTGCCCGAGAGCCAGATTGAGTTGCCCCGTGGCTTCTTCCGATTCGACCCCAAGCGCTTCAAGGACGGCTACCACGGTTCGCTTGCTAAGCCTGGTGCTGTTGTCACCGACCACAAATGCCCTCAGGTCACTCTTAACGAGAAGGATCCCTACTATAACCCCGTCGCCGACCCTCTGAAGATCACCAACCTCGACAATGACCTCCTCCCAACTTTGAAGGAGGCGCTCGGCAATGGCGATGTCAAGATCAAGCACGTCGTCTTCATCCTAATGGAGAGTCTGCGACAGGACTTTTGGCCTCTTCAGCAAGGCTCCCACACCCACAGCCTCATCATGGACCTCAACAAGAGCGACAAGGAGAAGGAAGAGGCCAACGAGAGATTGTCATGGATGATGCCTCACATCGAGAAGATCACCGGCTTGAAGCAGGGTTTCACCGACAAGGACGGCAAGCCCTACGCCGCCCCCAACTACACATGGCACGACCAGGCCGAGGAGGGTTTCGGTGGCATCAACGTCGCTACCGCTTACACTGCCGCTACCATGTCCACCAAGAGCTACTGTGCCAACCACTGTGGTGCCTACCCCATGCCTGTTGAGAAGTTCGCCGAAGCCGATAGCGACAGCTACCAGCCTTGCATTCCCCAGATCTTGAGCATGCTCAACAAGGTCAAGAAGAATGTCTCCAGCTCCGACGATTACCGTGATTTGCAGTGGAAGTCCGCTCTTTTCGAGGCCGAGATTGAGGAGTACGATCGCCAAGAGAAGTTCGACGCCAAGCTTGGCTTTGAGCACATCATCACCAAGAAGCAGCTCGAGAATGACTGGCGATACAACAAGTCTGACGTTCTCTACCACAAGATCAACTACTTTGCCTACCCCGAGCCCATCCTTATGCCATACCTGGAGGATTTCATCACCAATACCACCGCCAACAATCAGCGCATGTGGTTGACGCACTTCACTAGCACCACCCACCACGCCTGGGGCCTGCCTAAGGGTTATCCTTATTACGACTACGTGTCTCACACTGGCATGAACAAGATGCACGACAACTTCAACAGGTATATGAACACCCTCCGATACCATGACGGCTGGATGGCTCGCTTGATGAACCTCCTTGACGACCAAGGCATTGCCAATGAGACCCTCGTTGTCTTCGCTGGCGATCACGGCCACTCCTTCAAGGATGACGCTGGCAAGGAGGGTACATATGAAAACCAATTCATCTCCAACTACCGAGTCGGCCTGACCTTCCGACACCCCCACCTACCTCGAGTCCAATACGACGCCAACACTACCACCATCTCTATCCTACCCACCATCCTCGACCTCCTCATCAACAGCGGCTCCCTCAACGAAAAGGACTCCCACATCGCATCCGAACTCGTACAAGATTATGAGGGCCAGTCTCTCATCCGACCCTACAAGAAGTCCGATGGCGACCGACGCGCTTGGGCTTTCTCTGTCGTCAACTCTGGTGCTGGTATGCTCGGTGTCACATCCGCCGATGTCAACTGGCGCCTGGTCATTCCCCTCAACAAGGTCATCGAATACCGGATCACTGACGCCGTCAATGACCCTATGGAGCTGACGCCCGTATCAGCGTGGTCACCAGAAGAGCTTGTCGTAGCTGCCCAAGCCGGTCTCGGCGACGAGGCAGCGCAATGGGTTGCTGAAGCCATACCGATAGCGCAGTGGTGGGTTAAGGAACGTCAACGTCTCTGGCGCTACCACGACTTGTCATCATAGACGTTCGACAGCATTTTTATATCTCTTGCATTATCAGGCGTTCCGGGGGCTTCATTTGCTCAAAATCACATCTATTGTGTGTGGCTTTTCCACACAAATCGATTTTTACACATCATCGTTACTATAAGCATGAACAATAAACTCGCGTTCCAAATCCAACAAAATTTGTCCCCGGATGGATGAAGCGTGTGAGGGTTGGCAGTGTTTTCATATCCAATGTTGAAAAATCCGGCGATAATAATATCTTGACATTTTCTCTGGGCATTGTTCTTGCACAAAAGAGTGTGTGACGAACTGGATTGGTTAGTTGGGTGGCTGTGATGCGAATAGAACGTAATGAATTACTCTTACTCTTCACTTCTTCTTTTATGGCTCTCATCATCATTGCTGCTTGGAGTTTAGTTTGGGGAAAGGAGGAGAAAGGCTTATTTCACGGCCATTACGTTATGGCTTTCGACATTCTTCTTTCTACCTACATTACTTCTTGTGTATAGCGTCTAGAAGGTTCCTTCTCGTCTAAAAAGAAATACATACAATACTTAAACACCTTTTTTCTCGTGTATACGCAATCCTTGTGGTTTGATCTATTAGAAGTGGTGTTTGTTGGGCTTGCCGTTTTCGCAAGGTCATCTTGACTTGGGTAGGGGTCTTGGGTGGGACAGGTGTCGCATGTAACATTGTCAAACAAGGACGAGGCTGCCGATGAAACCGCAGGCTTGTCTGTTGGGATTGTTAAGCGCGATCTTCGCTTGGATAGCGGCATTCCATCTGAGCTGGGATGACCAGGTGTACTGACCACCAACCTGAGACCAGAACCTGAGACCGCCTAAGACATGCTTTGCGCCACTATCACAAAGTTTCTCAAAATACTGCAAGAAACATTTGCCGAAACAATTCCGTTTCAACAGACTCACCTCCCCTGTCTTGCCCTACACGTGATTCTGTAGAAGTAAGAAGGAGGTTCAAACAAGCTCTGCGCTGTCAGCAGGTGATAGCCTTGGCATGAACTTGTTCTAATCGATTGGATATGAGCCTGTTATCGCTTATCTAGATGTAAGCATTCTGTTTGAGGCGGTTGTGTTGGGATGGTAGGGTGTTGATGTGACCTTGGATCTTTAACAAGTCAGATTATGATCATGTGATCTTGGCATTAAGCTTATTTACCACATAATTATCGAGATATGACCTTATCGGTTTCGCCTTGTTCAGGTAGTAGTACTACGCTGCCGCTACTACGAACATGTGAAGTCGCGATGTGGCAAGTCACCGTACACTGAGCCATTGATCCAACTGTCAATTTACATGAATATGGTTACATACTTTTGGCTCGTATATGTGAATATCTAGAAGACGTGAATGCGTCTGCTGTCTACAATGCTAGTGGGCCAAAAGCTCTTCTCTATGCTTCCCAACCCACTCCGCAAACGTAGTAGGTTCTCTTCCAGTGTACTTTCTAAAATTCGTTGAAGCAGTCTTATACTCCTCCGGATCATACAACCCCTTCGGATCGTGCGCAAGGCCAGCTAAGCGCTCCACGACGGACTTGATCATAGGTTCCGGAAACCCCCTCGCTCTGAGCTTCTCTTCATGTTTCTCACTGCTGATCTCCTTAACGGCAATGGTTTTGCCAAGACCCTCGCTGACGATGTCCCATGCCTTTCGTTGGGGGAGTAACTCTGGTCCGCATTGTGTTATCACCAAAGACCCCGATGAAGGGGGCTGTTCGACAATTCTCGCACCAGCTAGGGTTCCAACATCTTCAGGGGCGAGGTAGTCGAATGGTGCGTTGGGATGAGCTATCTCAAGTTCACCCCGCTTGACTTCCTCCCAGTCCTCGAGACTTTGGATGTTGCTCGAGAAGAACGCAGGTCGAATAACAGTATAAACCATGCCGCTCTCAGCGAGTGCAAGTTCAGCCTTTCCATGCACAAAGGCCAGAATCTCCTCTGCCTCGGAAGATTTCTTTGCACCTCCATTTTCTGTCACGCAGAACGAAGAAAGAAGCACAACATGCTCAACACCAGCTCGCTTCATCGCCTTGTACGTCTCCAGAAGACCATCCTCTGCTTCGAACAAGATATAAGAGAACGCCACGGTTGCGCCGGACTCGGCGACGGCACGCTCGACGGACTTGGGGTCTGAGAGGTCTGCTTGCACGCGGACGAAACCCAGGTCTTTTTCGATCTCTGACGTAAGACCGGGGATGGGCTTCTGAGGGTTGCGCATTGCGAGAGTCACTTTTGCGCCGCGAGATTGGGCTTCGAAGGCGGCGGCGCGGCCAACTGCGCCTGTTGCGCCGAAGATGATGGCTTTTGTGGGAGACATGATGATGGGTTATACTTGGTATAGATATGGTGATTGATGAAGTGACTGAAGAAAAATGATCTGGTAATTGTCTATTTATATGCAAATCATATCAAGACCCTTGAATTGAAAGAGCTCTTGGCATCGGGCTTTTGACATTCCGATTTGTCTGATAACAAGGTCCGCCCCGACAAAACGTTAGAGCGGCTTTATCGGTGCCCCATGTCTGATCGATGCCATAAGCAAAAAGGCATGATCAGCTCTGAACCAATCGATTGCTGAAATGGGGAAGTTCGGACAACGAGAACTGTCCGATCGCGCTTGTTGATAGCGAAATGGGCGAAAGTTGTGGATCATGTACGTAATGCATCTTGCCCTCCATGCAGGCCCTGAGAGGCAGGATTTCAATCTCTACATAATAACACCCTCTCAGTACATAAACACAGTTGAATCTAGATATCAAGTCCTCGTTTTGAAAGGCTTAATCTCTTGAGGTCCTAGGCCTTAATGTGCTCCAGTAACATCCCATGTTGATACCCCAATTCTTAATAGAATTTTCATCCCATCAAGTGAACTTTCTGTTTCTAGCCATGTATCCTTTACAACTATCTCGTTCCCGTTCAAGTTCATTACATTACTACCACCACAGACAATCGTCCGCCCCGAACTATTCGCTTGGCTGGCAATTCTAATTCTTATTGGGCTACCTATTTCTAAAAGCTTATGGCAAGCTATGAGTTAGACGACTTATAACCACCCATACCATCAATAAGATTCGCAACCTTTCACTTCACGGTCTTCCACAACGGATGCAGCCATCATATGATGTCTCTCCGTTGATACGCTCAAGTCTCTGGTCCCTAGTGCGCAAGTTGATCTCCCATTCCAAGTGAAATCATAGTCGCTGTTGCCGTGAATCTGTCTCGAACTCTCGTCGTAAGTGCTATCATCTTGCACTGAGTCGAGATGATGGCCTTCCGGGGTAGTCCCGTCTTCGCCGTCTCTATCGTACATAGAACCCCTTTCTGGTCGCCGATCAATGAAGTACTCTTATTCAGTTACTATTTTCAGCAAGGCATTACCTGAAACCTTATAGCAATCTCTTCAGGGAGGTTGATTAAGTTTATATAGATGAGAACAAAAGCAAAAACATAATGCTAGACACACTATGAGACATTATGTCCGACCCTGTAATACAATGAATCTCTCAATTTAACACAAAGCTTCAGCTTCCATGGGGTATATAAAGAAGTACTTGACCTCTTTCTTATAGCCAGTTGTTAATGTCTTCTCTCTTTTTACTATAGAAGAAGAAATATAGCATTAAGACGAGTTATTGAATTAGAATACTATTATTATTATTTTTTCTTTCCTTTTAATAAGTGCTCAAGGATTCCCATTTCTCTCAGTATTATCAACAAGTAACTGACCTCTCCGAGGCAGGTCAAAGAATACTGTTATGTATTACTACTAAAATATAAAGTTCTTCTCTGTTACCTAGAGTTTAAGAGAGTATAACTATTATAGTAAGTTAAGAGCTTGATTTAAACTACAATATACCTATCTCTTTAAACCACGTAAAGCCTGTATGTCCCGTCAGACACGCATAAGCGAGGAAAAGCCATGCAGGCCAATAGGCTATCTAGGCTATGTAAGGATTATTAGTCAGATTGTTCCAATACTCTATAGATTTCCCCGCTTCAAGGCAACGGTCAACTTACTCGATAACCATCTGTTATCTCTTTATTAACCTGTTATCAACTACAGACCGTATCCCGTTCCAATCAGTCAAGCGCCCGTCCATGGAGGTGGCCGGCCTTGCTATTGGGACTGTGGCCCTTATAAGCATTTTCAAGGATTGCCTAGACCTATTTTCATTGATATCAGCAGCAAAGAAGCTTGGAAACGACGTTGAAATCCTGGAGACGAAGCTTGACGTTGAAAAATTGATTTTGTTGCAATGGGCCGACCGTGTTAAGCTACTCGAGATAGGCGACACGAAATATTGGCTCAAGGACCCGGAAATAGAAAAAACAGTCTCGCGGGTTCTATCAAGCATCAGGAATCTTTTAAGCGAAGGGGAAGCTTTAGAGAACCGATATGGGCTTAAAAAGACCGACACCTTGAGCTCAATCAATGTTGGGTATCAAGGATCGAGTGCATCTCGAATGTCGAAATTTTTACGGGACTTTTCAAAGCTGGGCCTGGATGATGGAGGTCGAAACAAGAATGGCCATGAGAAAACTTTGGCTGTTGCTAAGCGAGTGCGTTGGATTGTTGTTGATAAAGAAAGGTTCAGCAACCTTATCAACGACGTATCCTACTTTAATAGCCGGCTCGTTGATCTAGTTCCAAGTGTCCCGGGGCTATCTCTCGATGAATCCCATATGTATGAAGGGGATTTTGTTTGTTTACGAAACATTGGTGAGCTCGAAATGGTTGCACATGCATCCGCGGAAAGTCGGCCAGCCGTTTCTATCGCGGCCAGAAGGGCTATCATTAGAATACGAATCTTGCAATGTCTTTGGTTTCGTTGGATAGATGAGCGAAGGGCCAACGTTCAAGAGGCACACTTCAAAACACTCCGTTGGGCCCTTGAGCCACCTGAAAGCTCCTGTTACAAGTGGGATGACCTCAACTCCTGGCTTCAAAAGGACTCCGGGGTATACTGGCTTTCTGGAAAGGCAGGAAGTGGCAAATCAACATTGATGAAATACTTGCTTGGTCATCATCGCTTTCATGAGCTTCTTCGACGTTGGGCCAGCAGATCCGAGTTGGTTCTTGTCAACTTTTTCTTCTACCACCTGGGCTGGCCGGAACAAAAGTCCCAGGTTGGCCTTCTGAGAAGTATACTTTGGCAGATTCTTGACAGGTACCCTTTGATTATTGAGGCTATTCTCCCTAACGTATGGAAAGAGGCTGAGCGCACCTCCGCAGTCCTCACAACTCCTTCAACAGTTGAGTTGAAAGACGGATTGATTAAGTTCTGCACAGAATACCTCACGGGTAAAAAGCTCTGTTTGGTTATTGACGGAATCGATGAATACGAGGGCACAGACCTTGACGTTGCCGCCTTTATACAGGACCTTGACTCATTTTCGAATATGAAGGTCCTCGTTTCCAGCCGGCCTCATCCTGCATTCTTTGCAGCTTTTTCTCAAAAGCCCAAAATGGACCTACCTGATTTAACAAAGGACGATATCATTGCCTATATCGACATCACAGTCGCATCCCATCCTTATCTCGTCACGCTATCACAAATTGAGCCCCAAGGCCCAATGGAAATTGTTAACGAGTTGGTGGAAAAGTCCTCAGGCGTCTTCTTGTGGGTAGTGCTGGCCTGTCGATCGGTCGTGGAAGGTTTGATTTCATTTGATACCCTTTCAGATATCAAGACTCGCGTTGCTGAACTTCCGAAAGAGGTGGAGGCCCTCATTGAGCACATGCTTACCAAGGTCGAGCCCCGATGCCATGAAGAAGCCATGAAGCTTCTCCGATTGGTATACTTAAACCAAACACTAGATGGCTTGCATCCAATCCCAACTCTTGGTTTACATTTGATATGTGAACAAGGGCTTAGAATACACTTTGACAAACAGAAGAAAGGTATTCCGCCATCGTCAGTCAGCAGAAATCTAGCTAGGTGTAAGGCTATGGAAGGTCGTTTGCGAAGCCGATGCTGTGGCCTCCTCGAAGTCCAAAAGGCCAACCGTTCTCATCCAGACCACCAGTTTTGCGCATGCAATGGGACCTACCAAAATCATGACCCAACATTGGATTCATATATCATATACATGCACCGTGCAGTATTCGAGTTTCTCTCTACCCCGGGCATATGGCAGCGACAATTCATGCGCATTCACGATCCGGCGTTCAACAGCCACTCCGTTCTTTCATTGTTATGGGCTCAGTTGGGTGTGACGACAGACACAAGTTCCAAGGTTTTGGAGACCTGCATCAGTCATTGTCTGGTCTATGCTCTCTATGGTGATCGGAATGGATGTTCTCCAGAGTTTACGGCAAGCATCCTTTACAAGATTCAATTGATCAGTGGCCGTTCCGGCTGCAGTCCTTACTGGACAAGGGCGGAACAATCCCTATTCCACTGCCGCATGTGTTGTCGATTTTGCAACGACTTTTCACTAAGTCTGACTCTTGCATCCGAGCTAAGTATGACGGGGGTATTACGGTTTGCTTTTGAGAAGAGGGAAGACTTTTACGACATGTTGGTTTACGCCTCCGAGCATGCAAAACATGTCAACCGACGCTTCGACTGCCAGGCTCCGAGCTCGAGTTCTGCATCTCAGAGGCTCTGTCAGGCTCGCGCCGCTGAACAGCAAATTGTACGAACTGTCAAGCCGATGCTGTATCATGCTTTATGTAGGCCATTGCTGCGAACCCTCGTCGCCCAGACTGCGAACATGGGGAAACATCTGACAGGACTATCATCGCTGGAAATGATCCAGTACCAATTAGAGAGAGGCGCTGATCCCAATGAAGAGTTTGCCAAGACCTGGTCGCGGGACACCTCGGTAGTAACGCCTTGGATTGAGTGGATTCGGTCAAGCGACACAGAGTCTGATCATCTGGGTCATCCTACCCAAGAGCAAATTGATATAACCAAGCTTCTTCTCGTTTCGGCAGCCGAAATTCCTTGCCCAGGGACAGAAGATTTTGCACGACTTCGGAACATGGTCACCGCTAAACCTCAAAAAGCCTCTGAGTTGCAGCATGGGTCACACCAAAACGGACGATGGGTTGAAGTACAAGGGATGATAGAAACGCGACTGGAGGCGAAACACGGAAAATCGGCTGTAAGTAGGCTCAGGGAGGGTTCCGCTAAGCTCAAGCTGGGGAAAGATGGTAGGCTTGCGAACAATGACGTAAATAATTCCGGTAAGCGATCGTATTCATCTGCTGTCAGAACTCTTTCGCCTGAGCCTGGTATACAGAAACGGGCAAAGCGTTCAGCGAGCGAGATGTAGTTAGCAGTTGATATTGAAAATCTACAGTATTGGGTATAATTACACTTAGTTGTGACTCTTGTCTCTTTCCTCAGGCAAACATCAAGCAAGCTACCCAAATGATAATAGTGCCATAAATGGAGTTTGATAGCTGCAGGAATATACACATTCCCCACGGAAGTAGAACTTCCACCAAATCCTTTTCGCTGTGAGCCACCAAAACTAAATGAACGGAAGTGGTATAACCCACTCACTTTTATCGCCGTTCTTTCGTATAGTATGTGATGCTGAAAGCTACATGTTATGTGCTCAACCAGCAGTAAGCGGGCTTCATTATGTGCTGCGCTAATATTGGCGACGCTTAAAGGGGTTAGTTAGTCTTGCAAACATAAAAGGCCAGAACGCCGACCTTCTCAAAACCCATCACAGGTTTCAATTACACTCAAGAAATCACAATGTCGTTAGCCAAATCTTCTCTTCACGAGCACCTCTGCGATTTATATCGCGAATATCGCCAAACGAAAGACGTCGTCTCTAAAGCTGTCTTCTTTCTCCCGGAATGCCACCAGATATGTCGCACAAACCCAAGCTATGCGGCAAAAGACCGCGAAACTATACTAAAATACTTGCTTGAAGCCGGGCCAGTAATTGAAGAGATCTATCGAAAGGCAGGCTGGCTTAATGAGGAAAGCCTTGTTAACCCCAGCCCCCCGACAAGCTTTTACTCTATGCGACCACTCTCTAACAATGAAATGGGCGATTTTGGGACAATGAACGTGTTAGAACCTGCCGGGTTTGGATCTGTCGAAGAGCTGAGGAAGAAAGCGAAGGATGAAAAGTGGGAGGGGCTGAGAGTTAATATGTGGACGGATGATGGAACTGAAAGGGGACTTTTGGTCAAGGTACATTATTGGTGGCGCATGGAACCTTGGGGGTCAGAAAATGGGACATGGAAACAAATACTCCACGATATACTGTACTTGGGACCAAAGGATGGTAGCGAGAAGGACGGGGGCGGCGAAGTGGAAGAGGACTAAATCACTGCAAGGAAACTGCACTACATTTGTTCGATATCACGTTGTAATCTCGAAGTCCATTATATATATCTTCCTAGTCTTTACTTTTATTTATCTAAATAATGACTTGGTGTGTGGCAGACTTCTCAGCCTCATCACCAAAGATGTTAACATTCCATCGAGGCTTGTCTGCAAAGGGAAAGCATAGTCAGTGTTGCATCTTCAATAAAAAATAGGGGAGTCAACTCACTAGCGACGTAGGGGACGTTGTAGCGGCGCTGCTGCTTGCCAACCTGCTCAACCTCCTTGATGTCGTCCTCGGAGAGGTCGATCTCCTGGAAGTTTTGAGCGATGCGCTTAGGGGTGACGGACTTGGGGATGACACTGTGGCCACCAACTTGGGCCCAGGCGAGGCTGTAAGTGTGAGCGTTAGCATTGCTTCGAGGAGCTTGATTTATGTGGTGGTGTGCCTTACAGGACTTGGGTGGGTGTGACCTCGGTGCCCTTCTCCTTGGTGAGGCGCTCGGCGACGGCCTTAACCTCGGGGTAGGTAAAGAGGAGGGGAGCGTCGACCATGTTGTTACCAAAAGCCTGAGATTCAGTTAGCCATGAACATGACTGAAGGTGGGCCATATTGACTTACGGAGTAAGCGGTGACGTGGATGTTCTTCTCCTTGCAGTAGGCGATAAGGTCAGGCTGGATGAGGAGAGGGTGGCGCTCGATCTGATTGGCGGCGGGGGTGACCCCAGTGCCCTTAATGATAGCCTCGAGCTTTATATCCCGTTAACATCAAGCTGTTTCGCATGCCAAGTAGGTGATACTTACGTGCTCCTTGGTGTGGTTGGAAACACCGACAGCGCGAGCCTTGGACTTGGGCAATTGGGTCATGGCTATAAAAAATAAGTCGTTAGCCAATCACACATCTTTTCTTCGCTATACGGGAGTCAAATCACCCTTCCATGTGTCAACAATAGAAATGCTGTCGTCAATCTCGACATCGCCATCAGGCTCGTTTCCTCCGGTCAGAGGGAAGAGGTCCTGGCCAACGTGCTTCTGGCTGCCCTTGAAAGAGACGGGGAAGTGGACGAGGTAGAGCTACTGATGTCAGTTTGGGAAATGGTGAATCGATGACGAGTGCTTACGTCAAGGTACTCGAGGCCGAGTTCCTGGAGACAGTCGTCGAGAGCGGCCTCGACAACCTTGGGATCGTGCTGGCTGGGATATGTGAGACATGTTGCAATTCTGACGTACATACGGACTTACGAGTTCCAAAGCTTGGAGGTCTGGATACTTGTTAGCATGTCATTCATAAGCAGGCCAGAGTGGCAGAGAACTCACGATGAAGACATCCTCGCGCTTCAGGCCAGGGATCTCGGCGAAAGACTTCTTGAGAGCCTCACCGATCTCGGGCTGGTTTCCGTAGCTGAGAGATTTAGTATATAGGTCAGTAGTGGCTGAGTATGGGTAACGTACACCTTGGCGAGATCCTGCGGGTTGATATTAGCGACAAATACATGGAGTAAGGGACTTGGGAAAGAAACTCACCAAGTGGCGGTAGCCAACCTTGAGGGCCTCGTAGACACCTTGGCCGACCTCACCAGGAGAAGCCTGCCATGTGCCGTAACCCAGAAGACTGTCGAGAGTTAGCCACTCATCCTGAGCGCTGTTGTATTGGGTGCAGGTACTGACGGGATTTTGGCGCCAGTGTTGAGAGTAAAGGTCTTTCCTTGAGACATGTTGACTGTAATTGATTCTGCTCTATGATAAAGAAGAAGATGAATAAAAGATCAAAATATCAAGGCCATCATCGCCCATCGAAGAGACATTTATAGCTCCCTCAGAACTTCCAATTGTACCCCGCTATTACAAAGGACAGTCAAGGTGGCGCTAATTAAGAGAATACCAAGCTAATAGAGGGGATTTTACCTCAAGCGCTCCAATCTTTTTGCTGCATGGGCTGGAGAATCAATGACGTTGCTGCCATGAGATTGGCGCGCAAGATGTGGCCAGATAATGAGAGATCAATACTAAGAAACCCGAGTTTCACGTGCAATTATTGAGATGCATTCGGTCTGCTGACATGATCGTGCAGCTGTTTAGATTAGCGATTTGGTACCGGATCTTGTATGCTTGGCATCCATAGCAGTACAGTAAACTGCAGTTACTGCACCCCAACAACTGACGATCACCCACTAAATAAGAGTTCCAAGTCTCTTGGCGACTTTAGAACAGGCATAGAAACAAGGAACTCTAGGCTGCAACCTCCAGCGCCTCCAATCGGGTCAAATTATCAAGTTTATCTCAGGCCTTATCCCTCCTAAGTCAAATTCGACTTCCCCACTAGTCTCCTAGTCTAGTCCAAGGACCTAAAATCTCAGGCTTAGAATGAGGATTTGTACGATCCTACCATAAAAAGGGGCACTGTCCAGTTTCTCAACAATCAACAACTCTCAACGCTTCAGCCAAAATGCCTGCGGTACATTTTGAGAGTTTACCGCCAGAAATCTTTGTCGCTATCACCAAACTGCTCAGTCAAGATGATCGTAAAAATCTCAGCACCGTGAACGCGAATCTTCGTACTGTTATGGCACGATCGCTTTTCAGGACGCTTAAAGTCAATTGCCCCCTCGAGAAGGATCAGGATCACGTCGTGAAGGACGTTGTACGCAAATATGGCGCACATATTCTCGAGCTGAGACTCAATGTCACCCTTTATCCCAACCATCCGTGGGATGATGATGATGAGGAGGATTCTGACAACGAAGCCGACGATGAAAAGAACAATAACAGCGAAGCTAACAAGGATGGAGAAAACATTGACGGGGAAAGTATGCCGTGGTTTTGGAGCGACCCTCCTCCATCAGTTTGGGCTCGGAATGTGATCGATGTAGACATCATTCACGATCTCCTCAAGTTCAAAGGCCTACCCCATTGTAAAGTCCTCACAGTCCACGCTGACGGCCACGACAATTTCAGCGCCAACTATACGGGAGAAGAGGACCCGGACTGGGATGAGAACGATATAGGGAGCACTACCATTTACTTCTGCACGTACTCTGAGGATTGGGAACAAATACAAATGAACGAGGAGAAGTATATGTGGCGTGAGGCACTGCGGGATATGTATCGCGATATTGCCATGCTCTCGCCGACCAAAGACCTCAGAATTCTGAACTTTCTGCCAAGAAAGGTTTCGTTTTGGCAAACCAACGAATGGAGCGCATTCTTGGGCCGCTTGAAGAAGTTGACGCTGCATATCTATGGTGCTGACGATACGGCTGACTGGGGAGCCAACACGCTCGAGGGCTTTAATTCTTTCTTCAAGGAACTCTCGGATCTCGTGTTCAAACATGCGGAAGAGCTTGAGCATCTCGAGATAATGGCCCATAAGGAAGATTTTTTGAGTGCTGGTACGCTGAGACTTTCTCCCGCTACAATGCCAAAGTTACGGGAACTACATCTGGGGAACATGGCTGTAAATGGCGCCCTTATTCCCTTCCTCACAGGTCGAAAAGAAAAGCTTTCGAAACTCCATATTTTGAACTGCGTAGCGCAAACCACGGACGCGTATTTAGTCCCGTATCCACCCTGGGCAGACCTCTGGGGACTAGTCCGGCATTGCATCGCAAGCCCTGCGGAGATCAAAGTTGTCCTTCCCGAGAGTATGCCTCTGACTGTGGATGAAAAGTCTGATTGGTACAATGAAGCCTACCGTCGTTCTGAAACGGAGGATGACGACGTGAAACAGCTGAGGAAGGAAGTGCAGGAGAACGGGGACTTCCATATTTGGCCGTATGTGCATATTGATACAAAGTACGGCTTTGTATTACCTGATACAGACGCGAATTTGGATAGATTACGGGGTGGGGAGGATAACCTGCAATTTGAATCGCTGGCTAAAGAGATTCGGAGAGGAAGTGGAAACTGTGTTGTCAAAGCACAACCTAAAATTTCTGATTAGATCCTTGAAT
Source organism: Fusarium aywerte (assembly GCA_013186375.1). Lineage (NCBI taxonomy): Eukaryota > Fungi > Ascomycota > Sordariomycetes > Hypocreales > Nectriaceae > Fusarium > Fusarium aywerte. The sequence goes on from JABCQV010000017.1 coordinate 142,431, forward strand.
AAACAAAGCTGTAAAAGAAGTGCTATCTTCAAGCCCTGAAAGGTTGTCACTGAGGTTTTCGTGAATAATCTCCACGGAGAAGTCAGTGTTGACCACCCTTTATAAAAGCGCAGATAGAAGGCGCAGTTCCATAGTGGAATGTTCACAGCCGCACAGTATTTGGCCGAGAACGTATAGTGACGCAACGGGCTAATCCTCGAGCTGGAAAGCTTCATCATCATTGGCTCTGGCGTATACGCATCTAGATCCATCGACACGGAACTTTTCAAAGCGGAAGTGATAGCGAAAATCTCGGATAAGCTAGAACCCTTACCAGGCTAGTCTAGCTTCTCTGGAATCCTAAGCGACTGAATGATTCCCGTGCTTCTTAACTCGGCTTTCACGGCCCAATCTTTGATATCTACCTCGCGTACAGATGGACCATCCTGTAAGCGCGCAAAGACAGAGGGCGTTTGCCCCAAAAACACGTACGGGTTGTCTCACATGGTACGTCGCTCATATACTCCCTGTAAGAAACGTGCTAAGTTGGGGATGTCTATTCAGTAAGAAAAGGCATAAGAAATGTGATGAGGAGAAACCGACTTGTCAACGGTGCAAGAAAGGTGGTTATGTCTGTGATGGGTATGAAACTAAAACAGCAGCTACTTCTGTCGCAGCACAGACTCGTTCTCTTCCATTACTGGCGGCGAAGCGTACCCTGGTATCCAACACCCCTAAAAAGGCGTTGATACCAGGCAATGCCATGGAATCGAATTACTATAATTATTTCTTGGAGTATATCACTGGTCACCTCGCCATCTCTCCTTCACTGAACAAAGATTTTTGGAAAAAGGTGCTCCTGGAACCCAGCCAAAGCAGTCTTTGTATCAAGCATGCAGTCCTGGCATTGGGAGCAACATATTGGCAATACTCTGGATTTGGGCAACAATCCATGTCTCTTGATCGATTTACCTTATGGCACTACAACGAATCTGTGTCCAAGCTTGTCCACTCCGATGGCGCGACGGAGGATCTTTCTACAATACTGACATGCTGCATCCTCTTTGTCATTCTCGAAAGTCTACGCGGCGATTTTGAAGAGGCAGTTCGACATCTGGAGTCTGGAATCAAGATCCTCTCCAGCAATACTCCAAAGATGTACCTCCCCAATGGAGAGATTCAAGGGCTTGCAACTATCTTCCAGGCTATTAGTTCTCAAGTTGCTATATTCGCCGAAGACCGGGTATTTCCCGACGTGTCGCATCTCTTGATGCCGCCGAACAGAAAGAAGGGGATCCCTGGCATGTTTCGCGATCTTGATGAGGCTGAAGATGTTATGAATAAATTCGATGATGTGATTAATGAGATTAGCTGGGACATGGATCAAGACTGGGATAACGAAGAGTCGGAATGTGTTAGTCAGTGGATGAAGTTGCGACACGATGTGCGAGATTGGGAAGCTCAGTTTAAAGCCCTTGTGGATAAGATCACCCACAGTGGCCGGGGCGAAGAGCATGTGGACAGGATACTCAATCTGAGAATCCAGCACAAGTTATGGGAAGTCCTTCTTGACGGAGAATGCAACGAGGACGAAGCAGACATGGACCCAACCGAGTGCAACATCCTCCTCAATCAAGTCGAGCGACTCTGGTGCAGTCCTACGCACCCACGCTTCAGTCTCAAGATAGATCTTACGGCTGCTCTTTACCAACTCTACGTGTACTGCGACGACGATGGAGTGCGCCGGCGTATCATTACGTTACTCAGGTCGCAGAGACGAAGAGAGATTATTTGGGACAGTGGTGATTTAGCGGACTTTTTAGAGAGGGACATGTGGCAGAGAGCTATCGGGCTCCAGACAGCGAGATGGCCTGATATTGGTCCTTCCAGAGAAGAAGGTGCTTTGTTAGTCCTCAGGCCAAAGGTTTAGTCTTTGGGGTGGTATGGAGGGTTGTGAGTCTGGTGGTATCAGCGAAGATGGATATACTTGCATGAAGGTTTTTGTCAAATCGGTTAATACCGGACGATTTTGGACAATGTATAGAAAGAATTAATATTCTCGCCATCCAATCGGACCCTTTCATTACGACCCTGAATCGTCTTGCCAGCAAACTAGCGCGGGTCTTGGTACACATACTCTAGCCAATTTTACGCTCCATGCTCTACTATTCGTCAACCGGTACGCGACTCCGTTTTAGACCTCGAGAAACAATGTCATCGACGCAAAGAAGTTACATATAAATATAACAATATTCGCTACCATCGTCCTTTTATTTCTCATTTCTCTCTATCCACAGCGCACTCCTCTCCTTTGATCTTTTACCATGCGCTTCCACGACGTTCTCTTCATCACCATGGCGACCGTCTCTTCAGTTCTTGGCTCCCCACGACCCAAAGCTATTGTATATCGCGGTCCAGCGTCGTCATCAGGCTGTCCTGAAGCCATTGGGGCTCTTCTCGAATCCTCACCCTCTCATTTCAGGGTCATCTACGCTGGTCCAACTGAGCAAGTCGATGTCACTGACGAAACCCTCGAGGACGCTACCATTTATGCTCATGGCGGCGGTCCAAACTGGGAAAAGGCGTATTGCCAGACGAAAAAATACCAAAAGCCAATTCAGAGGTTCGTGGATAACGGAGGTCGTTATCTGGGATTTTGTCTTGGTGCGTATCTCGCTGGGCCGAATGATGGGTATGATCTGTTGCCTAGTGGTGTGGTAACGGATCAGGAGACTGAAAGACGGGGAGCACAGGTCAAAAATGAAGACGACACGGTTATTCAAGTTGATTGGACCTTTACTTCTGGCAGTATTGATAGGAAACGCTGGCTGTACTTCCAGGACGGTGTAGTTATCAAGGGCTTAGACGAGAATGCCCCTGGCCAAATTATCGGAAGGTACTCTTCCAATGCTGATGTAGCTGCTTCGATCACGCCATATGGAAAAGGCTGGGTTGGACTAGTTGGACCTCATCCAGAAGCTGATAAAACCTGGTGTAGGTTTTCTTTCAATTCTTTTCACTATGGCGTGCCTCGCTAATCCTGTCCTAGATGAAGACGCTGAGATAGCGAATCCCGAAGGTATCAGGCATGATATCGGGCATGACTTTGTTCAAGCGACTTTGAATGGCGGCTTTGGGAAGTGAAGGGTTTAGTTTATGAGTGTATCTTGAACTGCTTCAATGGACGGTATGGGAGAACGTTGTCGTGACTTGTAGCTAATCTGTTCGATTCTGCAATTAAGAATATCGTAAATGACCCATATATAGCATCGTCTGCAAGTATAGGTCCATGCAACGTTCCCCTCGAACTAGAATCAGAGAGCTTTGTAACAAATCCCTATCTTTCCTTCCTTGACACGAAATTATAACTTTCCCAATCATCAATATGTTCTCCTTGCTTCAGCTTCGCAACCTGTGGTCAAGAGCAAAGCCTCCTTGCTCTCTCATTTCCGTTCTCCGGACCACCAGCCAAAAAGCTACGAAAGTAAGAAAACTCTGCTGCCTTCCCGTAAAATATCTTGACCAGTTGTTTTGCAGCTGGCGGGAACAGATTGATTACATCTTGAAGGAATGGTTGGTAAATACCCGGCGCGCCCATTCCCGGCCCATTCCCGGCCCATTCCCGGCCCATTCCCAGCCATGTTAGAGGCTACATGACCTGCATCGCCGCCAGTTACAGCGTATTCAAGGTTTTTGTTCCTCAGCCATCATATCGGTGCGGCTGATTTCTACGGCCTGACCGCCGTTGTCGACGGCCATGGGACGGGACGAGTAATGCTTTGCAGCGGGGAGCCAGGGAGCGAAGGTGAGAGAGTAGTCCCCATAGTGAACGGAAGCGTAGCCTTCGCAAAAAGGAAGGGTATTAATTGTCCTGGATACATCCAGTGCACCAGTGGAATGGTAAGTGGTGTCGAGGATTATTGCGTAGTATTCAGCCAGACGTCATCGACTGCGCCTTAGACGAACAGCTGGACCTCTTGCAGTATACTCCTGTAGTCAGTTGGGCTACAACCAGTGCGGCGAGCTGAACGCGTGATCAGAGGCGCATGATGGAGGATGTAAGTAAATGAGATTGACGAGACGCTCGAAGAATCGTACGACAGGATCCATATGCAGTCTTTTATTCTTTGGTGCTATAAAGCAGCCCATCTGCATGCATTCTACAACCACAAAATGGCAATAGATGCCGTTTATCCAGGAAAGCCAATCATCTAATATCTGGTTCGTATATATCTATCGCCGCCGAAATGGATTCTGGTTGTTATTTGTCCTTCTTTCCAATAACTTAAGCTTTTTAGCCAAGACTTTCCTACTCTCTGCAGGACGAGGCTGTCACATGGATTCACAAATGTTCGGCCATTATAAGTGAGTTTGAGCAGTTCAATCTTGAGTTCGATATTTGTTTGAATCATTATATCGCAGTAAGTATCACGGGTATCCCTGACATTGCTGCGGATTGTTTCGGTAGTTATAGTAAAGCACTTGGGTGTCTTGTTGGTAATATCTTACTAAAGAAGCTCGTATTGGAGGATGTTGTAAAGGGGCATGTTTAGATGCAAGTATTTGAAAACGGACCTGGAAATCTCTTGACGAATTCATAAGACGGTCTCCCACTTTCTCTTTCAAGCTCTTTTGAGAACTCATCCCACTCAAATCCGAAGATAATTGACAAAAAGTCCTTTGGCCAATGCGACGAAGGGTGTTCCGATAAGATGGTAAGCATTGCAATCCAGGCCCTTCTATCACAAAGTTGATTCCTCCATATTTGAAGACGATACTCGTATGGGATTTGTCAGATGAAGAGAAATCAAGGCATCATCTAAAGTCCCATCATCCAAGGCAAGGAAATTACGTGCTTCATCCCACCGATCAAAATGCTTCCTTTTTAAGCAGGAGGCAGACCCATGTGATAGCCCAGACCGTTAATCAAAACAATAATTTTAATTCATGCATACTGTAATCTAAAGCTTCAGTAAATAATGAAAGACGTTCGGAATGTCGTCTTCCGGGCTTTACCAATGACGTCTCTCCAACAGATTGATAGACAGTTGGACTACCACTTCTGAGTCGTTAAGCGAGGCCCTTAATATCGAAGAACCTAGGACGTCACGGAATGTGCCCTTCCGATATGCCTCGATTGGCGATGTGGATGCCACCTCTTGATCTGCAATGACAGTCACAACTTTCCAAGATTGAGAGCAAAAGAAAGGACCGAAAAAGCCTTAGTCAAACAATCGTAATGGGCTCTAGTGATAACCTCGGGATAAAATGATGATCAACTGACGCCTTGGAAAATTACAATCGTCGGCTTGTTCTCCCGTCCTTCCAGTCCATCAAGATCTTCGGCGCCAGCCCGAGGAGCCAAGGGCCACCATCACGGCTAAGTCTTAGTCTCGCTCCGGCCCGCATCTTACCTGTTGATCCAATGGAGATATAATCGTATATAAATCCGATAAGCTTTATCGTCCGATAAAAGCTAAGTCTAGACTAGCCAATACTACGACATGGCTTACGATAGCATCGATATTGGATGCCAACCTACCTTCCATACGACACAAGCACTCTCATAGATAGAATACAACAATGATCAAGCGGTGACGTTACCTCGTTCCCTCCCCCTCGGGTCGCCCTTGTGGGCCGTCAACTGCACTGCAACATTGTTCAACCACGTTTTTGTCCACAGATTTCTGGGCATTGCCAAGAAAAACCTTAAACAAGATGGGCCCGACGGCCCAGACTGGCCGAATATGCGGTTCTCGACGTTTTGTTTGTACTCTGAAACAGCTTTCGGAGGAAGCCGAGATAAGCGTTCAGAGAAGATACGATCAGAAGGGAAAGTAATGGTGACAACTTCCCTGTTTGAATATTTCAGATGCCCAAAACGGTTGGTTAGGTCATAGATTAGTTGTCCGCTCCGGCAGTGAGTGACTCTGTAGCGGTAGCAGTACCCTGTTAGCCCGGGGTAATAGACTTTTTTCAAGATCGCGATCACCGGGTGGAGTGAAGGTCTGCGATGGACAGCCTTGTGAGGTTCGGGGGATTGGGAAGTTAATGTATAAAATAATCGTCCTCCGCCAGCCTATTCAAAGTTGGTGTCCATATATATTACTTTCGTTTTATCACTCAGGGATAACACTTGGCATTCGCTTTACAGTGTCATAATACGCCTTCGAGGGAGATGTCCAATATGTTACACCATCAAGGGGCAGGTAGCAGCATGACGCTCTTCACTCTTTGGACAGCACTGGCTCTGTACATCAGTTCAGTATCAGCCACAGGTCTCGCAGGTTACGGTCTTAACTTCTACGATCCCCTCTGTGCCGAATCCTGTCTTCGATCCTTCACTCCTCTGAAGCTTCCATGCTCCATCGTCACCAGCCATGGCGTACATAAACGATCCACAGAATCGCCAGTATTCACTCCGCCAAAGTGCAAAGCCAATAACGAAGCGTTCTTGACATCTGTGGCATCTTGTTTCAGCGACAAGTGCTCAGAAGAGAAGATGTCTAAGCTTGAGGGCTTTTGGGAGGACTGGGTGACGGGCAGCAAAGATGCTCCTGCAAAGTGGACTTACAACGAAGCCCTTGCTGAGATTCAAGACAAGCCGGCCAGGTATCAGCTCAAGCCTACGGACTTTTCTCTCAACGAAACATCGATAGTGGAACCGGTGACTTATCTCAAGCAGTGGAATCAACTCGGGGGATACAAGAATGAAATGATCATTGAGTCGAGATACAGGTACGTTATGCCCATTATAGCGGGATTCTCTTGTGGTGCTAACAAACGTCCCCGAATAGCATCACTCTCGTCGTCACTGCACTCGGCCTACCAATCACCATGACATGGCTAGGCCATATGCCTTACATCCCAGCAATCTACGACAAACTCAAGCCATACATACTCTACCCAAGCACAATAGGCACCTACTCCGTCCGACCTCTACCATTCAAGCTCGGCAACGTTCCAAACATTGGTCAAGCTCTTTACGTCATCATCTTCATCTCTCTCACCGTGGTCTTTACCGCCGTAGACTACGACGTCCGCCAACCCAACGCCCGCTTCGACAGCACCAGACGTGAGCAGCTAGCCTACCTTGTGTACCGTACCGGATCCTTCGCATACTCTCTCCTGCCCGTCATCGTCCTTTTTCCTGCTAGAAACAACATCCTCCTCTCGCTATCCAACTGGTCGCGCTCAACATTTATCCTTCTTCACCGCTGGGTTGGTCGAGTGTTTACGCTGCTTGCTGTCCTTCACGCCATGTTCGCCCTTGCTGGTTCTAAGAACCTTGGTTCTACGGACTGGAGACGCTGGGGTGCTTCTACCGTCGTTTTGTCAGTTATTACCACCTTTGGAAGCGGACTCTACTTTCGAAAGGCGAACTACGAGCTCTTCTTGTTGATGCATATCATCTTGGCCGTTTTTATCGTTGTGGGATGTTGGTACCATCTCATCAAGCGCTATGAAGCTATTGGCATGCACTTCCCGGATCACACATACGGCCAGGAAGTTTGGCTTTACATGGCCATTGCTATCTGGTTCTTTGAGCGTCTTGTGCGCGTTATTCGTGTTGTCAGACTGGGCATTCTGAGGTCAAAGGTCAAGGATATTGGAGCCGGCTACGTCCGTATAGATATCCCCCATATCCGTTGGGGTCTTGACCCTGGCAAGCATGTCTATGTCTACTTCCCCACTCTCGCTCCTCTTCGGCCCTGGGAGAACCATCCCTTCTCTGTCATTCCCACTGTTGCTCTTCGAAGTCACGGATCAACTTCGTCTCCTACTTCTCCAATCTCACAGGGCTGTTCTTCTGGCCTTGATGATATCGAGAAGTCAGTGACACAAATCGGAGCCAGGTCCGTGTTACCTACAGCAGAGAGCTCAGCTGGGGTGACGCTCTTCATCAAGAAGTCATCGGGAATCACGAAGCATCTTCGAAGTCACGACAAACTGTTTACCTTTCTCGAAGGTCCTTATCCAGGAAACGACACACGCCAGATCCTTCGCTGCGACAGACTTCTCCTGATCGCTGGCGGAGTCGGCATCACGAGTGTTTTCGCCCTGGTCCACAATCACTGGAACGTGAAGCTTGCATGGGCCGTCAAAGAAGACGCGCGTTGTCTCGTTAACGAACTCGAACCAGCTATGGACGCCATCAGCACAGCGCAAGTAAACGTCAAGGTAGGCTCGCGGTTTGACATTACTGCTCTGATTGACGAGGAAGCATCGAGAGGATGGGAAAGAGTCGGAATTGTAGTATCGGGGCCGGGATCACTCTGTGACGATGTGCGAGCGGTCGTGGCTGGGATAGCGAGGAACTCCAAGACTGTGTTTGAGCTTGAGGTTGATGCCTACTCTTGGTAATTAGGGTGAAGACCCTTTTGAGCATTGTGTTTCTTGTTTCGAGGAGAAAGGAAGCTGTTTTTGTTCATGATAGATACGTAGCGAGTCTACGAAAATTCCCTCCACATTTCAATATTCAGTTGTTGAGATCTCTTGATATTCCCGCCAAGTGCAGCCCATGTATAAGTCGTACTTGTTTTTTCCCCCTGATTACTATACCTCTAATATCAGCTGGCGGTTTTACACTCTACTGCACCCAATATTGACTCGCTCATCCACTTTCGAGATCAAACATTTGTTTTGATTGGTCATGGTACAATACTGAACAGCCATCAAGATCAATAGTTTACAATAGACAGTAATAGTAAAACTTATTAGGTAACCATGCAATTAAACTAGAAATACAATAAAACCATGCTACACTGAAAATCCAGCTTGTGCTTTACCTCTGTCTTTCTCTCAGTCCGCTTTTGCGCCAACCTTTGTCGCTCGTTTCACGATGATTTCTCGTACACTCCTTGCCGGTGCCTTGACCGTGCTCTCTTCTCATTCTGTCGTCGCTGGGCCATGCCGTCCAGTTTCTTCTGTCGACGCTTCATACTCATCTATACTCGTTCTCTCTGCTTCTACCACGCTCATCGCCTCTTCCACTGAGTCCCAATCTACCGAAATTTTGGAGACGTCTCTTACTGTCTCGACGACCGACGTCACTATTTCTACAGTCACCGAAGAGGCCACTACTACCGCTATGGATGGCTTTACCACCACTGAATCTACCAGTACCGATGTTACAAGCGATCAGACTACAGAGACTACAATCACTGAGTCCGCGACTACTACTACCGACGCCTACTCAGTCCCTTCTGTCTTCTATCTCCTATCCGAAGGCGGAGATTCTGATGGGCTTGTTCTGAAGGTCGGGGACGATGAGTCGGGGGGTTTATTAGCAACAACCCAAAGTCTGTGCACACAGTCTAACCAGTTTAATTACAGTACAAGAATTCAGCTCTGCGTTTATCACGTCATCCATCAGGCACGATCGTCGGTCAAGTTTTTGACTTTTTGTCTAGCCTAGCCTAGGCCCATGCGTCAGAATAAACATGAATTATCCTTAAATCAGCGGGAACAAGAGTGACATCAATGAACAAAAGAGTAGTAGAGCATACCTTTATTCGTTGATATCGTATCCATCGGACCTGACTTTAGATAAACTTTCCCTCCAACTCTGTGCGCAAGCAAGAGAACATTCCATGTCTCAAAGTAACCGGGTAATTAGAATCTTACTTGCGGATACGGGATAGAGAACCCTGCATCTAATTTTCCACGAGATGCGCTATGGCAAGGCTTGTGCAGGCAGGGATCTACAGTACATAGGATCGGGACAAGTTTGCAGCCAGACCAGGTATAGAATATTATCTTAGCGAATTAAAGGGAGAATAATCAAGTTCTGCTACTAAAAAAAACACTAATGAATGAGGCCAGTTGAGTTAATCACGCAAAAACCGTTGAATCGGCCAAACGACAGCGACAAGCGGATGGTCCGGTCAGAGTCAATACTCCGTACTCTGTACACATTGGTCAATTAATCCCCGCTTACGCTAGATCCTTTACTTACAGGAAGTCCATGTACATTGCCCATTCAACCATTCAGGTGTGACTACCCCAGACAGATCCTTTACTCGAAATAACCTGCGTCTTACATCCCCCCGTGGCGGCATTTCGCCCCATCTCATCCCATTCCATGCCATCCAATTCCCTTTTCTCCCGTCTCCTTCGCTTTCCACGGCCCTAACTTTCTGTTCCCGTTCATACACAATGATCTTCAGTGTAACAATAATAGCATCGCCATGAGAAGGAATGGCATTGTCCACGGACGGTGTCCTAACAATTTCCGCCACCAGCGTGTGCGCCGCCCTCATCATCGCGCGCTGCATCTACCGTCTCGTGTTTCGATGCCATATCCACGCAACATGCCATCGCCGTTGGCGCATCGACGACTTTTACATGACCGTCGCTATACTCCCTCTTATCGGACGAGCCGTGTGTATCCTATATTCCTTCATCCTCAACCCGAACCATACGTACGATCCGGCGACACTGGCTGAGGCAGAAGGGTGGGGTGTTAGTACACATGATTTGGATGAGGAAAGGGAGCTTTCACACAAGTTGCTTATTCCTGCGCGTATATTCTATGCGATGTTGTGTGTAACTCAACGAACGTGACCGGAGATACAAAGTACTGACTCTGGATGGACAGCTTGTGGTGCTTGAAGCTAGGGCTATTGGCCTTTTATTCGCGATTCATCGATGTCTTCCGATGGGGCAAGATTATCACAGACGCGCTGTGGTGGTTCATCATCGCAACTTTTGTCGCAGTCTTTATAACAATCCTCGGAGAATGCCGTCCCATATCACTGTGCGTCCTCATCTCTGTCCATAACGCTTATCTCCTGCTGACTGAATCTAGAATGTGGGCGCTCAATCGCGACGATAGCAGTAAGACGACAAATTTGCCACGACCCGAATAATTGCTAACGTTAACATGGCAGAAATAGCATGTAATCGCGCAGTAGGCAATTTGATCCTAATGGCAGTCTGCAACAACATTCTCAACATTGCTCTTATAATCCTCCCTTTTCCCATGCTGCGACACCTTCGACTCGATCTCAAAGAGAAACTACAACTTGGCTTCTTATTCAGCGTGGGCGCTGTGCTAGTTGCCATTACTATCCTCCGTCTTCCTCTCATTCTAAACGAATCTGTCTCGCAAAGGTCTCGATCAATGGTACGATGCTTCTCGATATATATATGACTTGTGGGTGGTGTACTAATTGGTTATTGTAGTGGGCTTCAGTCGAGATTCTATGCGCATGCATCGTCGCCAACACCCCCTTCTTTTACGCCCTTGTAAAAGACTTGCAACGACAACACGACGACCGACCGGAGCGATCACCTTCAAATGCCACCAACCCGTTCGACTTTTACGATCTACAAAGCTTGCCTTCTTCGGCGGCCGCACCGATAACGATACCACCCAGAATCTTGCCGGATACGTCCAAGGGAATGGTCAAATACTGCGAGAATGTATAAGCCCGGCGACCCAGAGACGTCTGCGGAAGAATGTTATATATATACCCAATTAATGATACCCAATATACGAAATTTCGATCCGTACGAGGATTATTCAACTGTTAGATTAACAACCATGTCACTGGGATTGGTCCTAGGACAGTGAATTGTGTCTGAATGGTCAATCGCTGAGCAAAATTGGTACATTAATTGCATCGCAATCGCGCATAAATATCTCACCAAGATCGATCAATTGGGTGAAACTCGGCTATTTCTAATTGAATACATGTCAATCTTTCATCATTCAATACGTTTTATTGGCAATCTTGGGCTTTCTCCTGGACTTTTTGGCGGGGCTGTTGTCGCACCAACACCCATGTCTACAGCCATATCTATCCATGGATGGTTGGCTGAAGGCGATATGCGACGAAATTAGTGAGTCAGTTTATGTTATTTTGGAGCAGGGTCCCAGGTCTTCCACCCACTCTAGCGCCCTAAAATTGACAGGTTAACTTTTCTGAGGTGCTTCTCGCATCCGTAACATTAGCACTCAATTTCAATCCAACTCATCAGCCCAGCCACCACTCCGAATGTGAATAGCGATCACATAGTGAATGAAATTCAGCAATGCTCAACGCCTAGGTTACCCCATAGTCTAACTGGCTTCTCTTCAAACCATTCCCGAACGCCATCACGACCTTCCTTCTCTGCCTCCGCCTTCAAACCCCTCAAGCGAAACACCGCCCGACAAGAGTACAGCCAGTCCACCCTCTTCGCACAGTAATGCGATGGATGACCACACGTCCTAATGTCGTCGCCTGATTGATCCGAACCGTACACGATGCGCACGAAATCTCGCACCCCCAGCGCCAAACACGCTGTCATCGTGAAGCGAGTCTAGCTATGGCGCTGCGAGGTCCGTCTGCCAACAAATATATGGAATTATGTTGAGCTGGATCAGTCATCGTATCCGTCAGCACATCCTGTCGCGATTGACCAATTCATGGATTCGAGATGGGCTACTGTCTGACGGATTCATGCTGAGCAGTTGACCGCGACACCTTCAAGACCGACCACATCTTGGCGATTTTCCCCTGAGCGCTACTAATCGCCGAGTCGACATCGCCTTGAGTTGCCCAAGATCCGTTGAATAGATCGCACGCAGCAAACGCCGACCGTGTAGGAAGGGCAGAGAGGACGTCGCACTACCTTGCGCTATCATAGGTTTAAGCTCCGACTTGTTCCCGCCGGTCGCTGATGGTAGCAAAGAAGTTGTCGATCCAGTAGGCATGTTATCATTGCCTTACATCAAACTTTTGAAGACCTCGACGCGTTATGCACAGCAAACACTTCTCCCAATTGAGCATGCCAGACCTCAGCAGCTCATCTCTGACCGTGAACTACAGCCAATCAATACATAAACAACCAAGATAATTTAATTGCAATTCATCAATTATCCCCATAGCTTCGTAATTCATTATCATCGCAACTCTATCATGAAACCAACGGCCACCGATGCAAATCCCGACAAACCTCCATCCACGTACAAACATCCCCACTCGCCATGCCCTCCGGCCCATCCCTTCTTCTCCAAACCTCTGTAAGCACCTCCTTGGAAGACTTGTAACTCTCAAAGCCGCTCCGCGAAAATCCTTTGTCCAACCACTCCGCGATATCTATCCTCTGTCGTCCCCTCGCTTCCGCCCCCGCAATAAACGCAGGCCACGCCGTTCCCGGTCCAAGCAAGTTATTCCTCTCGAGCGCTTCGTCGAAAGCGTGCAGCGAATTGACAACGTCGTTGACGCTGTCTTGTAGAACTAATGGGTTCACGTTCCGGATCCGTCGGTAGAAGAAGATGACGAGCGCCGAGGCTAGGGCGCGCACCATGTGCATGTGAGGTGTACCCCCGGGAGCAGAATTGGGACTTGCGCTCATGGACGGGGACCCTTCGTTATGTCGCGAGCGGAACAGACACACTGCGTTTTCAAGGTATGATGCCCGCGGCTGGAGAGCCATGAGCGCTTCAGCATCTGGCTTTTCCCGCGCAGAGATTCGATCCATGGCATTTGCTAGCCTTGTTATCTGTGAGACAAGACTGAGCCACGTCTCGGGCACGCCGTAAATCTGCATGTACATGTTCTCGTGATCCTGAGACGCATTCGCGAGGTGAATGTCTTTGATGTCACGTCGTGTCTTCTGACCATGCAGCTTGCGTGGTTCCAGATGGAGGAAGTTGTCGAGCGTCATGTCCGGGTTGATAGACTGTACTGGGACGGCAGTTGGCTTGCTGTTGTTGGCGCTGGGGCGGGTGAAGGGTGTTTCGATGGCGTGGTTTTCGTCGCGGTAGACGTTGAGACTCTCGGAGACGATGCGCATCCAGGCGTAGATGTTGTGCAGGAGGCGTGCACGGCGGGAGATGCTGGGTTTTGTGAGGCCGCGCCAGCTGATGAGGCGTTCCATTTCGGTGAGACACCAGCGAGTGTCTGTCTCATTCCCTGAAAGAAGCTGGAAATGTTAGTTTAACATCAGGAGTTTACTCGACGAATTTCCACTTACTGCTGTTGCTAACACGGCGCTTATACCCATTAATTGCTCCTTATATTTTGCTTTATGTGGGCCTGGTTGGGACTCCTTCTCGAGACTGACTCTGAGATGTTGCTTGGCTGCTTCGTATGTCTGACTCGACAACGACTTCCAATGGTCACCGGGTCGCGCGAGGCTTGGGAACGTGATGGAGTTTAGTGACAAATGGAACGCAGACACGGCTATCAGAGCATAGAAGGTAGCCAGATTGGCACGCTTGATTTGATCCTTGTTCACCTCCAACATGGTCAACTCGCTGAGTGTCATGATAGCAGATGGATAGTGAAGGGTTCTCCAAGCAGATTTCTCGTTGATAGGCAGAGATCCCATCTGGCTGATGACATCGTCGTTGAAGTGTTTTAACAACAATGGTGCATCAATCATAAGATCCAGCTGTGGCAATTCAACGTTGTCGGTTATAGGCTCGAACGGCATCATCGTCTCCAAGGACTCAGAGAATGATTCGTTAGGCCAGTTGATATTTATAGGTAGGGCGTCGAAGCTTTCGTATGGCGGTTGGGGAGGATTATCAAGAACGCTGACATCCCATGTGAACAAGTCACCCCAGTGTAAAAAGTCTAGCGACGTTGATGCAAAGTCATTAGGAACGACAGTCTCGTCAACAATTTGGTCGGGATTGTTCTTAACTGGTTCCGAGAAGTCTTGGCTTTGGGGTTCACTCAAAGTGTCAAGCTCCATATCGTTGAAAGAGACACGGTCTGAGATGGCCGTCGTGGTAGACTGACAAGTCTCAAACTTGAAGACCTGGAATGGTCCGACTTCATAGATACTCGCTGCATCGTCTTGCACATCAAGACCTTTTGACTCTTCATCGATTTGGTTGAGAGCAGCTGTCACTGTAGACGGGACATTCGTAACGAGAGCGTTGCTCATGAGCTCTCTATCAGCCTCTAAGGAAAGTGTTAGCTCCACTATCTGAACTCATACCATAAGAAAAGACTTCAACCTACCAGTGAACAAGTGCCGTCTCGAATACTGCTCTGCCCCAACCTCAGCCGTCTGCGTTGGCTGTCTATCATAAACCTCTTTCCCTGTAGAAATCAACCACCTAAGCGCAGGCGTGAAACCCTCACATGTCAACCCAGCTTGACGACATCGATTGCATCTGGGCAGGGACTGATCACACTTGAGGTGTCGTTTCCGACATGTCTTGCACCCGCCGAAAGAGTGCGTGCGTCTCGATCGAGAAGCAGTGCCCATGACGAATGAATCCAAATGCGGTATGCAAAAGGTTATGAGAACAAGAGGTCTGTGTAAGTGAAAAAACGAATGAGGAAGGCTGTGCAAGGGAACCTGGGGAGGTTCTGCTTTAACGGGCTGTGAAAAGAATAGGGAACATCGGGATCTCTTTCCTTTTGCGATGGTGACTTATCTTTCGGAGCAGCCGAGAATTGACCAATGAGAAGGACGTTGAGTGAAATGGAGGCGCTTGGTACGATGTTAGGCTGAGACTAGGAGGTTCTAGGGCGGGTTCTCTCCATGTTTTGTTCCCGTCTGATGGAGCCGAGAAGCAGGAAATACGGCAGTGATTTTTATTCTGTGGGGAAAACTTGACATGACATGCAAAAGGGCGCCAATCTGTCGCATTTGATTGTGGGTTAGTTGAATTTGTCACTCGACTCGGTAATCCTGGGGATGATCGCGAACAGCAAAACTTGGCAAGGTGGTTATTCATACTTTGTTGAAGCGTCTTTTGAAGCGAAGTACATGGAGAGAACAACTTCTCATTTCGCGGGTTGAGAGATTAACAATGTGAGAACTCCCCGTAACCCAGCTAGTGAGTTTTCTCCCAAGGTCTTAAGCAATACGCGATGTATTATTTACCTGACCTAAGCTGTAACGAATTATAACTATTAAATGTTGAAGAATCGCACAGTGGCCAAAGAATATTACTAAATATGGATAATGATGTGAAAGGTGATTGAAACTAATAAACACTCCGCTATGCTATAATCATGTATACTATTTGACATCTTTACCCACTTCCTTATTCCCTTAGGCCTTAGCCTCAGGAGTAAACAACTTCTCAATTCGCTTGTTGTTCCAGTCCCAAGCAGTGATGTCCTCGTACTTGCAAGGCTCACCCTCCTTGATAAACTCCCTGAGGGGGAACAGTGAAGCGCTTCGGTTAGGCTTGGCGAAGTAGGCGATAGAGTATCGCTCGGGGATAACCTGCTCGCCATCGCTTGCCTTGATGGAAGGAGGGTATGTCACACGATGGCATGCAGCCTTGAATGTGTCGTTGGTCAAGCGCTGCAGGGAGTCGCCGATGTTGAGGATGATATCTGTAGGAGCGGCCGACTCAACATTGTTGAAGTGACCTAGGTTCTCTTGGTCCTCGACTTGCAAGCCACCGACGGAGTCTTGGAAGAGCATGGTGATGGTGCCAAAGTCGGTGTGCTCGGCAATGCGTGTGGCACTGCCGTCAGCGAGTTCTGAGGCGGGGACGGCTGGGTAGTGGAGGATGCGGAACTCGTTCTCGGCGCGGTTGTGGAGGAACTTGAGGTGGTCAGGGGAGACACTAAGAGCAATAGCGAGAGCCTCGAGAAGCTGCATCTCAGTCTTGAAAGCCTTATCGTAGAAGGTCTCCATGAACTTGCGGAAACCAGGGAGCTTCTCCTCAGGAACCCAGAGGTTGTCGACAAGCTCATCAGTAGCGGAGCCAAAGTCAACAGTCTCCTTGATATCGCGGGTCGTCAGGGGTCCGAGGCCCTTCTCGTAACCGCTAATGTTGGCGACATTTTCTTGTCCCACAAAAGAATAGCCACGGTTGGGGTTGGCCTGGGGAGGGTGCTTGGCGATCATCTTTGTCTCAAGAGGGAGCTCGAAGAAGCGCTTAGTCTGGGCAAATAGCTCGTGGATGTCCTCAGAGGGGATGCTGTGGTTGACTAGCTTGACACCGCCGCGCTTCTTGAGGAGGCGGAGAAGGGAATCGCAGAAGTCCTTCTTCTGGTCTGGTGTTCCGAAGAACAGAGACATGTCGAGGGTGTCAACGTTGAGGGCGGCCATTGTGGTTGTGTGGTAGATGGGAGCCGAAGTGTGATGGGTTCTGACGTAGTAATAGTGTTGTAATACAAGATGGTTTGGTGGTGGTAGTTGTTTGTGATGATAATGTGATTGATGTTCGAATTGATGCCGTCCTCAAGACAGCTTATATATCCAATCTGTTCGGGAACTGTTACTTGTTTCCCCATAATTTGGTCTTTCCATTTTAGTAGCTATCACGATTCTACGCATCATTACATCGGGAACTGTTCAGAATATGTCAAACTCCCAAAAAGTATAGTGACTTCCTATCAGCCAGAGCCGGGCTAAGCCGTCAGCTGAGCAGTGAGTGCATGGCAATCTCTCAGACGTCTCGATAACCAAAGATGGCAAGGAATTAACAAAGATAGTGAACCCGAAGCAATGGCACTAAACTAAACCAAGCGTGAGCCATTCCTCCAGATAGACAGCTGGGGTTACTCCAGACTCGAGGGGGCAAAACGGTTATCGTCGCTGGTGACAAGATAAAGAGTCGAGATTCCCCGCAGAATTCGCCGATCGTTAGCGCGTGGAGAGTGGTATTCTTGATAAGTGGAAAGGGAAAGAGATCCCGAGCTTGCCAAAAAAAAGTGTTTGACTCGCTAGCGAGGCTACCCTAGGCTGACTTGGATAATCATACGGAATGCATCACGAGGACTGCTAACTGAAGGGACCAAAGTAAAGTTGCATAGTTTTTTGTCATTTAAACAGCTACCAGTTGCGATGCTAGAAATTTCCGAGGGTTAGTTTTTAGTTTTTTCTTGGCTGGCCAAACTAACGGTTATCACCGACGGGCAGGCAATATTTGTTTCATCAATTTTGGAATCGCGTATCAGTTGAGATGTAATAGGCACGAAACCCAAGCAAAATTCTCAGTGAACTCCTGATAAGATTAAACGTCCACAAATGTACACACGCAAAGACGTGAATTTGGTGTTTAAAAACAGAAGTTCCAGGACGTATAGCGCACTCATCAAACATAACACAGATCGAAGTTGTTCTTTTCAAACCCTCGTCGATGCCCAATCCCTGTATAAAATGGTCACCTTTCATCTAGATCATCTAGATCATCAACTGCATCACACATAAAGTGCAGTACCGCATCACAATTACACGGAAGGATAATACAGAAGAGGCGCAGAAGTAAAGTGCGACATATCTGGGATTCTCCGTTGGGCGACCGATCAAGATGACAGTCAATTTTGCGCTTAGGCTGTGTTGAAAGCAAAAAGGATTGAGATCCTAGTGGCAATTGAGGCTTATATATCAACAAACTGGACAAAACAACAAATTCGGTTAACCACAACAAAGTCCCATCTGTAAGCTGACGTGATCTAGGAACTATTCTCGTCGACATAGCGCTGGTACTTTGCCTCAAAGTCGTGTTTGTATGCGGCCTATTGTAAGGCTCTTGTTCTGCGCGTAGCATTTGCAGGAGCCAAGACATGGGCAGACGTGATACCTACCCGTAGTTGACTCCTACGACCACGACCGTGCCCCTGGGCTCAAAACATCCTTGATGCAGATTGTTCTACCCAAGCCCGGCACTATCCGAGCTAACAATAGTTCTAGTGTAAAACGTATGCGTCTCTGTAAATGGTCAATAAAGTACTTTGCAACCCGTTGAAACGTCGCCAGCAGTGACCCGAACTGGTTATTTTGGCGAGCTTATTAGTGGTACCAGAAGCGGGACGAAAATGAGATGAGGGAGTCGTGAGTTTGTTGATCTGGCCACGAAGTTACCTACAACGCGTCTTTCAAAATACATACAATAAAACCTTGTAGCTTTTTCCCCCGGAATTGCAGCAAAGTAGCAAGGTTAAGACAACAAGGGTGAGTTTCCGCCTATCCGGCATCCGAAGGAGCAATAGAGATCAAACTAACCTGGCTTCCTTCGATCTTGAATGATAGAAACCCTTAATTCAAGCACCACAAGAACGCGAAATACTCCAACTTCCACCGCGCGCACAATGCAGTCAAGACTCAGCCCACCGATAGCTAAAAACAAAAAAGAGAAAAGAAGAAGAAGGCAAAAAAACAAAAAGGAAAAGGCCCGAGCCCAAACTCGGCCAGGGCGGAAATGACAGGGTCCTTCTCGAAACTTGAATACTCAATTAAGCTTTAGGCTAATGTCTCGTCCGACCTAAGGGGAGGCAATTTAAACTGCCGCATAGGCTGAAACGCGTCAGCAGAGGGAGGGGATAACGGGCGCGGTAAGAGGTTCAATAGACGGCAGTTGATGCTGACATACATATAATTTAATTACATAGTACAGTCAGCTATATTGGGGGTAAAGCTTATTATAATAGGAGGGGAAAAGAGGGGATATAAAGTCGTACGAATCTCGTCAGACCTGAGATTTCGACGCTACAATACACTCGTTTTCAACTGAACTTGACGCATTCCTTCATTCTTTTCTTGGTTCAGATCATCATGTTGTCGTTCAGAGCCTTATCCGCCTCGTTGATAGGCCTTCTGACCCTGAGCGGAAGCGCCACTGCCACGGGCAACTCAGGTGTTGTAGCCTCAACTTACTTTGCTGGCTTTCACGCCAACAGAGGCTTCCCCGTCTCGGCCATGCCATGGGACAAGTACACTGACGCCAAGTATGCTTTCGCCGAGACCGCTTCCGACGGTAGCCTTGACCTTTCCAAATCCCAGCCTGAGAATCTGGAATGCTTCGTCAAAGACGCCAAGAATAATGGTGTTAAAGCGCTCGTTTCCATCGGCGGCTGGACTGGAAGCAAGTACTTCTCTACCAACTTTGCCAATGAGAAGAACCGCACTGCTTTCGTCAAGACCTGCGTTGACTTCGCCAAGAAGCATGACTTGGACGGTCTGGACTTTGATTGGGAGTATCCCAACAGGCAGGGTCTTGGATGTAACGAGATCAACGACAATGACACTGCGAACTTTTTGGAGTTCTTGAAGGAGCTTCGTCAGGACCCTGTTGGTAAGGGCCTGTACCTTACTGCTGCTGGATCGCTCTTTCCTTGGAATGACAAGACTGGCGCTGCCTCTAAGGACCTCGGAGGTTTTGCTGATGTGTTGGATTACATCATGATTATGGTAAGCTTGAATGGTATACTGAAGTATGAGCTGCGCTGACGATGCCTTCGAAGAACTACGACCTTTATGGTGCCTGGGCTCCTAATGCCGGCCCCAACGCCCCCCTCTCACGATCCTGCGATGCCCGAAACAACATGGGCGCAGGTGATGAAGCTGTCGCCAAGTGGTCTGCTGCCGGTATTCCCACTTCCCAGATCGTTCTCGGCCTACCCAACTATGGTCACGGCTTCAAGGTCAACACGACATCTGCATTTGGTCCTGGATACAAGCTCAACCTGTACCCCGTTCAAAACTCCACCGACCGCTTCCAGGGCAGTAGCTGGGACAACGACCCTCTTGTCGATGACTGCGGTAACCCTAATCCTCCTGGTGGAACCTACCCTTTCTGGAGCTTGATCGAGGAGGCCAAATTCCTCGACACCAAGGGTAACCCTGCGCCTGGTATCGCTTATACTTTCGATAACTGCAGCAAGACGGTGTGTATAGTACTTTGACTCAAACGTGATGTTGAAGCAATATTTGCTGACAAAACTCGCAGCCTTTCCTTTACGACGCTAAGAGGGAGATCTACGTCAGCTACGATAACGCCCAATCTTTCCACGACAAAGGCTTATTTGTCAAGACGAAGAAGCTGGGAGGTTTTGCTACTTATGAGGCTGGTGGTGACTACAAGAACATCTTGATCAACGCTGTTCGATCAGCTGTTGGTCTGGCGTAATGTGGTGACGCTTATGGCAGGACTTCCCTTTGGTAAGAAGTATGCCTCAACTGCCGGAGGAAGCTTGGCCTGGTATTCGACTTATACAGCTGAAACCAAATTCATTGTTTCCTTCAACAATGGGTGCATAACTGTGGAGCCTTTCCTGCCGTCGCGAGGGACTTTGCCAAGCAACCCACGTGAGATCCCGTGCCAGATATCCTGACGTAGCATTGCTGGTTGAGAAGACCGTTCTCTTCGAAGACTTGAGATGTGCGGGGTGGCAAAAGCACGATTCAGCTTCAACGCTAACCAGGGTCTCATGCATATTCATTATTACAGAAGTCCTGGAAAGAAAAGGCCACTAAGATACTTGGAAGGTGATGAAGATTATGCGGCCAAGTTGGGCATCCAGCGGGAAAAACTACATCCAACCCTACGAAAAAGAAAGCAGTCTTAATGATCAATAAGGTGCCAAATTCATTGGACGCATCGGGTGATCAATATTGAGGCGCGAGACTGTTGCGGAGGAGTTGGAATGGATGAATGAAAATTCAGACGTAACCCTCTACTGGTAAGATTTATGACTGCGCCAAGAATAGTGATGTTATCACCACATTGGGATATATCGAGCGCTTCTATCAACACTTATTGAGCCAAGACAACCATGACCAAAAAAATAATATCTCATCACTAAGATGTTATACGAGGTCTACCAGGAGAATTGGAGTTACGTTGTATAGTGGTAATTAAATCTCCCCACCCAACCACACCGCGTTGCCTCCTCTCAAGGGGAGATTATCTCATGATCGACAGCTTACTCATTCCAAAATGTCTCACTCTTCTGCCCCTTACTGGCTTCGGAGTCCTCCAAACAACGTGACGAGCGCCATTATATTCTGCAGGACTATGGGGTGATACGAGGGTAAGGATCAGTGTACGCCTCGTAAATCTTTGCAAGTGCTTATGGGTGTGTCACACGGCATTAGGCCAAGTATATTGATGCCCATCTATTCGTGTTTAGCTATTATTAGGTACTTGACGTGTAGAAAATGCAATATTGGGAAATATTGGTAGGACAAATGGATTAGGTATAAGAGTTCGACTTCTCTACTATTATGTTTCCAAGAAGCCATTTTTGATCCACTTCACTTTATACATTTTATCAAAAGCGACCAGCTATATCATACATACTATCATTCCAACAAAGTTATCAACCATGCACTTCACCGCCATCATGACCGGCGCCATCGCGCTCTTCTCTTCTGTAGCACTGGCCCAACCAACCGCTCGCCAGGCTCCTGTCGCCTACGCAAACGTCATGGTCGTCAACGCTGCCGACCACAGCCAGCAGCCGGTCAGAATCCCGCTGGCGCAGCTCACAAGCCTCAACTACCACGTCACTGAGCTGCGTCTCATCAGTCTCAGCGTCCATATCCCCGACATCCCGTCACCTGATGTCAAGGATGTGGTGTGTCAGCGATACAACGACAAGTACGGAATCCAGTTTGGCAGTACTGAGTTTACTGATGGGAAGTCTGCACTTATTAGCACCAATCCCGTTGAGTTTGGGTGGGTTTTGTGCTATCACAAGAACAACTCATCGTAATCATGTCATGATGTTTTTCTCCTTTTGTTTTCTTGAAAGAGTCTGGAAACCTGCAGGGTTGGAGAGATGTACGAAAGAAGGAGTGGGTGAAGAAGAATGATGGTACATAAAGACTGTATAATTTGTGGTTTCGATAGACAAACCTGTACAAGATATCGGAACGAATCCAAGTCTGACTGTGGAACAATAAGGAACTGAGTAGCGACATGCAGTCTATACAATGTCAATTCGTTTGTATTTAGTACTACTATGCATTTGTAACCGCCTTCCTAGTTAAAAGGCTTGAACCCTGGCACTATAAGCTTAAAATGACTTTAGACGTACTTAGCTTGATTAGCCTGACTGGTCACTAAGCAGCGTCAGCTGCCGTGAGATTTGACTGCTGTCTTAACTTCTAAGCATCCATATCGAGCCACCCGGAGCCTTGTCTTACCACATATCCTGGTTGCATACGCGCAGATGTCTCACGGCATTTGCCCCCAGAATCCCCGAACCTTAGAACGCCGTGTAGCCTTACCTAAGTGATTTGGAGATTTAAATTACGCGTTGAAACAGCTCCGGAATGAGCTTACTTCTGGAGGAGTCACCACAAGATGCGCAAATAAAATCCAGAGTTAGTTTCAAGCTTAGCAATCAAAAGAGGACAGTATCGCTGATCATAAGATTGAATAATCACGTAAAGATGTCAAGATCCTGCACATTCGTTCTTCGTCAACACTGAACAGTATCCCAGCATCTACACCGCTCTCGTCCTAGTCTGGAAGCTCTTCGTCTTCGGAATTAGTTTTGGTATATTATGAACGAGCTGACCTTTTCCTACGTTACCCGTCCACGTTGTATCTACTTGTTTAGTCTAGGGGCCCTCTCGGGATCTCTCCACCAAAGACAAGCCTCCTTCCTAATATCATCTTCCTCGACCTTTGTATCATCGGGTTGCACAACGATCTGCAGCGGCGACTCATCATCACCCTTGTAAGCAGGCCACTCTGGGCTACCAGGGTACCTATGCTGGTTAGGATCGCCAGTGACGACAAAGCTAGCCAAATATCCATGGTATATATGGCTGATCTCAGGGTGCTGGGTGGTCTGCTCATCCCAAGTGTACGCAGTGTCTGCTGTGTGCGGGATACCCTGCCAGCTAGGGAAGGTATTGTTGGTGTTGAAGCGGACTTTCCATGTCGGGACGCCAGCAGTGGAAGCTCGGTATGCTGTTTCCTGGCCAGGGCAGATGTAAGCGTAGTCGCCCCAAGCAGCCGAGATGCGGTTGTATTGTGTGCTGTTCGGCGAATTTGCAAAAGGTGAGTCGCCGTACTTCGCTGGGTCAGGATACAACGCGCTCAGCTGGGATAGATCCTTTTGTGTCAAATCAGGTGAAATGTTGTGTAGATAGTTCAAGAATTCCTCATCTGTCTCGAGGTCACCAGGTGTGTAGTACTTGGCTTCATCGTTGACGTTTGAAGTGATAGTGGGAACATGGAAGAACGTTTGGTCGTAGCCAGATTGAGATCCAGGCTTCTCAAACAATGGTCCTCCTTGTACGGGTTGGAAGGGCCACGTCAACACGGGATTGTAATTATAAAAGATATTGGTGCTGATGTTCCTGATGCTATTGATGTCTGCTTCTCGTAGACACTTGAGAGTAGCTTTGTTGGTCTTTTTGTCGTCGCATCCGAGGTATGCCATATACTCATCATATTGACGCTTGTACAGAGAATATGTGGCGTTAGGAAAAGCTCTCGACGTCACCGATCCAGATTGATGAATTGCTCGCGCGAACAAGCGCTTGTTATCCTTGCCGTAATTGTGAAAGTAATGGATCCCTACCGAGTGGCCACCAGCAGAGCGACCACCAATGGTGACAGCATCCTTGTCACCTCCGAAGGCCCCGATGTGCTTCTGAACAAATTCCAACAAGAGTCGCTGGTCGCGAATGCCGAGATTGGAAAGTCCCTCATCTTGAAAAAGCTTGGATGGAAGGAAACCCAGAGAATTGACCCGGTAGTGAAAGTTTACCACGACAATGGGCTCTTTGGAAGATGCTGCAAACGCTGCACCGTCGAAACTGGCCCAGCTCCCTGAGAAGAATGCACCACCATGGACCCACACGAGGACGGGGAGTTTCTTGGTCAATGGAACGCGTTGTGTTCGGAAAACGTTGAAGTTCAGACAAGCCTCGCTTTGCGACTCGAGGGGCGTCCTTGATGTAATTTCCTGAATACAAGCTTTTCCGTAGCTTTCGGCGCGCTTGATGCCCTTCAATGGCTTGGGCCAATGTGCAGCTTGGAAGCGGCGACGCCCCGTAGGTTGGAGCGCGTAGTCGATGCCCAGCCAGGCATCAACAGGAGCGGGCAGTTCTTGCTCGGTGAGGGTGCTGTTGATGGTGGTGCCGGAGAAGTTGCCATATCCATTAAGTTCGACGAGGTTGTAATGCGCTTCAGACGCGTGATGCGTTGCCAAAACCTGTTGAGCAGGCCCGGAGGCCAGCAACGTGATGAGATTCGGGACAAGCTTCATGGTGGCTGGGAGGATGCAAGCCTGGGAATATCAGGTAAGAAGCAGAAGCGGAAAAAAGACATTTCCCTCATTTTATATCGCTCTGATCCAGCATGACCTACAGTGCCAAGCTTGTTGATCCCTCACAAATCAATGATTGCCTGGGGTTTCACTGAAAGGTAGGGCTTCGAAAAGCCTTTTTAATTAGCAGATTAGTCTAGGTATTAACCTTGTTCGATCGGCAGAAGCATTAGACGTTAACGGTTCAGTTACGTTGTGGAGTAGACGATGGTAGCATTATGGACCCAACTTCGGAGATAGAATTGGATCCGTGTACCATCCGCCGAAAGTTTGGCAATCTGATGCGTGCTTTGTGGCGACCAATGCCAAAATGGAAGGACTCTAAGCAGAAAGTGACCTACTGGTGGTTAGCAAAGCTCATGCTCATGTTTCTTGCATTAAACTTCCCTTCCTTTATGTTTACTGTCGTGGACTTGATGGTATAAACTAGCTAGGATAAACATATGAACATCACATCAAGATTACTTCAAGCTAATTGCAATCCGTCACTGCATCCTTGCATAGTTAGCTAATATCTCATTCCGAACCCACCAGTCGCAAATCTATAACACACTCAGTCGGGCGACCTCACCCAGTACTGTGTAATTGCTGTATCATCGTGGTTGCAAAACTGAAGTCCCACCCACTCCAGCGACTGTCCCTAAAGCTTCTTTGCCTTCTCTTCAACAAACGCATGTTCCGCATACCCCGGCTCGTACATCGAGGTTGAAGGATCCCACTTTCCAATAATCTGACAGTCCTCGAGATACTTCCCACCCTGTTCTTCCAACGCTTGAGCCGTGGCAGCCCATACAGTCGTCGCAGCGCCTTGGGGTGAGAACTTCCAGACCTTGTTCAGGTACGAATCTCCCTTTATCCCGCTCTTTTGCTCCTCAGACATATGCCTTCCTAGTTCGGTAAATACGGCGCCGGGCTGGATGCTTCAAGCATGCATGCCCTCGGCACTGTATCTTCGCTCTATCTCGTTGGCTGTCCAGAGATTGGCGGTTTTGCTCTGGGTGTAAGCTTTGTTGGGGTCGTAGCAGCCTTCCATGTTGACATTGTCAAAGTTTACCTCTCCGAACCGATGGGCTAGTGAAGACAGCACGACAACTCGCCCTGCGCGGTTAGAGGCTACACCTCTCTGTAGTGCAGGTCGCAGAAGATTAGAGAGGAGGAAATGCGCGAGATGGTTTGTTCCGAACTGAGTCTGAAGTGCGCCCTTCGGGTGCACACATAACACCAGCATTGCAAATGAGGATGTTCAATTTCTACCTCTCGTATAGGAATTTGGTTGCACATGAGCGAACGCTGTC
Source organism: Fusarium aywerte (assembly GCA_013186375.1). Classification (NCBI taxonomy): domain Eukaryota; kingdom Fungi; phylum Ascomycota; class Sordariomycetes; order Hypocreales; family Nectriaceae; genus Fusarium; species Fusarium aywerte. The sequence goes on from JABCQV010000017.1 coordinate 168,694, forward strand.
AAATGACTCAAGATCAAGCTCGAGGAGATGAACGCGGTCACTTTGGACGATATCGCCTAAAGCTGCCTTGGCCTTGTCGAGGTTGCGAGCGGTCAGGTAGAGAGTAGCTCCAGTGAGATGCATGGCTTAGCAGTGTCAACACCAATACCTCCGGAACAGCCCGTGATGAAGACAACATGATCGTTAAGCTTTCCTTCGAGATTCTCGTCCTCGATAATTTTATCAGCTGTGGGTCAATCGTCGCCAGGGCCCCTGGCGGCCTTGTGTACAGCAACGTAACGACCGGTCATTGTACCAGATGGTAGGTTAGTTGAGGAGAAGAGTTTGTTTATATGGCAGGACAATCTCCAATGCTTGTAGTTTCTTCTAACACGATATTATCGTAGAGGATGCGGATGAACGACACTGTAGTTCTTTTACTGCACGATTGGGTTTTCATTTGCGCTTCAGTAAAGATGTTGCCTTTAGTACGTGATGCTAAAATTTCCGATAGAACTATGATTTTCGGATCTGCGTTGGTCGACTTCTTTACTGCATTCTCCGATCATCAAAATTCCCTCACTTTTACGTTTTGTGGGCCCGTTCCTTTCGGGAGTGGTCAAGTTGGATGACCACATGGTGTAGGTACCAAGTAGTCCTGACAAAAGCGCGGTATATATGTGATGAGTTTCTTGCACGTCCAATGTTTTGGCCATCAGGGCAACTACAAGACACCTTGTATCGAAATATACGATGTCAATCTCCGATCGCATGTGAACAGCGGGCCAATTGGATAATAATAGCATGACATAATCAGATTCGAATCCGTGTCCGACTCCGACTCCGATTTCTTATCCGACCAGAACCCAACTTCACCATTATTTCAATCAGCAACACTAATCTCAAAGAAAGCCGAAAAAAGGTATACCAATGGAACAATTGAGCCCAAGTAGCACAAGCTCTGCCAGTCGAACCCAACCTCCCAAGCGCCGCCCCAGAAAACCTCTCAACTGCGATCCCTGCAGACACTCGAAGCTCAAATGCGACAGACAGTTACCCTGCAACACGTGTCTCAAGCGCGGATGGCAGAACTCGTGCGCATATGGATCTAACTTTACTGGTCCGAAGGGTCGAAGACGACCTAGGGTTTCCAACATCCAGCCTGGAGTCCAAGCTACCGAGCCTCGACTTGATAACATCGTACTCGAGTCTCAGCCACAAATTCAGGTGCAAGCTCTAGAGACCGCTTTGTCCCCGAGTCAAACTCCGGAGCCGATACAAGAACGATGGGATTGCATTCTACGAAGACCTCTTGTGGAGAGAAGACCTGCTGGGCTTGATTCTCAGAGACCGACTGTTACGTTATCTCTTGGACCGACTGTCCCTATTGAAGAGCTGCTGGCAATGCTCCCTCCTGCTTCGGTGACGGAGTATTTAGTGGTTCGATATTTCGGCACGCTATCATCAATATTCCATATCATACACGGTCCAACCTTTCAAAAACAGTTCCTGGCATTCGCCAAAGCTCCGGAGAAGACAAGTTTGTCGTGGCTAGCACTACTCTTCGCTATTCTCGCTCTCACTCTTGAGACCATCAAACCCGATGACGCTGGCTTGACCCTTCTATGGCAAGAAGATACAAGTTTCCCACGAGACTTGCAACAGTTATCACAGAAGTTCCGGAATGCTGCCATGATGTCACTTTCACAAGATCAGTTCCTTGTTCGTCACGATCTCGACACACTCGAAGCACTTCTCATACTTGTATACATGATTTCCCATAATGAAGGACCTGAGTACGCATGGGCACTCCTGGGGACCGCTTTGAACATAGCCACTGCTCTACGATGCCATATAGATGTCCCTATATCAAATTATATTGAGCGAGAACGGCATAGGCGCTGTTGGGCGGGCATTCTGATCATCCATACTGATCAGGCGCTTTGTTTTCGCGATATCGACTTGACATACATGTTGAAAATGACCGCTGCGATGCCAGCCTGGGTCAACGACAGTGATATCCAAGAACATGGCATCACCGACTCACCTACGACTTCATCATCTCAGTTCACCGATATGACGCTCATCAAGTTCCAAGTCCGTCTCTTTCAAATTTCTACCGAAATATGCTCGCACATTTCCAGCAGTGAGAAGTTTGATGAGAGACTCCTCCTACAACATGACGCCGCCGTGTCCAAAGAACAGAGAGAGTGGGACACAGTATACCTAGTCAACGGTAGCAGAAGCATTCTCAACACAGAAGGCTATGTCCACTGGTGTACGCTTCAAACCTACGCCCACCAGCTTTACCTCTTACTCCACCGTCCGTTTCACAGCTCTCGCTCAAACCACTTCCGCGCTGAATCACGAGATAAGTGTATAAAATCCGGTTTGGCGCTACTCGATATCCACCACCAATTTTTCGAACTACCGCGCTTAAAATGCTATCGCTGGCTTGTCAAGGGCGCTATTAGTTGTAATTCATTACATGGCGCCGTTGCGCTTACTTCTTGTATGCTGGACATACCCGCTACTTCGGATCTGACGGAGCATATTACTGCTATTGACGCTGCCGTTACAAGGATGGAAGCGTTGAAAATGAAGAGCCCTGCTTGTTCGAACGTTTATCGTGTTCTTCGTTGTCTTCGGTGAGTTACTTCGGCTTCCATAGGGGATATGGTAACTAACCTTGATAGATCATATCTCAAAAAGCGAGAGCCTGAACCGACGGTGCTGCCCGAGGATATGGAGCTTAGGTTTGAGGATTGGGCGAATAATGTTGATTGGTTTAGACCTGACGCGATTGATTGGGTAAGTTGACCACTGTCTTTTGTAGAACACCACTAATCTGTTTAGGCACTTTGGGACCAATACATAACGCCTCAAAGTGATGACTTGCAGAATATCATGAGTTAAGATATTATCTTTAACAAGGGTATTTTCAATCTTGAATGACACGCTTACTACATACACGCGCTCTATCATGAAACTGACAACTCCCTTTCCCATATGCTGTCCCTTCTCCATCAGCACTCGCTATATGCAGGAGGTGGCATGCCGACAGGGATTCCGTACTCCCCCAAGTCGATGTCGTCCTTGCAATATTTCGGTGGAATTCTGATACCTTCCGCCAATACATTCCTGACTTCTTTCGAAGCTATGTCGTCGTTTCTAACGAACACACCCCAGCCATTAACAGGCAACTCAGGCGCTATGAATAGATACATCGGCATCGAAACATCCTCCTATCGGGTATCAGTCTCCCTCTTAATCGCCAGTGGCGTAAAAACGTACCTTTGCTGTGACACCATTTGTGGAAATTATGATCTCGAAGTGCAAGCTGTGGCTGATTGTAACACCATGCATAGAAACGTCGGGCGAGCAGCTCCGCACAGCCTTCGGAAGATGTAGACATTGCTGCCACGAATGCGTCTTCTCAGGCTCGCTCAACTTCAGAGGCCATTCGGTGACAACACGCTGTCCCGCATACGCCATACAGCCGCTCGTAGACTCGCCCTCAATTGTATGCGTCTCTCGCAAGTAGAACCTCGCTTTGACAATCCTACTCGTCGAACACAATTGTGCAACTTGAGCCTCGATGGGAATAAGGCCACCCAACGCTATGGCTCGATGCCGAATGGAGACATTATACTCTGCTTTCATAGACCATTTACCGTGTACTGATGTTGGGTCCAGGAGCTCGTAAGATGAAAAGGCTGGTGTTCTGATGACTCGTATGGGCGCGAAAGAGCGCACGTCGCCAGACGAGTCTTGGTGAATAGTTGACGCTTCGAGTAGGTAGGTGACGCTACAGCGGTTGCAGCCTTTGAAGGTTTCATCTTGATCGCCAGGGAGAAATAGCTCGAAAGGCCACTGATATAGTTTGCCATTAGTTACAGGCTTTCCCACTTGATCGGGGATATAAAAGGGGTTCCACTGATGGACTGTATCTTCCTTGTGTTGCCATTTAACAGCTTCTTCCGTTGCTGCGGTATGGTCTCTGGGTCACGATTAGAATACGGCTTTACGCTATTGAAAACGTCCGACAGCTTACCCGAGCCACATTCGCCTGGTAAACTTGAGCTGTACGCCCTGAACGTGTTGCTTTTCAGGCACGAATAGTTTGATCTCGCCGCGCAGATATTGTCCTTGCGCTTCGGGCCCGTGGCCGCTCAGGAACACGTAATCGTGATCGGGTCTTGGGAACAGTTAGCTATTGAGGCAATTGCGTAAGTTGTTAATGGGACATACTATTGTAATCTGGAGTCCTCTAGGCCCTGTGAACTTGGCCAACAAAGACCGCATGAAAGCAATGATTGCCATTGTGCCTGTGTCAATAACACTTGAACTCCAAATCTCTTAGATAGGATTAGGTCAAGAATGATATTAGTCCGAGTCTGACAAAGAAACGAGGCTTGATTGTAACAAATCTTTGAGTAGATCGTGCAAATTCTTAGCCTATTCATATTCGTCTTAGAACACCATGACTTTAATACTGCATTTTTACTGATGCTACTATCCCCGATTGTACGGGAAGTCCGATTCAGCTCATCGTTTCCAGTTCCCACCCTGCATATCAGGAGGCTTTACTACATACAGGGGCCACTATTCCAGAATCAAAATCGGAGTCGGGATCTGGGACCCACTCGGACATGTTCCAACGATTTTCATCCGATCGGAGATGGCGCTGTCCAATTAAGTGAGGAACTGGTCATATGGTATTGATATCTTAAGAACATATTATTTTGATTGGAAGAAGTACCATCGAGTCTCAATTCTTCATCAGTATGGGCTGGTGACATTTAATTTTGTGAAGTTGTAATTGTAATTGTATTTTTTTCCAGGGGCTGTGTTTCCGTTCCAATATACACAAAATGTAAGTTGGTCTTGGCATATATTCGGACTTACACTTGTAACCTTAGACGCATACCTATCTTAATCCCTGGCTTCAGTCAAATGCATGGACGATTGGTCGAACCTGTGTTAACTGTCATCCGATGAGTAAAAGGACGGGGCTTTGCCCACCATCACCATGCTATCCCTGTTGCCCCGAACGAATCCAGAAAGTTGATATGTCTTGGCTTTCCGAGAAAAGAACGCTGAAAGTCCCAGAAGCTGTTCCGGTGGGATATGTCGTAATTACATATAAACCTGCTTGCTGAGCTCCCGTATGCCACATCATATCGTAATCCAGGTTAACCCAGTCTGGTCCGAAGTATACCTTAGACAACTAGTTTATCGCGTTCAGCTGTCAACGACACCCTGAACATGCAACACATCGTCTCTCAAGTCCCACCACATTTTACAAAGGTGCTTCATATCCCAAACCATAACACTCAAATGTTGCAATTCACTATATACGACTTCTCCGAGCAATACTCTCAAAGGCTTGTGAAGCTTCCCATGGGCTCGGAAGACTACAAAGTCGAACTATGCATTCTTCGAAAGCCTAATGGGGAACGTGTTGGAGATGATGCTCGGTTCTTGGTAGATTTCGTCGACGAGAACACCTCCGTGTTTATCCGAGAAAGAACCCTGGGTAAAGAGCCTGTGGAAGCAGAAGTGTAAATTTAGTTGATGCGCGCACTGACGTTCATTGCTGACGTACCTAGGTTTGTTCCAACTTCACAAGAGAAGGGCTTTTCCTTCTATACACATGCCAGTACTAAATCAGTCCTCACCTCTGGATATATAAGCTACCCAATACCCGAGAAGCATATTAAGAGACAATTCATCCGCTACCCTTACCTGACGCTCACCGGGGCCTTCGGCGACCAAGATACCAACAACAATCGATACGAGTGGCAAGTCCACCCAAACGAGAAGGGACCGCTGCGATATGAACTGGTAGATTTGGATCAAAGAGGATTTAGTGATGGCGAGACTTCAATATTGGCCATCTATCACCACCATGGCTTTGAGAGCGAATTACCTACGTATTATAGTCATGGCATTTTGCTGCTTCCATCCACTTCGACGGCACAGTTTGACATTTTGGTCCTGACAAGTCTTCTGGCTCTTCTCTCTGCTGTTCGGTATCAGCCGGCGGCGAAAAAGAGGTCTCGTTTTAGGTCATTGATGGCTTGTCTATGACTTGGAAGTGTTACCAATCGGGCGATAATAAGGGATATTGGGGTGGGATTTCCTTTTTGTGTTTGTAAGGTAGGCTCAGCATAAGAGCTAAGCACTCTTCAATTATATATAGACGTCGGAGGGGGTCCGAATGCATCATCTCAGGAACGACTATGATAATGAGCACTGACATTCTCGGGACACCAAGACTGCATTTCAATGTCTCTAGAGCTTGTGCAGGTGACCTTTATTCTATCTTGTGTGCTAATGATCTATAAATACAAATCGATGACTGTGACATCGTTATCACCAACGCTGTTACTCCCTTCCATGCCCATGCCCAACTTTTACAGACAATCTACGGCTCCACGATCATGGGCCCGGATGCTGGCGACTTCTTCTCGCCACCGTCTGTTGAGTTCCCATCGTGATCACTATCCGCCTTCTTAGATTTCTTGAACAGTCTTCCGAACTTGCTACAAATCTTGGCCAACCAGTTGTACACAGCAACAAAAGGCGGCGCAACAAGATAAACACACTTGGCAAACCATTCATCTGGGAATAGCCTCACAAGTACACCCCACGGCAGGCTGAACGCAGCAATGATGATGGAAATCGCCCATTGCACACCACCAAGACCGTTAGGATCGATGTCGAAGACGCGATTGCCAACGAAGACAATTGCGATCTGAAGTCCGATCATGATGCAATTGATCAAGATGAAGAACAAGTTGCGGTGGATGCCAACGAATACGTTGAACTTGTTATCGAGACGACGGCAGTTGAGCTCGTTAAATATCTGCATCCAGACGAAGACGTTGAAGATAATGGTGTCGAGTTGGAGCTTTTCGCTCTCGATACTGGTGTCGTAGTTAAGGATGGGACCACCGGCGAAGTAGAGAACAAGAACGACTACGAGCTGGAAGATGGATTGTCCGATGATCATTTTCCACATCTGAGATTGTTAGCTCTGGTAAGGAATACGTAGTAATGGCGGTATACTTACGTTCATGGTGATGAGCGGCGCAGACTTGGGTTGGGGTGGTCGGTCTAGGATGGCATCGGTGGGAGGATCGGTGGCGAGAGCGAGGGCAGCCATAGTATCCATGATCAAGTTGATCTATAAGAGTCAGTACAAACCATTAAGCAAAATTATTCGCGTGACTTACCCAAAGAAGCTGCACAGCCTTAAGCACAGGCTCCATATCATCGTTGTACATCGACGTAACAAACGACAGAATTACGGCAGTAATATTAACAGTAATTTGAAACTGCAGAAACTTCTGCACAGCATCGTTGACAGCGCGTCCCCACTTCAATGCAGTAATGATGGAGGTGAAGTTATCATCCATAAGAATAATCTCAGACGCCTCCTTGGCAACTTCCGTGCCGGAGATACCCATCGAGAAACCAATATCTGCTGCCTTGAGAGCAGGCGCATCGTTAGTGCCGTCACCTGTCACAGCGACCGTTTCGCCGAGAACCTTGAGACGAGTGACCAAGATGCGCTTGTCATCGGGTGAAGAGCGGGCTAGGACTTGCAGACGGGGTATGATACGGTCGAGCTCTTCTTCGGAAAGCTTTCGGAACTCGGGACCTTCCATGACGATGCCGTCGGTGAAAATGCCACATTCTGTGGCGATGGCCCGCGCGGTGATAATGTTATCGCCCGTGACCATACGAGTGACAACACCGGCGCGACGGGCGTTCTGGACAGCCTGAGGGACACCAGGGCGCACAGGGTCTTGGATACCAACAATGCCGAGAAGAGTGAGGTCGCCTAAATCCTCGAGATCGGGAACCTCAGGGAAGTCCTTGTATGCCATGCCGATGGTACGAAGAGACTTGGCAGCGAATGAGTTGATGGCCTCTTCAGCAGCCTTACGATCTAAAGCATCAATATCGCCTTTAGAAGGATTAACCTGGGTCTGGCAATATCCAAGAACGATCTCCGAGGCACCCTTGATGAGAAGCCTGTATCCAGTAGGGACTTTGATCACAGCAGTCATGTATTTTCTCGCAGAGTCGAAAGGTTCGATGAGGACGATCGATTCGTTCGCGCGAGTCTCAGCAAGGGACTGCATACCGAGATGGTCCTTTGCGAGTTGGAGCAGAGCAGTTTCGGTCTTGGAGCCGATGAAGGTGGCAACACCATCTTCTTCACCCTCGAAGGCTGTGGAGTTGACGGCCACGGATTGGGTGATGAGTTTCTTGGTGTCGAGAGGAAGGGTGGATGCCCAGGAGGGAATGTCGGATGTAAAGGTGGAGGAACCGAAACGACCAGCAGTGACGGTCATTTTATTCGTAGTCTAAGAAGTGTTAACACAAGTTAGGGCGGCTGGGCGTATTACTTACCAAGGTTCCTGTCTTGTCTGAACAAATGCAGGTAGCATTACCCATCGTTTCGCAAGCGCGAAGAACACGGACAAGGTTGTTCTCCTTCAAGAGACGAGTTGTAGCGAAAGCAAGCGCAAGGGTCACAGCGAGAGGGAGGCCCTCCGGAACAGCGACAGCGATGATAGCAATAGCAACAACCAACAGATCAACAAAAGTCGAAGCCTTTTCCTCAGGTGGTCTATCATCATTAGGGAGATTGGCACAGAAGCGGAACAGAAGGATGAAGAACATGAGAACGGAAGCACCACCACCGAGCTTGGCGATGGCAACAGCGAGTCCTTCAAGTTTCTTCTGAAGAGGTGTAGACTCGATATCCGTACGGACAGACATCATGATCTTGCCAAAACTGCTGTTCACGCCGACGGAAGTACACATGAATGTACCCATACCTTCAAGAACCCGTGATCCAGAGATGATAAATGGATCGGCCTCTTTGGTACTTTTTGGGTCCGGTGTAAGGGCTTTTGCGCCGGGTGTCTTCTTCAAAGCATCCGACTCGCCGGTAGCGGTAGACTCGTCACATTTGACGTTGTGTCCATCGATGAAGATGCCATCAACTGGAATCAAATCACCGGGTTCGAGGTATAGAACATCACCCACGACGACATCAGCGACGTTGATAAGCATTGATTTGCCAGACCGAAGTACCTTGACCTCGCGATCATCTTTCTTGGTGTTGAGCTTGACAAAAGCCTTTTCTTTCTGCCAATCATTGTGCGAAGCGACGACAACAACGATAGCGACTGCAGAGAGAATGGCAACACCCTCGACCCAATCGACAGGTGTGGGGTCGTCAGGCGCATGTGTAGTCCCGAATGTCTCGTAGAGACCGAGTGCCAGGGAGATGGTACCAGCCACAGTCAAAAGAACCAAAACTGCTTCCTGGAAAGTGATCCAAGCCAGTCTCCAAATGGACTTTGGCTTCTTGGCAGGAAGTTGGTTGCGGCCGTAGATACGGATTCGCTCACTTGATGAAGCATCTTGTGTTTGGAGTTCGTCCACGCTGAGACCGGCATTGACGTCCACATTAAGACTTTGCGCCAGACCCTGCAGACCACCGAAACTTCTAAGTGTGTCTAGGGATTTGGGATCGAGGAGTTTGTTGAGTTCATCAGGAGTGTGGGAGAAGGGGGCATTATTAGAAGGTCCAGGTGGGAAACTGGTGGCCTTTTCTTCGGGGGTTTGTTGGTTGATGCTGGGGACTGCGGTTGTGTTATCACCGACTGAAGAGACTGTGCCTGCTTCGCTGAGTGACCGATGGCGGGGATCCGAAAGGGCTTTGGGGTCAAGCAAATTGCCAGACATGGTAACAAACAACAAGTCAAGACCTCAAATCGAGAGGTAGGCTGACTTGTAAGGGAAATTTGTAAGCGAAAGCTCAAGAACCAGTGAGCTACGATGAGTGAGTCTTTGTCTTTTTCGCTTCCCATTTACGTGGGGCAATTAAACAATTTATATATCCTCCTCCATCCCCTCCCAGATATTCGGTCACCCATGTTTTAATAGATAAACTAAGCTTAAGTCTCATGGCAGGGATAACGCATTTCTTTCGTTGTTGTCGGGACTGACAAACAAGAAGACGGGCCTCATGTGAGAAACGTTGTCACCCTTGACAGCCAATGACCATTGTGTTGGAAATCTGATAATCACCACGATAGGGTTAGATCGCGTAGAGACCGGTGTAGATCTGCTTACTTCATCGGGGGGCGGAAGACCGGAGAGCTGTTTGGGGCAAGATCTGCGACATTTGTATGGATCTTGGCCAGCGTGTCAACCCCATTGTCCAATGAAGCGGAGGCTGTGACATGACTAATCGGAGACGGAGATGGAGCTCGAGATGAGTTGTCGGGTCGCATCCCATCTGGTTTTACCCAGCACAGCCCTCTCTCTCTCTCTCCTTACTTGAAGCGAGGATGCAACAATGACGCCGAAATAAAGTCAAGTTGAGTTGCATTTTCCGATCAGGACTTGTTTTCGATCTCGTCTAACTCAAAATGCATCAATTGGATGAATTTGTAGTGGAGCTTTTGGGAGACATTGCCATGGAGCTGGAACTTGGTTTCGCTAATGAAACGAATTCTAACGGAGCTACGGATAAAGCACCGAGTGATTGGAGCCCCTAGAAAGCGCCCCCTAGACTGCCTGGCCCGCTGCTAGCTGTACCTTAATCAATGATGAATCGCCAATGTTCTTAGTTCATTCCCCCATCTTTTTTCCCCTTCTTCTCATTTCCGTCTCTCCGATTACCTACTACTACTACTACTACTACACACATTGTCAAGAATCAGGATGCCTCCCAGGCGAGCATGCGATGTATGCTACAAGCGAAAGGTAATCGACATTTCAATATCCACAAATTAAATGCTTCAACGTCATATGACGTCTATATTTTCTAGAACTTATCTGTTAATTCTTGATTTCTCAGATCCAATGCTTGATCAAGACACAGGGTGAACCTTGTGACTGGTGTGAAAGCCAAGGCCTAACCTGTACCTTTGACAGAGTCATTCAAAAAGATCCCAACAAGAGGTATTTTTCACTTGCCCCATCAAGACCTATAGCGATCTAATTGGGGGATAGAACTACATCTGATGTTGTGCAAGAATTATCCCAACGCGTAGAGTCTCTTGAAGAAGCTCTTCAATCCGCACTAAATGTCAACGCACCCGCCCGAAGCGCCTCTCTAACTCTATCTGACAGACCATTGGCTTTCCCCAGTCCACCAAGTCTGAGGCTTGGCGGAGGATCACCCGTAACAACAACAGTGGCTCGTCACCCTTCTACCATAAGTGCCTCTGACTTGCCAGTGAATAATAACACGCTGGGCAAATCTCCCTACAAATTATCACCCTGTCAACTCGGCACGAATTGGTACTTTAAAGGTATCGGTATCTTATCAGAGCGCGGAAGACAATGGATCACTTATGGATCTGGTGAGAGAGTCTTTCTCGAGAACTTTGATATTTTTGCGAACCCGATCGGAATTATCCCACCTTTGGGCTCTTTGATAATTCCCGAACCGGCTAGAGCGCTGCCGCCGAAGGATGTTTGCAGACAAATTGTTGATGTATTCTTCAAGTCCAAGACATCTGTCGTTTTCCCGATTTTGGAGAGAAGTCTTTTCCAGGATACAATCGACAGAGCTTATGATGAGACCGATCTGGGACGCCGCGCACCAGCCGAGGCATGTCTCTGGGCCATCACTGCTCTTGTCATGCGTACTACGGATCTTCAGCAGTTTGGCTTGGGCTTAGAAATCAGGGACTGTCTTTATGAGGCCACTCGCTTGTTAACGTTCAATAATGGTAATACGAACTTGGACAGCTTGCAGGGCACTCTTCTTCTGGTAAGTAACCCAAGGTTATATACATCCTTGTGTTTGATACTGACGTCCTTCAGTGGGCCTGTCAAAAGATGAGAGGACAATGCCGCGAAGCCTCCGTGACATTCACAAGTGCATGCCGCATGGTGTGCGACCTCGGCGGTCACTTCCCCCTCTCTCGCCTGGCCATCCTTCCTCAACACAGTCCCACATTTGACCATCAGACAAGACTTCACATCCGAAGACTCTTCTGGATATGCTACTGCTTCGACAAAGATATGTCCCTCCGAACCGACAAACCGCCTCTCTTATCATCTGACTACTGCGATGTGAACGACTCTGAAGAACCGCCTTGGTTTAATCAATCCCGGGATATGAATCTCGCGAAAATTAAAGAGAATGCTGTCCGCATGCTCTGTTCGCCGAGGGCGTTCAAGTATACTGAGGGTGAACTACTCGCGCGCGTGAGGGAGCTCGATGATGAACTTGAGGAGTGGCGTTTATCTGTCGATCTTCGCTATCGACCGCGATTGTCTATTCTATCAGACTTATCATTCTCATTGTCTTCAAACATGAGTTTAGAAGATCGCACCTATCTCATCAATTTGCAACTCGACTACCTCTTCACCATAATCAACATCCACACTCTGGTCCGCAAATGCGGCGACTTGGAAGAAAACCTCCCCGACGATCTCCACAGTGTGGTACACTCTAGCGCCGACCTCTCCATCGAAGCGAGCCGCTCGATATTCCGCATCCTCGATACTGTCGTTGACTTCTGGAAGGAAGATGCTGTATACATCGTGTCGCATTTCGCCCCGATGGCCGCGATGCCCCTGTTCATGAACATCCTCATTCATCCGCTTGGCAACACGGCGGATAGTGATTTACAGATCTTGTCATCAATAAGCAACATCACGAGAAATATACCTGCTGAAAGATTGCCGATGGAGGAGATCGAAGGGATTAGAGAGATTAGCGAGTTTGTCATGGAACTTGTAAGATTGAGTCATAGCGCGGCTTGGAAAGTGAAAAGAGGAGAGAGGGAGCATGATCTTGATATTATCCATAGCTAAAAGTATGAGGAATTCAATCTGTTTATTTAATTCGAGAAGCTGACCTTTCCTGCTGCAAGACCGAAAAATGTTTTGTTGAGCAAGGTAAGGTCCATATCCTCTAGCTTGTGGGTTTCCGTCACTCTTCGTCGGGCTCCTACTTCCCAATTCTCTAGTTCTTTGCACAACCCATGAGGTCCAAAGCCGTAGCTCGCTACAGTCGCATTTGGCCAAGGTTCGTCCATATTGACGAACTTAATCCATGATTCTCTTAGGGCCTGTCCAGTTCTCTCAGCACTTGAAGCAGAGCTCAGATCAAGGCCTCCGAACAATAACACCAAGTCTACAGCATGATGTGCTCCACTAGAGGGCTGCCATGGGTTTGCCTCATCTATATGACACCTATAAACGGGCTTCCCAGCCGTTTTCCAGAGCTTCTCCAGATGAATAATGGGAAGAAGGAATTTGCAGTCGTTGATGAAATCCAGTGCCCCAGTCTTGCATGATGAGGGTCTGTCTGGGTAGATGTGGTACAGCTTCTTCAACTCCTCGCTATGTTCACCTGCAGCATTAAAGGCGTTTACGATGGCATCCACTTCTGAGGCCCAAGTTGCGGCCTGCCAAATCGCTGCCTGATAACCACATCAGCATTGAATCGCAAAGTCCCAAGGAGCTTACCTCTTTCTGCACATCACTAAGCATTAACGCTCCAGCTTTCCCAGTGTTCGTTTGCCAACCCTCAAACCTCTCCTCCCATTCGAGGAAAAATGATTGTAAACCCGATTGTTTCACAGCTTCAACAATATTGTTGGCCGGTGCATTTTCCAAGGATAGGGTAGCATCGATGTTTTGAAGCTGTTTCGAAACTTTGTCGCGAAGGGCTGAAACAGCTCGCGGTGGTTGGGGAGGCGATAGGAACAAGGATCCTGAGGATAGGATGAATTGATTAACTGAGACTTGTGTCACTAGATGAGCGTGAACATAAACTGCGCCGGCGCTTTCGCCGGCCAAGGTGACCTTTCCCTGAATGACGTCAATGGATGCATGGGTATAGGCAACGGCAGGTTGTTGTTTACCGGGTCGCCTCCGAAGCCTGATATGTGGTCCTGAACCCATTGCAACGCTAACTCTTGATCACGAAGAGCTAAATTTGGTGGTCCATCTCGGCTCCCGATGGCGAAGATGTTGAGCCTATATTGGATAGAAACTCCTATGATTGGGGTACCACAGCGAACTGAATCAGCCACGATTTTAGTCATGTCTGGCAAAAGATAATGTCAGCCTTCTTCTCAATAGTTCGAAGATCACAGTTCGCAACCGATGTACCGTGCAGGATACTTGGACTAGTTCTACGTACCGCAAACGCCAGACGCAGAGCTACCAAACGTAACGGCTTGAGAGCCACCTATATCCGCCAGTTAGCTATTTGATGCTATTCAGGCATAGCAGAAGCTTTACCATGAACCCATACAAGCACTGGAAGCTTTTCTACCACCGCAACAGTGCCAAAATTAGGCATTGTCACGTCCAAGTTTGTGCATTTGAACTCATCTTCAGGTTCATGTGGAAACTCATGTTGAGGCGGAACGCGAAGCAAATGACCGACATCGATGGCGACTTGGGGACATCGAGGACTATTTCGTGAGCTCTCCTTGATCTTGGGAGCTACTTGATGCGGTCTGCTTACCCGAATATGGTGCAGTCCAGCTCTTTAGGGTATTTATTGATCTTTTCGGCCGGGCCAAAACGGCGCGGGATATGCCCGTATGGAATACCGCGAAACTGTGTCACTCCGGAGTTCTCGATTCCGGTGAGGGCTGTTTGGAGTGACCGATGTGTGAGCGTCGCGGTCATGCTGTTTGTTTGTGTTCCTGCTGTCGCTATGTCAAGCCTCGGTGAGGTTGAGTTAGATAACGTAGGCCGAACAAATGAGGGGAAAATACTCGTATCCCCACTCTGGCTTACATGAGCCCGCCATATTTATATCCATAGCCCCCTATCAGTCGATATCATACTATCACTAATTGAACATTCAATTCTCAGTTTCGTTCCACTCGGATGGGAATCTTAAGTGGCAAGGCGGTCGTTTTGGAAATATGATTATTATCAATGGCTTGATCTGTTTGCTACTCCAATTCCTTAAGTAGAATTGGACGTGCCACGTTATAGCATTATCAGTGATAATAACAGTAATAAATGTACAGAAAAGGCTCCCCCGACCGAAAGCGAGGGAAAAAAGAAAAAGGAAAATTGAAGACTTGGGAATCTGTTTAGACGTCGTAAACAATATTAATAACGGTGCTTGTACTTGGTTGCAGTCTCGTCGGCTTCCTCATCCACTTGCACAACATACTCCTTCGTCACCACAATTTCTCGATCTCCCGCTTCCACTCCCTGTCCCCAAGCGTGACGATGGCTGGCTAGTTGCCCACCCACAGCCTCGACAATATGCCCAGGTCTCATACAACCATGCGAACTCAGCTGTGCTCTATCCGTATCTTTGAACGAAGTGTCATCACCACTCACTTGTCCATCAACAGCTACGATGTGGTCTTTCGATCCCCAGACTGTATCACCCAAGCCCGTGTCTTCAGGCCGTGATCGAGAGCTGACTTTGTTCTTGTACTCTTCGAGACGATATCCTTGGCTGTCCCCTAGACCAGAGGGATGAGTGCTACCCTTGGAGGCGGAGACGGTTTTCTCAATAAGTTGTTTGAAGAGGGGGTAAACCATGGGTAGGTTGGTGAGAACGAAACTGACAAACGATTCCCGGACGGACCAGTAGCCTGACTGTGCTGGATCGGTGTTTCCTTTCTACAGGAAACTGTTAGTGCAGGTTACAAGCCAAGTAGCACGTGTGTGAGTCCACTTACAGTGAGGATCGAAACTGCTCTCAATATTCCAAATATCATCTCCAAAAGCGCGCCGCTAAACATGAACATGATCACAATCTTCTTGCGCCATGGCATCCTAGCCTTCCATATCATCTGGATATATATGTCAGCTATATAGTGACAAATTATAATGCTCAGACATATATGCTTACGGGAAGAGGAATGGACATGAGATAAAAGTCAGTGATAGTATTCATGGCCATGACATAAATGGTCTGTATGTATGTGATGGCTGGCATGCAAGAGTCTGTACCATGAACGTTAGGTAATTTGCTCGGTCAGACGGCAGTACACATACTCTCTGGCTCTGGGTCAATCTGCCATTGCTTTTCAAATGGTATGCATTTGAGAAAAGCGACTAGAAAGCACGAGACATACGTGATGGGAATGATGAAAATGCCCCAACGCGCGTATCGTTTAGTCGAAGCGATACCTTCACTACAATGAGTTAGTTCGTGTACCTATGTAATCTTGGACAGGTGTACATACGTGAGACGTAGGTAGTAAACAACCCAGTAACCTTTCAGCAGCCAAAGTAGCGTCATGTAAAGTAAAAGACCGATGACGTGTGTTTTGGATCCGTTGATTCGAATCTCCCATTCGGGGCTGTCAGGATCATCCCTTAACGCTTGGCGCTGCGTAGATGTTATGCCATTGTTCGCAAGGCCCTTCCAGTACGCGACGACAAAGTACGCTGCTACTGATTCGGCGGTATATACTATCTGTAAGGGGAAAATGCTTTAGCGAAAGAGGACGATGGTAGAAGGGTAAGGAGACTAACTGTAGCCAACAGCATGAGAATATCATCCCACTGGACGCGCCGACCGAAGGAAACAAATTTACTGTAGAAGCGAAGGCCAACGATGAGGTACGCTACACCTTGGAGTCCCCATACTTCTTGGATGAAGGCGTTGGCGGCTGCTTGTTCAGCTGCGGTCGCCATCGCAGCCTGATAAGAGATTACTTGTTGGGACTTGTTCGCTGGTGACAGAGAGTATCGTATGATATTGGACCCGACAGAACGGATTGCATAGCATATATATATCACAAACGAGCAATCTATCAGTTTGTTTTCCAGCGATCGCCTGCATGCTACGACGTATACTCATTCTCGCCCGACATTCTCCAGTATTTACGGGGTGCTGAAGATCCAGAGGATCGTTTCCAGGGGCTGGAGGTGAAGTCTGACCGGTACTGTACCTTTCATTGGATAGGAACCTTTGTAGATGAAAATCGGATTCTTGCAACCCGTCACGCCTTGGTTAGTTGCCAAGGTTCTCTCGGTGAGGGCGACTTTGCAAGGCGAAAACTGAGTTAATTTCAGATTTGTGGCTTGAAACAGGGGTGCTGACTGCAGTCTTAAAGGAGAAAAGGTAGACCTGTCACATATGATACAGCATCGCATGGGATTTCAGCCTGACTCGCCTCTGCGTGTTGGGCGATCAACACGTTCTGAACCAGACTGTTAAAGAACTCTTTATCATCGCGATAACTCGTCCATGCGAGCCAATCAAGGAGAGGGTTTAGATCTTTCGCTTGGCCATTTCCCAGGCGATAGACTGAGGGTTGGCGTAGACTGGGATACAACATGTCGTGTATCCTGACTACGAACTGACATATCACTCGTCGGCTGAGCCCAACAGTATGAAGCCAAGAATAATCTCCTAGAGGCTATCATATTTGTCCCATCATGTGCATTGGCCTGTGTCCTGCCTGCTGAAATCTCAGCCCGATCTAACGGTAGCCTGCCCTTATTGGTACGAACGCGACGATTTTTGACCCAATGGCCTCTGCCATCACCTGCATGTTGGCTTACCCTAGTAGAACTAAAGTTGTTTTCTCATCTTGGTCCCAGCTCCCAGGTCGAGGCAACTGTCTGTGCAGATCATGGACAAGAATAACATTTCTCCACTTGGCTGACCCGTCAAGCGGGAGCGGCTGGAAGCGAGGAGGGGAAATGCTAACGTTATGTACAGTACTTGCGTAACGTAACGGTTGGCTAGTTGGCCTTTTTAGTCTATTCGTGACGAAAATCTAATTTAAAGCGAGATTGCTAGAGTGATTTTTCTATAAGCCAGATTCCAGACCGGAAGACTCGGACGTTGGCTATACTGTAGATCCCAAAGTCTGAGACTGTGACCGGCCTGACACCTAGGGTAGACCCGGTCGGTAATTGTTGGTTTATGCACGACAAATGATCAGTCGTAAGGGAACGTGTTGCTTACCTTGTAATAAACTCATGGCTGTGACAGAACTTTACACCAGCGCCGAGGCGAACGGCGGTCGTTGGTACTAACAAACGGTAACAAACCAACTGAGACATTTACGGACCGACCCCTGTATCTTCACCGTTGGTTATTATGCAAGCCTCCTTATAACTCGTTGTTGGTTCTCAAAAATATTGTAATCACATACAGTGAAGCGATAATGTCGGTTGCGACGAGAAAACAACACTTAATTTCGAGGATTATCACCATATTTGCCCGAAATGACCTCCGTTCTTTCAGAGTTGTGACAGATCACTTGCACAAACCCTGTCACTATCTCACTTGCCTCATTCCAGCTTCGTAACACAGCACTTAAAGTTCTTCCTGCTCATCGCCAGTCGGGGGTATTAACCCTGCTTCTTCCAGCCTAACTTTTTCACCAGTGTCGACAATTTTACCTTGCACATCAAGTAACTAACATCGACATAATACAATGGGAAGCGAGAGCAAAGTCGACGTGTAAGTCGCCTCACCACAACCCAAGAATAGTGCGGGGTTGTCTCTGATGTGAAACATGCTAACATTCTCTGCGCTAAAGACTCATTGTTGGCGCGGGCCCAGCCGGGTAAGTTGACCTTTCGAATTGTGCTTTCACACAAACGAAAGAGCTAACCATGTCTCGTCTCGGCTTCTAGGTTGATGGCCGCGGCTTGGATGGCTCATTGTGGCGTCAAAGCTCGTATCATCGAAAAAAGAAACACAAAGATTTTTTGCGGCCAGGCTGACGGACTGCAATGCCGAAGTCTGGAGATTTTCGACAGTCTCGGGTTCGCCGACCGAGTCCTGAAGGAAGCAAACCATATGATGGAGGTATGTGGTGTACAGAGGTGAAACGATGTGGTGAACTAATCAGTTTTACAGATTTGCATGTGGGTACGTACATGAGACTTTCCCGAGTACGTAGGTAAAGTTGAGCTTACCTATCTTGTCAGAATCCTGGTCCAGATGGAATAATTCGTCGCTCTGATCGTATCCCTGATACAATCGTCGGTCTCTCGCGCTTTCAGCAGGTTGTTGTCCACCAAGGCCGCATTGAGCGTTTCTTCCTTGACAACATCAAAAAGTACTCCAAAGACCAGATCAAGGTTGAGCGTGCAATCCTACCAGAAGCGATCGAGATCGACAAATCCAAGTTTCATAGCCATGATTCGTATCCTGTCACAGTAAAGATTCGTCATCTCACTGAAGAAGAAGCGACGCCTCCTCAGCAAGCCACCGCCAGCAAGACTCAGGCATCAGATGGCCTTTTCAGAAGTAACCTCGTGTTTGACGATGAGGTCGACCACGATAGTGTTCTCCGTCAAGCCCAGGCCCGCGACGCTGTCAGTGAGACCATTCACGCAAAGTACGTCATTGGTTGTGATGGTGCTCGAAGCTGGGTCCGTAGCCAGATTGGACTGGAGTTACAAGGCGAAGCTAGTGACTTTATCTGGGGTGTCATGGATATCATACCCAAAACTGACTTTCCCGATATTCGCATGCGATGCGCCATTCACTCAGCTGAGAACGGCAGTCTAATGGTAATTCCTAGGGAGAATAAGCTTGTTCGTCTATATATCCAACTGAAGGAAGTGACGCCTAATGCTTCTGGTCGTGCGGACAGATCCAAGATTAGTCCGGATCTTATTTTCAAGGCGGCGCAGAAGATTATTCATCCCTACAATTTGGATTATGAGTATTGCGATTGGTGGACTGCTTATCAGGTACGTTGACGCACTTGGATCTGCCATAGACCTTGCTAATATGACGTCTAGATTGGACAACGAGTTGGCACTGCCTTCGACTCCCACGAGCGCATCTTCCTAGCAGGTGACGCTGTCCACACTCACTCGCCAAAGGCAGGACAAGGCATGAACGTTTCTATGCAGGATTCGTACAACCTAGGTTGGAAGATTGCTCTTGTCGTCAAGGGTATCGCAAATCCAGATATCCTCAAGACATACCAGAGCGAGCGACGTCGCGTAGCTCAAGACCTGATTGAGTTCGACCATCGTTTCAGTCGCTTATTTTCAGGCCGACCAGCAAAGGACGTCATGGACGAAGAAGGTGTCAGCATGGAGGAGTTCAAGGACGCCTTCGAAAAGGGAAACATGTTTGCGTCCGGTCTATCCGTTAACTATGGCCCTAGCAACCTTGTTGCAAAGGCTGGCGATCCGCCCGCTCAAGCCGATGGCAATAAGGCAGTTTCGCCTCCTAGTGTTTCTCTCACTGAAGATGCGTTTGCCAAGAAACAGGCCCTTGCTACCGGTATCCCGATTGGAATGCGCTTTAATAGCTTCAAAGTCCTTAATCAAGCTTGTGCTCGCCCATATCACTTCCAAGAGCGGTTGAAGGCGGATGGACGATTCCGCATTGTCTTGTTTGCAGGGGACGTGCTTGACCCTACACAAAAGACTCGCGTCGAATGCTTTTGCGATCACCTCGACCACCCGGGGAGTTTCTTGCACAGCGTCACACCTGAGGGATGTAAGATCGACAGTGTCATCGAAGTTCTCACAATCCACTCTTCCAAGCGGTGGGATACGGATATAATCCGCGACTTTCCCTCTATCCTGAGGCCGTGGGACGAGCACATCGGTTATGACTATGAGAAGGTACACGTCGACGACGTAAGCTACCATGAAGGTTACGGAAATGCATACGAGAACTATGGTGTGGATAAAAAGCGAGGTTGTGTTGTTGCTGTGCGACCGGACCAGTACGTTGGCTGGGTGGGCGAGTTGGAAAATTTTGACGAACTATCGAATTACTTCAAGGGCTGTTTATTGATGAAGGATGAGACTGTTGCTGAGACTAATGGGTATACTGAGAGCTAGAGAGCTATTGAGAGGAGCGGAACATCAACTGATCTTCTGAGCTGTTGAACATATCATGTATTCCTTATACCAGTTTTGTACTAGTCGCAATCAATAACAATAGACCCGTTCAGGCCGATGGTAGTCGGTGGCTATGTCAGTAACAATTCATAAGCCGCGCCATTAAGAAGTTCTGAGGCTAGTTCATCGTGACTAGACTGAACCTCAACTCATGGGCGGTGACGCACACAGGAAAGTTCATAAACATGATTGCGGGGATGATGGGCGCTGTAGTGCTACTAGAGAAGAAAATGGGAAGGCAAGGAGTGGAACCTTACACGTCGTACCGGCATCTGTTGATGCTTCTGCAGCTTGCGGACTTATTAATGATAACCCGACATGTCGCGAGATTGATGAATGTCCAGCGATATGGTAGGGGCTTGTCAGATTATCGGTCTTACTCGTACCATCGGCTTTAAGTGCGACAGTTAAAGCCGAAACCCCATCAGTCCCTCTGTATATAGCTGCAAGACCATCGCATCAAGCCTGGTTCATCAGACTCAATCCAATCTTTTAGACATCAGCACTTGTTGGAAGTCATGACCCGTTTCAATAGAATTGCAGTTTACGGTCATCGCGGCTGGGCCAGTTCAGCCGTTGTGAACGCCCTCATCGCTACAGGCGGCCCAGTCACGATTGTTCACCAGTCAACCTCAGATACGAGCGCACTTCCTACAGGGACATCAACTATTGCGATAGATATTGAGAATTCTAAGTCTATCCAACACGCGCTCCAGGACATTGACATCCTTATGTAGGTTTCCCAAGAACGCACCTTACGGGTGTACTAATCAGTTTGAAAGATCATTAGTTGGACAACAGAATATCGGCCATCAGTTCGCACTAATCAAAGCAATCCCTCACACCGGAGTACAACTCTTTGTGCCGTCGGACCTTGCTTACAAGATGAGTGATGAGCAGATGCTTATCCCTAGCCTCAAGCAAAAGGTGGAAGTGGAGCAGGCTGCTAGAGACGCTGGTATCCCCATAGCTCTGATAAGGCCTGGAAACATGGTAGAATCGACTTTCTCAACTCCGTCAGTAGTCGTCGTCTTTTATGTTTCTCTTTTACTGACTAGGTCTTGTTTAGGTTACTTGGGATCGATGTGCCAGGCAATAGGATCATCCACACGGGTGATAGCGCACAGCAGCCACTCAATATCTGGTGAGGCCCCCAACATCGTCTTTGTCAACTACGGCCTGCTTACCCTACATTTTCAGTACCATGGACTACGTCGCCACTGCCTACGTAGACATATTCTCCAAGAGCCCCATTGCTCAGCTCCGCGGACGAGCCATCGGCCTCCGAGAATTCATGTGTACAGGCTCAGAGGTCGCGGACGCGCTGCAACGCAAACACGGCATTGCTCCGCAAGTGTATCATCACAGCTTGGAACAAGTCAACCAAGAGATTAAAGTGCGCATTCAGAAAGGAGACTTTACTGCTGTTGCGTTTTCTTACCGTTACCCATGGGGCGCGGGACAACAGCTCGAGCTTGTTGGTGATGATATATGGAATGTGCGAGGCTATGACAAGACCACGCTTGAAAAGATTGTAGTGGAAGGGAAGGCATTGCCTTATAAGAACATCCCGGGTGCAATTGAGGCGGCGCTGGAAAGCACCTTCTTTTGAGGGTTGAGCTGGTGTCCCCAAGTAGCTGTAAGGCAAACAGACATTATGGCATCTAATTCGAGCGGTACCCATCCTCGACTGACGCACGGGGCTGAAGCCATTGGTGCTTTCCATGTAAACAGAACGGGTACTCGTAGTGATTATCCGTCAAGGTGTACCATTCAACAAGTGCAGTCACTCACCCTCGTCGTTCCAATATCAATCTTTGCCACCCGCAAAACCGTCAGTTTTCTATGTCCTGTAGCAGAGCTTCCATTCATTGCTTATTCTATCAGCCACTCACGGTAAAGGACGACCAAGCCGATAACGATCACACCTTTTGGAGAGGCCCGCTGATCATCCATCCCTTCGATGGCCGCGATTCCTGATCCCAACCTTTTCTGTCTCTCAAATGATACCCATATTGACCATGATCCCCAAATGCCAGAAACTAAGAAGGCCAAGACGTACTACATAAGCTCTAATCATACCCACGGATAAAAACAGCCGTTACGGGGCTATACCACATCGGTAGAAGATGCGCAAGCATTTGCTACATGATCATACTACTTTCAGTACTGCCGCTGTTATCATATGCTGCCTAGCTATTCCATCTTGAGTACAGCGATACTATGATAGATGAAGGCGCAAAGAATTACTAGTGTATAAAAAGGCGCGGCAAAGTTGTCTCTATCTGCCTTCCGTGTTACAATGTACTACATTGTTGCATGGCACTGCGTCGCTGTTAGTCGGTATGTCCTTTGTATGTGAGGATGTTTTGAGTTGTGGAGAGATTGCAGAAAAGCACTACAGATAGCAACCATGTTTCGAACTTTGCGACTGATCACATTGATTATTATGGATTACTGGAATGTTGACAACCCTGCTGAATACAGTTTGCCGTAGTAATGACAATTGGTCAATCAATCAAAGTACGTAGACGTAAGATAAAAAGCTAGTGGGCCTTCCAGAGCAGCTCAAAATTAATTTTGTGGGTTAACGAAGTGTCCCGGGAATAGCAACGGATCAGGACAATTCTTCTCGCCCCCGTCATCTATAGATTTGACATCATATTAGAAAAGATCAACACCGATTAAAATACTCTGAACATGAGTCAAGCCAGTGTCGATCAAGTTGCTCTTTTGAACCTGCTCACCCGTTTCTGCCTCGCATTGAGATACAGCCCTACCTATACATCTCGTATCGATACTCACATAGTTTATGGAGCGTTCGTATTACGGGGTGGGAATCTGCTCACCGCAGCCGCTTGATGCTCCGGGCCAAGAAGGGCTGTCTAGGTTTTGAATCCAAGATATTCCAAGGCGGTGATGTCCCTTGCCTATTTCATAGCCTCCAAATGCCATCAAACTGAGGTATTAATCTGGTTGGTGATGTCTATCCTCCCGCCGCCACATATGAACGGACTGTCTCACTGGAGGCTGGAGAAGGGAATTTCTAGGACATTCTCTATAACACCTTAATATGTAACCCTTTGTTTTATTGTTTCAAGTTAGCTAATTATCCAAGACCTCACCTCAGATTTGGATGACATTGCATATAACCGTTTTGAGGGGATTATAATGGACGGCGTATTTGAACAACGTCAGCATGACCAAGGGTGCATTGAAAACAGTCCGATTGATGCCAGCCAGCTTTGAGTCAATGAGTGAGTCCAGTAGACTGTAACCTAGATGATCTTCTAGTCCATCCTTGGATGGACAAACCGAAGAGCGTTTCCTGTGGATCCAAAGTGTTCACGAGGACTTCAGCAGTCAGACATACAGAAAATAGCGTCTTGCGCAGCTTTGATCGGCATATTTAAGCCTCCCCGCGTTCGAGTTCGTTGTTGATAACGTCGCCCTGCTCAAGGTTCAGTGGAAACTTCAAGTCTCAAGATGACTTATCATATTGAGGGTTGAGAGGTTGTAGACATAGACACTCGTACTTAGTCGGTAGCCTAAACTGGAATGACATGTCTCTACAGAAGCCATGCGCAAGCCATCGCCCAGCTTAGCATGGCCGAATTGAGCATTTTTAGTGTATTGGTAGAGAGCCAGTAGCCTGCCATCAGCATCTTGGCTCGTCGGAACTTTTACAACGTGTGGGTTCGGGATAACATTAGCCGTTCCGCTGTCAACCCTGCAGCCATCACATTCTCTAGATCTACAGCTGTCCTAAACCCCACAGCTCATAGCACCAATCAAGTGCATTATGGATGCCACATTCTCAATTAACACAAATCTAAAGCAAGACACGGGATCATTGCCTTGTGGTGGAGAGCCAGCTCAAGGTAGATTGCAAGCCTCTTTTGAGAACCCAAGCTTTCGGTTAGCGACCAATATATCAAGCACCATAAATAGTTCCGTAACTCGAGAATCTTCCTCAACAGTAAACACTGTGACGAGTAGTTCGGGGAAACCTGAGGCTGTAGGTGGCATAATAAAAGCTTTTTCTGTCGAAGCTACGAACGAAGCCGATCCAAAACGTAACTGTGAATAAGAAAGTTCTCCTCGTAGCGGGCCGCTGCGTCTAGATCCCACAAGTGTGGCCGAAATGACTTTTCTTTTCAAGCGGAAATTGACGAAAGCTAAGACATAATAAATGCCGAATATGATTGATATCCAAGCCACTCCGTAACAACCTCCAAGACGATTAGCCCGCGTCACAGGTCCATAATTGCTTTTACTGGCTGGATGTTAGCTCATGGGATCCCAACAGATGTCAGCGCTTCATCTTCCGATGGCGTGCAGGCGAAGATCCCAGATATAGATTGATGGTGCGAAGATATAACCTAGTACATTGGCTTCTAAGATGCTGGAGGTGACGGACAGGTATGCGTCTACATCACAAACCTAAGCAAGGGAGAGGTGCCAGCGATACAAAAGTGATCTGCAACCCGCCGGAGCTTTTAAAAGCCATGAAAAAGGCCAAGTCAAATCAGGGTAAGATTGACTTGCCTTCAGCATTGACCCACAGTTTGACATGGAGATAATTGGTGAATCTGACCCTTTATTTAAAAAGATGAAAATCGAAACAAACCATTGGCTCAGATGTACAAGAGGAGTGAAAGTCAAAGGGGGGGGTCAATCTTTTTAAGGGAACCAGGTAACTTACATAGAGATCAGCACAAGGATCATCGCACGGCCTCTGGTACATAGCCAACGCGTCTGTCTCTTGTGGATGCTTTAGATAGGCTATCGGAAATATTGTGACCTACCATATCAGACTCAAAAGTTCCGCTCATCTCATTGACGATCCACGTTGTAGTAGTTGGGGAAATGGTACTCTACATCGTGTGGGAGTTCCTTACAGCGTTCACCTGAAGAAGAAGGAACCGTTGCTATGTTCCAATGTCTTAGTTATGGAAGACCTATAGGCTGGTACGCGGTTATGGTCTGATGCTTTGGTTAACAAGGCATTTTTTGCAGATAGAATGACTTTCCCATAGAGTCCTTCTCGACAAGATGTAAGATCAAGACTATACGAGGGAGAAGGACACAGTCTTTCAGATACATTGACTTTGGAATAAGAAGTGTAACTTACACCGACTCATTCTCTCAACAGTTGCCTAAAGTAAGACTGGAGGATGGAATAATCTGGATCTACTGTGGATCAACCGTTACGGTTTCCTTGGCAGGCGCCGCTGACATACCAGTCACTGTAGGTCTCAAAGTCGCTAGGACTGTCGTGATAGATGACATGCAGAGATATCACATACTCGACGAGTTATGTTTCCGCCCCAGCACGGCGAAGCAGGCCCGCTCGACAGACCAGTGGGAAATTACGCTCCCTTTGGGCCATGGGTCAACGGAACATGAGAATCTAACCCCGTAGCTGAAGCTAGGCTAGTTACGTAGCTGTCTTAAGTTCTCTCAGCTCACGATGACACTAGATCAAAGTATTCAGCTTCACCGAGGTGTACGGTTATATTGGCGGAAATGCATATGCCAAGGTCGTCGAATAGTAACGTTACCTAACAAGTTTTCGCTCGAGGTGCAATTGTCTATGACTGCGAAAATCTATAAAAGGCGTCGCTCATCCTGTTTCAACTATTTATCATCAGCACTCACAATCACATCCTTCTATTACAATCATCAAACAATCATCACTTTGAGCATCTTATCTTTCAGGTTCCTTTAAATCAATAAAGATGAAGGCCTCCGTCATCCTCGCTCTTCCCGTCCTTGCCTTTGCCGCCGCGACTCCCCCTAAGGTCGAGGAGCGACAGCTCCCCAATCTCCCCAATCTCCCCAATCTCCCTCTCAGCACCCAATGCCTTCGCGGTATCGCAAACATCGACGCATGTATCCCCAACATTGCCACAGTTAAGGGCAATCCCTTTAATCTCGGCACAATCTTGACCTGGTAAGCCAATCTCTCAGAATGACTATCTTAAATCCGAGTCGCTAACCCACATATTTCAGTGTCCAGGACCTCGAGGAGAGTGTCGCATATACTCTGATCTACGCGGTTTTGGGATGCGTCAGCCTTCCTATCAAGGCGTAGACTTAGACGTCTCTCTTCACTTCTTGGAGGATTATGTTACAGTTTTGGTTACATCTCAGATAGTTCGCCTTAGCCTGCTAGCGGCCACCTAGATTCACACTCTTTTGAGGCGAAATACGAGAACATGTTCAAACATTTTATACTTTGCTCCATGTGAAGTAGTTACTGGGCTGGCACTAACTCGCAGTTTTCCATCACCATTATCGTTGTCTGACTCTCCAGCTTTATATCTGACCACTGCAGAGTAAAGGTTTTTATTTCTATAGGTTTCGTGGGATTATTTGAGCATGACAAGAGTCTCATGCGAGAAACGTTATATCAATAGTTAGTGGAATAAACTCTTCAAAAGCTTATATAAATGTAAGTTATGTTCTTAATGCAGATGTAGGGGGAACTACCTGGTTTGAAGCTCCTCTTGGGTTTCGTATGTGTCTGTCGTTGAATGATTGGCATTCGTTGTAGGAATTTCTAGGGACATAGAGACTATGATAGATTTGGCGGACACTTACAAGGTAGGCTACAGAGTAGTTGGCGACTCAGTTACGACGAACATATGTGCTATGATCAAAGCGATTATCCCACAAAAGCCGATGCAACCGTCAGCCTACAATGCTTCTCTCACTTACTCTGCAGTATGTAAATACAGTTAGATCACCGGTAGGATTACTCATGAACGTCAAAAGGGGATCAAGACGCTCCAGAAGCAACCTTGATCCTCTCAGACTATCTCTATTATAGAGACCACCTTGACTAGCATTTTCGTAGATTCAAGCTCATCTGCTATCAAATAACTCTTTTACCTAATTACGCGTAATCTGCTTCATTCACTATTTAGAAACTCAACACTTTGCACCGCCTAGCATCTCGTTGGATAAATATGCCAACATGGAGTTGATACGGGCTAGCTTATCCTTTGGCAACAAAATGATCTAAGAAGACGAACCGTTCAGCCTTGTGATAATTCCTAAAACACTATGGAGTAGCACCCAGCCGTATCAAAACCTCGTGTATCCGCCAAGAAACGCTATGCCGGATACTCGGCCATCGCGGATATGAAACGCTCCACGTACCCACTAGGCCACGCGGCGATTTATATCCACTGCCATGAATGTTTTGGAGAAGCGGGCATTTTTGACAGTTAACATTTAAATCTGCAACTAGGGTTCTTAGTTCCTAGCCATGCGTGCTCATTTAACTCGGGCCGTGTTGAAAGCTCGGCAGCCTGTGTTATTGGAGGAGAAACATGTTCCGTTGCACATTGGATATGATCGTGCATTTGGAAGAACGGTTACTCGGGACTAATGGGATTTAATCGAGGAGATTTACTTATGTGTTCGTATTTAATAGTGGGTTATAATATGCTGAGGCAAGAGTCTCGACGAAAATGAAAACCTACGATCACATTCTTTTGCCGGCCAAAGGTTGACTCTTTGTTTGCTTTAATACATTCGTTTATCGCGTGGCTCATTGACCATTCCAAATTTGTCAGAATGGCCAAACTAGGCTTTGTTCTGCTGGCTGCCCTGGCTGGCAGCGTTGTCGCCGCTCCTTCAGCTCCGACTATCACCCAAGCTCCCGATGTTCACGTTTACGCCAAGCGTGGTAGCAGCTGCACTTTCTCCGGCCCCAACGGTGCCTCCAAGGCCAGCAAGTCCCAGGCTTCCTGCGCCACCATCGTTCTTGATAATGTAGCCGTTCCCAGTGGCGAAACTCTCGATCTCAGCAAGCTGAAGGACAACACCAAGGTCATCTTCAAGGGAACTACTACCTGGGGCTACAAGGAGTGGAAGGGTCCTCTTATGAAGATCTCTGGTAACAAGATCACTGTTGAAGGTTCTGGTGCCATTCTCAAACCTGGTGGTGAAAAGTACTGGGATGGAAAGGGTGGAAACGGCGGCATTAAGAAGCCCAAGTTCTTCGCTGCTCACAAGCTCACCAACTCCAAGATCAACAACCTTTATGTCAAGAACACCCCCGTTCAAGCTGTTAGCATTAATGGTGTGAACGGACTCGAGATTAATAAGTTTACTCTTGACAATAAGGACGGCGACTCCAAGGGTGGCCACAACACTGATGCTTTCGATATCGGCTCTTCCACTGGAGTTACTATCGACGGCGCCAAGGTCTACAACCAGGATGACTGCGTGGCCGTGAACTCTGGAAAGGCAAGTCAATCATGAAATACCCCAACATACGTAATGTCTAATTATAATAGAACATCATCTTCAAGAACGGATACTGCCACGGTGGCCACGGCCTCTCCATCGGCAGCGTCGGAGGTCGCGACGACAACACAGTCGACAACGTCCAGTTCCTCAACTCCGAAGTGACAAACTCCGCCAACGGCATTCGTGTCAAGGCTTTCAAGAACCACACCGGCAAGATCAGCAAGGTCACCTACTCCGACATCACCCTTTCCAAGATCAAGAAGTACGGGATCCTCGTCGAGCAGAACTACGATGGCGGCGACCTCCATGGCGATCCCACTAGCGATCTTCCCATCACCAACCTTACCCTGAAGGATATTAAGGGCAAGAACGCTGTTGACTCAAAGGGAAAGAATGCTGCTATTGTTTGTGGTAAGGGAGCTTGCAAGAATTGGACTTGGTCGAATGTTCAGGTTTCGGGCGGTAAGAAGTACGATAGCTGCGAGAATGTTCCCAGTGTTGCCTCTTGTTAAAGGCGATATTTTGGCCACTTTGTTCAATTGAGCTAGCAGTAGTTATCAGGTCGAGTGCGTCTTCAATTCAATATAAATAATAAGTCAGTCAGGTCTAACCACTAGAGAAGGCTTCTTTGAACTACAGCCCACAGATCGTCCAAATAATTGTGACATTTCTAGTAACGCAATACCTGCGATTGCTGCTACACTATGC
Organism: Fusarium aywerte; assembly: GCA_013186375.1. Lineage (NCBI taxonomy): Eukaryota > Fungi > Ascomycota > Sordariomycetes > Hypocreales > Nectriaceae > Fusarium > Fusarium aywerte. Next base: position 198,529 of record JABCQV010000017.1, read on the forward strand.
ACAAAGTCTCGTCCAAGTCAACAAGTTCACGCGGTTAGTGATGTTATTGCAAAAGTCGCAATGCGTGTTACACAGTTGACAGTAGAATCAGACAAAGAAATACCCTTTGCCACTCCATACCTTAGGGTAACGCTGATTAGCCCGGAGGCACTCAACCACGTTGTCGATCCTCTGCCGCAGGCTGAGATTTGCTTGTCGGAATCTAACACTGATTCATGCCAAGAAGGAAGATAAGTTGTCGGGAAGAATTCATGGGCAAACTATCTAGATAGCATTTCCGCGTCGTTGGAGTTCCTGCGGAGGGAGAGGATAACGATGGAATAGCAGTATGGATTGGAAGTGGCGGTAGCCAATCAATTTTAGTAGAATTGTGAGCTCCCGCCCATTGGAGCAGACCATCGGCTTTAGTGAAAGTGCAGGGGCCATATTGCGGTCTTGCGGGTATCATTTTCACAGGCTGGTGGTGGTTGTGATGGTGAGGGTAGCAAGAAATTGAAGTTCTGGTTCCACAAGCTAGATATATATACTTAGCAGGATTGGATTTTTGTTGAGTGTTTATTTTCCCATCTTTCTTTCACTCTCCCGCCCGAAAATCAAACTTGGTGGAATTGGTACAATTTCCTTTTCACCATGGGGAAGAACTTCTCTCATTACAAGGGGAGAGGCGCCCGAATCTTTGCATTCGACCCAAAGATGGACGCTTTGTGCGTTAATGAAGCGAAGCAAAACCTCTCGAGATAGGCATCGGGTAGGACATTTTCGAATGCATTTATCACATCTAGACTATGGTGGCCATACGTATTACAAATTTAGTCTGACAATTTAGACCATCAGAAAATCGTCCGTTTGTACATATGTTCTTATTCTTCCGTACCCAATACTAGCCACGAAACGCCGACGAGCTAACGCTAACTTCCGTCTTGCGGATAATTCCCCTACTACTCGAGTTATCATCATCGGGATTATTGCCTCGAGAACGTGTCGGGACTCGTTGAGCCGAAGCGTGGAACGTCTCCTTTCGGCCATAAAGTGAACCGAGTCTGATGCCTTGGCTGGAGCTAGCAACAGCATTGTCGCTCTATATAAATGTTGTTAGCGTATGCTGCGACGTGCAGAGTGAAACATCAGAGGAGAAGAGATTTGGGAGTAATCCAATGACTGCTTTTGCAAGACCTACCTCGCCTGTAATTTGGTAGTTGCCCTCGTGGGAAGAGCCGTAGTAGAATTTGAATAGCTTCCGGAGAGGAGGCAAGGAACATGCGATGATGCCTAAACAGCATTCAACGTTGGAGGTGATACTGATAACAGCAAGGTGATCTATGCTGCCTGTTAGCACGTACTGTCATTGCAGAAGGCGTGGGGTTATTATGGCACACACAGGCTGTCTCATTCGGGTATTTGGCGACGTCATAGTACTTCGGATAAGGCATGAGGATACAGGTAGCGATGCTTGCTGAAACCCCAAGGCCGAGGATGGCAATCACGAAAATCTTTCTGCGTCTCGACTTTTGTAGTCCCGCTACAATAAAGCATGGAATAATGGCGCTCGCCCAGTCAGTTGCTATCTGTATGGTGGAGACGATGTAGCTGACAGTCTGCAAGCTGATTTCTTTTTGGCATGTTCCCCTATCAATCCATGTCAGTCGACCAAAACGATTATGCTCCGTGGATGGGGAATGTACAGTGCAGGATTCCATGTCGCAGCGAACGGTTTGCAGTTTGCAAAAACATAGGACAATGCGAGAACAGTTATAATTACCATGATTGCCATGTTGATATAGATAGGGATTGAGATTCGCTTCCGGACATCGATACGGAGACACGTGAGTCCAATGGCGCATTTAATCACCGTCGACGAGATGAAGCACAGAACCTCCCAATGGGTCCGGTATTCGGTGGCTTTGATGAGATATAGTGGCGTTGGAATGTTGATATCGTGGGATCCGACGCCGTAGCGTGTTGTAAAGACAACAAAGACGATGGCGGGTATGAAAATGACCTGAAAGATGATCGGGGTCAGAAAGAGGCTACGAGGAAGGGGGGACAATAAGGCTCACAGTTGATAGAACGGCTAGATAATCCTCAAGGCCCAAAAGCCTGGGTGATACGCCAGACAGACCAGCGCGCACGTAGATCCGGAGACACACGACAATGATACTGACGATGCCAAAGACTAGCACAAAGCCCTGGACGACAGATCCCAAATCCTTTGGTGAAAGAGGAGGGAGAGCATTAACCAGAGCCTGAATCTGCTTTCCTGTCATGGATTCTGCCATAATTGGCGTTCTACGTCGGCCGATATATGTGCCTTACCAAAACCACGTAGACAGTTTCCTAGGAGGATACGAAAAACCTCTTTTGCGTTTATTCTAACAAATAGCGCTGTTGATAAATGGATTGCAGAATCTATGCCTCCCTTATAGCTTGGCAATTGCTTTTCTCTAATTACCCACCAAGCCTGTAGAGATTGCAGTCGGAAGCTAAGCCAGTCTAGCCAGTGTTTGGTATCCCTGACTGTGGGGCGTACAAAGTAGATATGCCACACCCCGGTAACAAGCCCAACGGTTGGTTTCCAACTTGCAAGGGTTTCGAGGCGATACTCTAGCTTCCGCTCCCGTTCTAGAGTAACACTAGAGAGAAATAGTCCAATCAAGTCAATGGCATATCCCGCGTAACAGCAGTCATAACCACTCGTGATTCCTACGAACCCTCTAATAAAACAATTCAAGACCCTTCCCTCTTTTCACTTACCACTTTAACGAGTCATTGTTGGTCTTCGAAAGTTTTTCTCACAATGTTCGGGATTGTGGCTGCCCTGGCAGGTCTCGTTGCTTTTTACGCTATTTGCACCAGCATCTATTATATCACATCTCACCCGCTTGCAAGTATCCCTGGTCCCAAGATCTGCGGTGTCACCAGGATTCCTTACTGGCTGGCGGCTCTAAGAGGTGAGGATGTGAGGTGGATGAAAGCTTTACATGATCGATATGGACCTGTTGTTCGCTTTGGCCCGACGGATGTGAGCTATGCTACTGGTGAAGCTTGGAATGATATCAATGGGCGCAAAGACTCGGGGGAGAAGGCGCAGGAGTTCTCTGTTCAGCCAGTAAATGGTAAGCAAGACTAAGTTATGACACAAGACAATCTTTCAGGCCAGACCATTGATAAGCCTCGACAGGAGTTCCTAGCATGCTTACAACTGATATTGAGAATCATTCCCGCATGCGCCGACTGTTCTCTCCTGCCTTCTCGGAACGCGCTTTGAAACAGCAAGAGCCACTCTTCAAGCAGTACGCAGATCTCCTCATGTATAAGATCTCCGAGGTCGGTCAAGATGGAACCAAACCAGTCGAGATGTGCCAATTGCTCAACTTTATGACATTTGACGTAATGGCCGAGCTCTGTTTTAGAGACAACCTCAATCTTCTCGCCAATAATGAGTACAGTCCTTGGGTCAGATCCATCTTTGAATCACTGAAGATGTTGCCGGTTGCCTCCATGATCAACTACCATCCTATCCTCAACGCCTTGTTCACCCGCTTTGAGCCCAAGTCAGTCACACAGCAGCGTGTCACACACTGCAAGCACGCTGAGGAACGTGTCAATTGTCGTTTGGAGAATGGTTCTGATCAGCCTGACGTGTGGAATCTCGTCTTGGGGGCAAAGGAAGGCAAAGGACTTACTGTCAAAGAGATGCATTCCAATGCGGAGCTGTTTATGCTTGCTGGGTCTGAGACTACAGGTTGGTTTACATACTCCAATAGAGGGAGGAGATGACACTGATGTTCTCTACAGCTACCCTTATGAGCGGTTTTCTTTATCATCTCCTCAGCTGTCCGGATAAAATGGACATTCTGCTCAACGAGATCCGAGGCACATTCACTAATGCAAGCGATATCACCTTTGAGAGTCTTGCCGAGCTCAAGTACATGAATACCTGCCTCAAAGAAGCCCTACGCATCTATCCTCCCGTCCCTATCGGAAGCCCTCGCGTTGTACCCTCAGGCGGCCAGCAAATCCTCGGCAAGTACATTCCACCCGAAACGCGTGTCTCAGTTCACCACTGGTCCACATATCAGTCCGAGTCCAACTTCAAAGACGCCGGTATGTTTGTGCCAGAGAGGTGGCTCAAGACGAATCCGAGGTATGCTGGCGATGCGCTTGAAGCGCATCAGCCATTTGCCTTCGGGCCGCGGAACTGTCTTGGTCAAAACATGGCGATGCATGAGATGAGGCTTGTTCTAGCGACGCTTTTGTTCAAGTTTGATCTTGAATTGTGTGATGAGACTAGGAATTGGGCAGATCAGAAGGCTTTTGCGTTATGGATCAAGAATCCGTTGATGATTCGCGCAATACCAGTGTCTACACAAGCGAGACTCAGAATTTAGATAAAATCTGAAATAGAAGTATTGAAGCATAGATACAATAGGGCTTGCAAGGATCGATTGAATAGGTATCCTCTATAGAATATGTATTCTAGCTATGCCTGGGTAATATATGCGATGTTTTTCGAGCACTACTGTAAAACTCCGATATTCAGTTCCTGTTGGTGCTCCTCCATGCGTTTTCCGGGCCGAGAGTTACATCAGCTTTGACGACTGGCATTTCGCTCTTTCGAAAATATGTCGATGGTAAACCGATAGGTTGATAGATATATGACAGTTAGGCAGCATATACCGGAGACCACTTCTACTGGCTTCGACAAATACGTCTAACTGGTTGATACAAATGCTCTGACATCCCTTGGTTGCTCATATTGCGCCATATCTTCAGCAATTCTTGCACGCCTGAACTCAGTTCAAGCAGTCTGTTAATCTGTCCCTCAAGCTGTCCGGAGACGCGTTCGTATAGAGTAACAACGTAGTAGAGTTGTAAATACACAGTACTATTTACGAGGAAAACGTATAATGACTATCTGATATGTATTAGCAAGGGGATGGTTTGGCATTCCCAGTCTTTCATGGGGCCTTTCAGCGATGAAAATGGAATGTGTGAATTCGCGATGATTGGCGATGGGGAGATCGCTCTGTCATCATTATCATGATCTAGATAAAGAGGGAAAGATGATTTCATCCGTGGATAAGGCAATTTCTTCTCCTGGATGCAAACTTCTGAGCCACCATAATGGACTGCCTAATTCACTATGACATAAGAGTAAATTCAGCCAACTTATGGGTTGTCTATCCAATCGCGTCGTTCCAATTGAACACGTCTGCAATAGCATTCGGTTTGAAGAGGTTGACTAATCGTGATAGTATACCAGCCCCTCCGGAGTATCGACAGTTATCCGATCACGTGTAGGAAATATCGGAGCCGGGTCTTGTCCGCACGACTACGCTAACCCCGAATATGAAGAAGTCGATTCCGGGGGTTAACGTTCACCTGCAAATATTGGTATAAATCTGTCAATAGGGTCAAATGTGACTCCATCTAATACCATAGAGATATTCTCTACGCTCAGAATCCTCTTTCTCTCTTAAAAACAACGCATTATAGCGATATTGAGCCTCAATACGTATATATAACTGGACATGAATCTCTGATCCGATGTGGAGCCCGGGACTACTTCCGTGTCATCTTAACTTATCTTCCCCACAATCCGTCCCCAGCATCGGTGCACTTACCGAACTATCCCCCATCAGCTATCAAGGTATATAAAGCCCCATCTTCTTATCACTATTCTACCTTTCCTTTCTTGTCTCTGTATATCCCTTCTTCTACAACATCAAACCATCAAGTCAAAATGTCTGCTGTTCCTCTCACCGTTATCAAGGGCGCTGGCTTCGAGCACATCCCTTTGCCCAACGGCGTCAACGCCACCACGGCTGACTTCCACACCATCCGCACAAAGACCGACTCCCCCGCTCACATCACCTCCGGTTTCTACAAGATTGAGGCTGGCCCTGCGCGTCCTGCGCAGTACAACTTTGAGGAGTCAAAGTATGTCTTGAGTGGTCAGGTTGACGTTCTGGTATGTTGTTCCTCACTCATGACCAGCTCAACACAGTACTAACAGCTTCTTAGGACGAAGCCACTGGCATCACTCACCACCTTACCGCTGGTGATTTCGCCTTCTTCCATGTCGGCTCCAAGGTCCAGTTCTCTACCAAGTCTGAGGGCTTCGCTTTCTACGTCGTTACTCGACCTGTTCGCGATGCTCACCCTAACTTGAAGGGCCGTGAGGAGGACACCAAGTCTCGCTTGTAAAGAAATTGTACGAAAAGGATTAATGGGAAAATAGCTTTATGATACCCGTCTGATATGATCAATAGGCGGTAATAGACACAATACGAAGTCATTCATCAGTTTATTCATTCATGTCAGTTCACTGAGTATTGTACCATTAGGTGATTGGCAACCAGTTTCTCTCGTCACCGGTCGGGCGGTTCATAATGTTGTTCGGATGTAGGCCGTCACATCCTCCACGTACCTCGAGTAAGATCTACAAGATCTGTCATCGTGCACTTCCATCAATGTATGGTGTTATCACTTGCTTAGGGTAATGCAGGTCGTTGCGCGAGATAGACCAAGTATTGCAGGTGCTTACAAACCCGGACTGACTTTCGCACGATTGAAGCTCGCATTCATCTCTGACGAAGCGCATTATTCTGGCCCGTTTAATCTCACCTGTAAACATCTTGCTTCTAGCCTCATAATTGCGCATAGAAACTGAAATGATACACTTTAACTAATCATAAGTCTATCACCCACACTGCACTGGCATACCGCTACATATAACGGTTACCCTTGTCGAAAAATAAGCATCCTCGGCAAGAGGGAGATTACCGCCTGTATGTAACTTACGCCAACTCTCGACCAGATCTATTGTAGAGGAAAATCAAATGAGTGACTCCTATAGGGAAGGAGTTCGTAGCAAGAGAGCTGGACAACCGAATGTACGGAAATGAATATAAGGCTGTTGATTGGAATATAGAATCTTTTTAGTTTTTTCTTGACATTGCTATAACCAGTTATCGGTGATCATGCTTTCGAATTTGAGTAGCTATCTCCTTACCTGTCGCCGTTCATGGTGATTGGCAAAGCTATTATGTGTGTCGAGACAGGACTCTTTACCGTGCTCAAGTTGATACCACCAGTGGTAGATGGATTGGCTACCAAATTCCGCATGGCTTCGGCTTGGGAATCCCACTCCAAGTTCCATTGGTCGCATCTCATACCGTGCTGAATCCTATACTACATAGGCTATCTAGGTGCAATGGGCATGGCGTAGTGAAGCATCACGAATGACGAAGTTGAAAGTGGCTGACAGACGGCAATTGCTGCGGTGGATAGTGAGAAGGAGCAGAAATCAACATCTAAGGACAGCCAAGTTCATTAATACCCGTATTTCCTGGTACTGGACCGGAGGGTGAGAGTTTCCAGCAATATACGAAAGTGATTCAGGAAGGTAGTTGGCATATGACCCTGTAACCTATCTTGCGATAGTCTTTGAAGCCACAAATGTATTATTACGAATTTTCTCCCTCTGGCTAGCTACCACTTTTCAAATTAAACTTAATCTTCATGCCTTTACTCAAATGCTTTTCAAGATCCTTGGTTCATGTATAGTAGGTAAGGTCACTAACAGGTCCCCGCTCAGACTAAGAGAACCAACCCATTCCCCAGCCAAACGACGCAATTATCACAGTTAGGAAGCTCGAAACCCGCTGTTATCGCTGTCGTTTTATGATACATAGAGATTATGGATCTCTCGCCATAGTGATAGTTATCTCTTTGACGGAGACTAGGTGCAGAAAGAATGGCTGATCCACGAAGGCAAATATATGCCACATGGTAATTGAGGTGAAGTGCCGTCGCATTGTCGGGGTGGAGTTTTAGTGGAATCTGTCTGTTAGCTCGACCCTGGAACCAACATAAATTAACATGCCAAGAATATACAGCAACAAGGATGTTCTTCACAGCTGCCGAGTCTAGAAAGTTCGTTCCCATCCTCCCATGCACCTCGACACCTTCTGATAGGCGAACCACCACCATAAAAACCCGTGTCGCACGCTAATCACACGCTATTTTTGTAGTTTCCTTCCCTCCAGGTCTCTCCTAATTTGCTGTTACAAATAGGCTCAACCCGCGGCACAGGCCGCTATGCCGCGCAGATCCCTGACTATGGCAGTGGAGTTCCGTGTTTCGTGGCACTTTTTGAGAAGTTGACTCCGTTTAATCCCACTCCGAATGGGCTGGTTTCGTCGCTTAATGAACTCTTCCGAGTGGTTCGTGCCACCCTTTTTAACCCGTTCTAATGCTGTGTTGCCAACAGCACATGCAACAATACCACGTTTGAATCAGATCATCATAGCGGGGGCGGGTTTAATGTCAGGGATGTGTTTTACGATATTAAAGAGGCTTCGGTCCCTGGCCAATCACTCCTAGTTTCTTTTCTCGCATTGTTTTTGAGCTTGCGCTTCGTATACATTTTCGCATTTCGCATGTTGTTGCAATAAATATGCCCGCGAGTAGCCCCAAGAGTCAGCCGTCGGCCCCGCGGTCGCCGACCAGCCAGAGGAGCGTGCCTACGGCTACGCAAACAATTGAGGTCGATACTGTGGTGGGAGAGGACGAGGATGAGATTGATCCGGGCCTTGGGACTGATGCAGAGAGCTCCACGGCTTCTATCACTTCGAGCATTCTCCACTATCGTACCATCAACGGTAGGACATTCCACAGTGAGAGAGGAAATGCGGCTTACTGGTAAGTTTGTTCTGCTGAAAGTCTTTCGTTAGCTAATCTGGTTTCTAGGGGCTCAAACGATGAACGACAGAGTGAGGCCATGGACATTGCGTAGGCTACTTTCGACAATTTACTATGACTCCAATAACTAATAATCAATGAAGGCACCACATGTTCACCCTTGCCCAAGATGGCGAATTGCATCTAGCTCCACTGGAAAAGGATATCCAAAAGGTTCTAGATGTAGGATGCGGGACAGGAATTTGGGCAATGTGAGTGATTCCAAGCATACTATATCTATCATTTTTGACCAAACAGTGATTTTGCCGACAAATTCCCTGGTTGCGAAGTCATCGGTACCGATATTTCACCTATTCAGCCATCCTGGGTGCCGCCGAACTTGAAATTCGAAATAGAGGACTGCAATCAAGATTGGACTTTCGCTCCTGAAAGCTTTGACTATGTCCACTTGCGATATCTGGTTGGATGTATTCCTGATTGGAACCAAGTAAGCCCTCCTCATTCTTTGTGTCCTAGCCATCTTCAGCATTGGGAATCAGGATGTTAACAGTGAGAAGCTGTATGAACAAGCGTATAAGGTCCTCAAGCCTGGTGGCTGGGTCGAGAGTTACGAAGCCTCGCCCAACATCGAAAGTGATGATGACTCTATCAAGCCCGACTCGGCAATGGGTCAATGGGGACCTATCTTTATCAAAGCCTCAAAGACTATTGGCAACACTTTCACAGTGGTTGGAGATGATCTTCAGAGGAAAGGCATCGAGCACGCTGGTTTCACTGACATCAAGCAATGGGATTCCAAGGTAGATTTCCCCTCTTCGTGACTGCAGAAGCAGACATCTCTCGGCCAGAGAACATGCTAACATCACTTTTTGCACAGCTACCTTTGAACCCCTTCCCGAAAGATCCTCACTTGAAAGAGATCGGACAATTTGGAGAGCTGTTCGCCACCCAGGACACTGAAGGATTCGTCCTCTTTGTCGCCAACACTTTGGGTTGGACCTCGGAACAAGTCCACGTCTATATCGCCAAATTCCGAAAGGAGATTCGAGACAGGAAGAACCATCACCCATACGTTAAACTTAGAACTGTCTGGGCGAGGAAGCCTGAGGCTTGAATTGGGTAATTTCTCAGGGGTAGAGATGCTTTTGGTCGAGTTCGGGTGACGTAGCGTCGAGTGATAGGTATACACTGCTGTAATGCTGATTTGTGCATTTTTCTGTGGACGCCAGTTCGTTTCTCCGTTACGTGAATCGTTGATTGACTAAAGAGTGCCTATGAATGACATCAGAAGCTCACAGACAGTGCCTGATCGCTATTCACAAACCTTTTACGATGAGCCACTGCCTACCTTAAACATAGCCTCGTCACTGCTAACCTTGAGGGAGCTGATTCACGCTACGCTGCATTAGTCTCGAGGGTAATTTAGGCACCCTGTGTTCTCGATGCCAACTGTATCTTTCTTTGAACAGTTCATATCTAACTCCAGCAACCATAAATAAAGCTTGAATAGGCAGAATTTCCGGATACGATGGGCCCGGATTTTTACGCATCATCGAAAATGCGAGAATCTTTAACCTCAAAACGCTGGTCCCTGATTTGGAAAGAAATCATGGTGAAGGGAGAGTCTCGTTTGTCCAAAAGGGATCTGTTGTTATTATCAGCATAGAAACAGAAGACCTTGCTGGGCTTTCGAAGATCTATAAAGACATGGGTCTCACGGTTTCTTTGGAGGAGAAAGGTTAGGCCATCTCACACAGAACCCTGCACAACGAGGTGGTAGCATGTATCTTGGAATTAACAGTACCCTATCACGACATACACCTGTCGCTAGAAGCTTAGTTTCGGGGTTCGCACATTATCTGTGGACGATTAAAAATATAAATTAAGTACATGAAGTGGTTAAGAAAGTCTAATACTAATTTGTTTCATCCTTCAATAAATTCCCGAATCCCACCACTTACTTTTGCAGGTTGCAAGGAACAAAGTAAATATCATCCATCATGAGAGTGAAGGCGTCGGGGTTGCCCCGGCAGTTAAGTGCAAAGGAAAGATCAATCTGCTCAGCATCGGGGCTAGTCTCAAGGATATGGTTGCGGTAGTTGTTCCAGGCCTCAGATTCCGAGAAGGGGTCGAAGCTAGCAACCTCATTGGTACCGAGGGTGACCGTGACAGTGCACTGGTTGGCAGCAAGACCTGCGCCAGAGGCGATATAGAAGGCGTAGCTGAGGGAATAAGTCTCGCCAACTTGGAGGTCGCTCAGGGTCTGGCTGAAAGAGCCATCATCAGGTCCTACAAAACCAACACCGCCGTTTCCGATCGTGCGGGCGTTAAAGCCAAGATCCTTATCGTGAACAGCAGCGGCAGTTCCGAGGAAAGTCCATCCATTACCGGCGCCTCTAGCGTCCTCAAAGTTACCGTTCCCAACAACGTTACTGGCTTCGAGGCACTCGGTACGGACAGGCTCAGCGCGGGCAACGAAGACTTGCGTAGCCTCGGAGGAGGGGCTGGTGGTGGTCTCATCGGGTGTGCTGGAGCTGGTAGAGACATCTACAGGAGCGGAGGTAGAATCGCTGGCAGAGGAGATAGTAGTGGTAGGAACAGACTCAACGGGGGCAGTGGTGGCGTCGCTATCAGAAGAGGCAGAGGTAGACTGGTTGGAGTCGTTGTCAACAGGGGCAGAGGTAGATTGGCTGGACTCGTCGGAGGGGCTGGTGGTAGTAGCATCGCCAGTAGTCTTGGTCTGCTCAGATCCTACGGCGCTGCTCTGTGTATCTTGGGAAGAAACAGTTTGGGTCTGAGTCTGGTCAGAACCAGCGTTGTTAGGGCGAGTCGTAGCGTCAGATCCCTCACCCTGAGAGACAGTGGTAGGCTGAGAGTCAGAGCCCTGTGTCTGGGTAGAGTTGCTGTCATTGTCCTGGTTGTCGGCAGCGCTGGTGGTCTCGGAAGAGTCTCCACCAGCAACAGTGGAAGCCTGAGAATCAGAACCGCTTCCTTCAGTAGGCTGAGAGCCAGAGCCCTGTGTCTGGGTGGAGTTTTCTCCATCGTTTCCAACAGCGCGAGTAGTTTGAGAGAAATCTCCGGAAGCAACAGTAGTAGGCTCAGTGCCTCCCTGAGTAGGCTGGGAACCGCTACCCTGGGTAGGGTTTGAGGTGGCCTCGTCTTGGGCGGCAGAGGTAGAGTCAGTAGAGCTGTTGCTGCCGCTACCATTACTGTTACCGTTACCGTTACCGTTACCGTTACCGTTACTGTTACCGCTGTTGCCAGTATTTCCGCTAGCAGCGGTGGTGGTGGCCTCAGGGGCGATGGTACCAGTGGCAGCACCGTTTTGAGTTGTAGCTGGCAGGTTGGCAGGCTCGCGAATCTGACCATCACCGAAGTCAAGTCGGTAGTTCCCAATGTTCTCAGGAGTGACTTGGTTGGAGATGAAGATGGAGTCGACGAGAACAGAAGCAGAGCCACCGTTAGCGCAGGTGGTCTTGATGTTCAGGTCGCCCTCAGTGGCGTCGACGCTAGTAGACACAAGAACCTGGTTGTAACTAGCGCTGGCACCGTTGGCGAAGATGCCGGTATTGTAGAACCGAACATCACCGATATAGGCTTCGAGAGTACAGGCGGTGGCCTCAGAAGGAGAGGTGAAGACGCGGTAGTAGAACTGAACGGTGTACTTGGTGCGAACGTCCAGGCCAGTGAGAGTCTGCTTGAGGGCAGCAATGTCACCAGCTGTCTCACGCTTGGCGAGGGATTCAGAAGACACGGCAGCGAGCTGAGCACAGGCAGTATCGGGGCTTCCATCCTCAGTGAAACCATCCTCCCCGTTGGGGGTGACGTCTCCCTCAGTTTGGAACTTGGAGAGGTCAGTCATACCACCACCCTCACAACTGTTCACGATGGGCACGTTGACGGGAGGTTCAGGAAGGGTGGTAGCATCAGCACCACCAGCAGCGGAAGTCTCAGTGACAGCAGCGGTAGTGGTAGGACGAGGCTTGCAAGGACCGGCAGAAGCTAGGTTAGCAGCCGAAAGGGCCAAAGCCGCAAGGGCAACGAAAGAGCGCATAGCGAGCGGGAGTTTGGATAAGACCAAGTAAGACTAAGAGCAAACGAATGAGTGACTGGCCGAGTTGGGCGGTTGAGAGTGAGAAAAAAGTCTTTGGAATCGCGTCTCAACACGACCATTTTGTACTCGACGTGTATCGACGATATTTTGTTTTTCTTGTCCTCCCCTATTGTCGCTCGGCTTGCTTGGTGTTGTGGAAACAGAGGGCGTTCGATAGTGTGCTGTGGCGCGGCGCAACGCCAGCTGTGTTGGGGGTGTCAGCCAGCGCCTCTTCAGCCCGGTGGTAGGGCTATTGATGGTTCTAGTGTTTTGGCGCCTGGATTATGCATGAATAAGATGAACCCTTAATTCGACGTCAGCATGGGACCGCAGTCTCATGCGATGAGAAAAGTAGGAGACATAACGAATTTGAAACCTGCAGATCTTTGGAAAATAATGATTGTAAAACGTCAAAGAGACATCGAGTGTCAGTAACATAGAAATGAAAGTCACTGGAGTGGTTTTGGCACAGAGCACTTCGGCAATATGATAGATAGTTGGGAGATGATTGCTCGTCGCCATTCCAAGCCCTTGATGGGATAATTCTCTGACGAGCGCACATGGCGGCCTATGTCCCATCGCTAAGACACAATACTTCGATATTTCATTCACTGCATATATTCATCTCCTAATGTCAGGTAAGCTATTAGCGTAACAGTAGCATGTGCGCTGACGGTCTGGATGTAAATCGCCCACTTGGGCCATTCAATAGTGTCAACGGTAGCGTTTGTCATGCTCAGCTACCGAGTTACTGGTATAAGCTAACCGTATTGGTTAGAGCGGAGATGTGCAGGGAAAAAGCAACAAATAATCCGTTGGTAGAGCATTAGAATAGGTCGATAATTTCACGGTTGATTGATAATGGATGAAGAATATTTTTCGTGTGGGTAGAATAACGCTTTGATCTGGGAATTTGGGGCGACGCTACTTCAGTCCTGAGGCTGTACTATTACTCTTGCCTTGTTTGCACTATTGAATGATAGAACAACATTTTTATACCACTAAATCGTCTAACAGTCGATTTAGTCCTTCCTCCTTCGCATTTGTATTGATGCTAACCCCAAGCACCGGATATGCCGATTTCGTAGGCGTGGGCTGAATCTCTACGCTTCCACTTGTTGTATTAAGCTACAGTATTGACTAGTAACATTAGTCATACCAGGCGGCACTTTGCTGAAAAGAAGCCGGAATCTAGCATTAGTAACAGATGCCTGCTGGGCTTAGTTTGCTAGACCGAGAGATGCGAGGACTCGCCTGCTCAAATAGGCGTTTGTTTCCGCGGTGGATATTGGCTCGGTCATGGTCCTTTGTATGGAGCTGTGGCGGAGATAGTAAACGTGCGCGAGCGTCTCGGACCTTTGCATAGAATCTTCGACGATTTCTCGGACTGGTTTGCTTATTCCGTTGGGTAATAATATTGAGAGCGCCGGACGAGGTTGAGTTTTCGTCATTTCAGCGTCGTCCAACACCGTGTCAATGCCATATCCCATTTGAATCCTATAAAAGTTTTTCATCGCTTCTTCCTTATACATGGTAAAGCCATGTCGAAAAGCTGCTGATATGCTGAAGTGCGTACAATTGTGCGCGTTGCAATTTCTTGTATCGACTTTTTATCGTCTGCATGTGCCTTTCCCCCCATTGACATTCTGTAGGCGGGTACCAGAACATTACCGCGAGTCAGAGCCTAGCAAGAATAGATGGCAGGTGCATCTCGTTGTTGTGGAAATTTGCTCACCTTTGCCTTCCTATTTACGACAAGACGAGCAAGCAGCTGAGACCAAAGCCCTTTAGGGGCATAGCCTAAAGGATTGCAGCGCTGACATTGACCATTTCACTGTTACCGGATGGTATAACATAGATTAACCAGCAAAAAGGGATCATAGCAAGTTATAGAACACAAAAAAGAAAAGAAATCGACTACGCCAAAAGTCGAACCTGGAATCTTACCTGAAAACGTACCTGAAAACGTAAGTTCCCTACAGGGGGGTTTGTGTTTCTAGGCTTTTTAGATTGAATATCTTACAGATA
>JABCQV010000018.1:0-202356 GCA_013186375.1 Fusarium aywerte
CCTCCTCCTCCTCCTCCTCCTTCAAGCGTGGCAAGCAAATAGGCCGAGCTGATCATCTTGCTGGGTACGTAGCAGCGTGGGTGGGATGGATGAAGATCCTTGACCAGAACTCCAGCGTTGAGAAAACAATCAAGGACCAGAAAATGCCAGACGATCACTTCCGTAATTAGACTAATACGCGAACTCGGACTGCAGCAAAGGGTCATTTGCGCAGGGATGATGGCTTTAGTTTTATTTATCTGATCAGATAATCCGCTTGGCTTTTGCAGCACTTCAGCCCTGGCTGATGAGAGGAGTGAGTCGTGTTAGCTGCTTGTTGGGCGACCAACAATCAATTGTTTGAGATAAGATAAGATTCTCTGAAATAAAGTTCTTCTGTTGCGTGTGGAGATGGCGTACTGTATTCCCTTTTTCCTCTGGCAACCACCAATGTCGCCTGTGATGGCTGGCTAATTAAGTTCAGTCCCACATCATCTGATTAAAACTGTTTTTCTATATCGTTACCGTGCCGGGGCGGAGACGACCGATAGAGGAGTTGAGCAGGATTCGTAAATTGTGGAAACATGTGACGAAGCAGTCAGAGTCCAACCCAAGGTCCTTGCCTAACCTCTCTTTTGATCAAATGCTCCTGCCTCTTCAAATTCATCACCTACTCGACCCGCGGACTACGTTACGGTTCGAGAAGGCGTGGGTGAGTTACAGATAATCTAAGTTCTTCTGCCTGCCACAGGAAGAGTAGGCACTATGGCCGGAAAGATCATTCCTTACTCGGTAAGAATCTACGATACAAGACTGCTCAACAATACCTAGGTACTGCTTAGGTATGCATTGATGTCTTTATTGGTCTTTGGCTAGGTATTCTAATATTAGATGGGTTGGCATTATCAGAGTGTCTCATTCATAAAAGTGAGTTTCTTTACTCTCCATGCGATAGACAAAGACATAAATCCATTTGAAATTGGCACCTCCAAGACGCCCTTGTTCCAAATAACAGTTAGACATCTGATCAATCTCCGTTCTCTTATTGTGGGTGATATCTAAGCTGGTTCACCAAAAGTGCCCTTTCAATCGCATGTCTCGATTCCCATTCATTGCGAATCAAGCAGTTTACGCTCTTAATCCATACATTGCGATAATTGTTCAGAATGTAGGACACTCCATTCGCTTTTCTAACGAACGAATAATTCAGCGGAGGAGGCATGTTTGTTGAGCCTATGACGACCAGGTCCATGGCTATCCATTACTCTATCACCATATCGCAGAAATCAAGATGAAATTCTTACTACTACAAAACTCAACAGGAAGTTTAAAGTGGCGACAAAAGATTTAGTGGAATCATCTGCATGCTGATCAGGGCCGATACGGCCAAATAGATACCCCAACGGAGTCGCAGGGCTGCAGGGGTGATGGAAGGAAGCCGAGTACAGAAGCACAGGCCGGAAGGAACTATTCAGGACTTCCTACCCCAGGGGCAATTATATCTAGAGTGTACAGGATTGTTCAGTGACCGACTTCATAAACACAAGAGCACCTAAAATCTTGATAGTCACCTACCTTCATCTTGCTTCGTGTCCTTTCCCGAATTCTACATATTTGTCCTCGGCCAAATAGCCATAGTTTATTCAGTACGTTGATTAAGGTATTCGACAGACTTACAGAAACTAATATGTTTCTCTTCTTTTTTGACAAATCTTAACGTCTCAAAGTAACATTCATTGGCTTTAATCTGCGAGGGGAGTAGGGGCAGGTTTAAAGATTGACTGAACAAGGCGGAGTGTGGTTGCCCAGGCGAACTTGTTAAACCCAAGGTTTTCTGCTTTTCTTCTTCTTTTTTCCTTCTTTTTTTCTTCTTAAAAGTCTAAAAGCAGAAACTAAAATGAATTAGCTACTCAAAAGTTATTTACCTAGGTTTAAAGAAATAAACTCAATATTACTCATCCTGTCAAGACAACTAAATGATACTGCTTACACGCCTTTCTCTTTATCAAAACCGAACCCGAAGAAGTAGCTAGACTTTATCAAACTCCTTCAGAATAATATTAACACTTTGACTCGTCAAAGTCTATCTCTTTGGGCGTGAACATGAACGCAATCAGCACAACTCTAAGGGCCTCCCAGAGTCCTATATAAACAAGTCTCTAGTATACAATTCTTCCAACGCAACTTCAGCAAGACTTCTACCAAAAGAAATCGGTCAGCTCATCTAAGAAGATCCAAGGCCCTTGCTACACACAGTTGCCTGAAATACTGACATCAAAACAAATCATGACTTCTCATCAGCCCCGTTTCTGCGTTTCTGTTTCAAATCCCTACCCCGAACGCGAAGCTGAACATGAATTACACACCGACTCAGCTTCCCAGTGCATCGGAGACGAAGAAGAAATCAACGCTTTCGGTGACCTTGAGTCCAGTGGCGCCTTCTTCAAAAACAGCCTCACTCGAGATCTTGTCTGGGCTGATCTCGGCGAGGAAGGCCTTCAAGACGCCCTAGCCATTGCGCATTTCCCTAATATTGAAACTGACCCAGAGGTATCAAAAAGACTTGTGCCACAGCTCATGGATCAGTGGGCAGAAAAGAAGATTGCCAATCCTTTTGTCGACATGAGACAAGAAAACCAACATCTTTTCCGCAATCTATGGCGCATTCATCGCTGCATGCTGCATTATATGCAGGACTATATGAGGAAAGCAACCTCTTATTACCTCCCGCGAGCATACTGCGGGCTCCCTCTGCTTAGAGAAGACGCTACGTATTATTACGACGAATATCTCAAGGGCGATTTCGACGTTGGCTGTTTCGGTGCAAACGATCGAAGACGTCTTTTCTGGGCTTTCTTAAGATACGAGCTCATGAGTACTGTTCGTCTCTACAAGGCCGCGGTGGATGAAAACTACACACCTCCGTGTCGATTGAATCAAAGATTCGACCGGCCGCTCCTCTCTTGGGAGGATGAGGCGCTCCGGTGTGTTCAAGTATATGCTTCAAGTTTATACGCGACCCAGTTTGCCCAATGGGATGGTGTTCGACTTCCAGACGAGCCCACAGTTTCTGGTCTTTCACCTTCTGACTTCCCACCAGGGCTCAGACTTGACAACCAGTCGTTCCACAGGACGGAATGGTTGCAGTTCCAAGCTAGGAAGTGGCATATACCCGAGTGGAAAATGGAGAAGCTGGGAGACTTCGGTTTTCGCCTTATAACAGACCTCATCCACCACGCACCTAAAGACAAATTCGCCCGCAAGGCTTCACAAAGGGTGAGAGAGTTTCTGGATAAGCTCAATTATTACAACCCCGACGGCATAGACGATGTTCACAGGCGATGTGAGACTACGCTTTCGGAGGATATCATGAAAGGGAGAAACGTCCCCGAACTTTGTGCAAATTCGATGTTACAGCGTGGTAGGCCTGTCACTCCGATGGCATGGGAAAGTTATAGGCAGCGTGGCTGGATCTTTTTCGACGATGCACGAGATCATCCCCAGCACGATTTGTTTGTTACGTTACTTCCCCGAATACAGACAATCACTGAGCTACTGGATTCAGAGAAAGATTCACAGAGAGAACGTGTCTTTGGCGAATCGACGAGGATACCGAGATCATTCTATGATGATGAGAATTCGTGGTACAGCATGGTATAATTTTGTGTAGTTTATGGATACCTGAATAGAATAGAAAATTATTGGTTTGAATCTGGTTCAGTTTAGGGTAACTACCTAATAAATGGAATGCTTCGCGCATGAATGTTGACTCAGCAAACTACCTGGATTTAGTGAAGCTCATGTGGGTCTCCTTCCTCACCGTCTCTGTACGTCATCGGTTATCATGCGTTAGGCGCCACAATTCTAGCAACGCGAATGGGCTGAGCCTTGCATCTCAGCGCATCAACCACCAATTTTTCCATCTGCGAGCCATCACCATGTCTCTCGAGATGAACATGATGATGCGCAGAAACTGCTCCGAGGGAGAGGCGGCTGTCAGTCCTGATCTTGGGAAGAGTCTTTGGGTCCAGTTGGTCTTGTCTTTGGCCATCGGTATTTCGGCCTTCCTTCTCTTCTGTGTATGTTTTTCGCTTACTCGACTGCACATCCATTGCCAAAGCCGTTTTTTGCAGTCGAATCGTGTTAATACTAGGTACTAATCTCTCTCCAGTTTCTGCGTCCACGATGGCCTGCTCTTTATGCTGCGAGAAAACGTCGCCTCGGTCACCAGCTCGGTCTACCTCCTTTACCCAATTCCGCCTTCGGATGGATTCCTACACTCTATATAATCACTGAGGAGCAAGTATTAGCTTCCGCTGGACTTGATGCTTTTGTGGTACGATCCAATACTTTCTCCGGACTGTTCAAATAAATACTGATAACCCACAGTTTCTTAGCTTCTTCAAGATGGCCATTCGCCTCTTTGCTGTCATGGCATGTTTTGCGACTTTTATAATCTTTCCAATAAATCACATATACGAAGGTTTCATGGGGAAAAACGCCACTCCAGCCTCTGACCTCAGTGCGTTTCTTGAATCAGACCAAATTATGTTCTCACACCCCAACTCCGTCGACGTACTCAAGGACAAGGACAAAGATCAGAGCTGGGTAAAAACCTGGATGTGGGCTTATGTTTTCTTCACCTACTTCTTTGCTGGATTGACAATCTACTATCTTAACCTCGAGACGCATCGCGTCATTAAATTTCGTCAGGACTACCTCGGATCTCAATCTACCGTTACGGATAGGACGTTTCGTCTCACCGGAATACCAGAAGATCTGCGATCCGAAGAAGCGATCAAGAATCTAATCGAGAAACTGGAAATCGGCTCTGTCGAAAAGGTTATGATCTGCCGGGATTGGAAGAAGCTTGATGACCTTGTGGATGCGAGAGATACTGCACTGAGATGCCTCGAGGGCGCTTGGGCTACATTTCTCAAACACCAGCAGCAAAAGAGGAAAGATAACGGGCCCCGACGGAGACGTGGCCATGGTTCACCCCAAAATGGTCCTCAAGACGAAGTAGACGGCGAGGCAGCTGGGGAAAATGGACGCCTCTTAGATTCGGAGCAACAGCCCTGGGATTCGGGAGATGAAGGGAGGCCCAAAGTTAACATACGCTATGGTACCCTCGGCCTGCGATCACGCAACGTGGATGCTATCGACTACTACGAGGAAAGACTTCGGAGGTTGGATGCCAAGGTCACCGAGGCTCGCAAGAAGTCCTACACGCCCACAGACATGGCGATTGTTACCATGGACTCTGTGGCCTCGTGCCAAATGGCGATCCAAGCACGCATTGACCCCAGGCCAGATCGTCTTTTGACAAAGGTGACACCGGCACCTTCAGATCTTGTTTGGAGGAATACATACGCGCCTCGTGGCATCCGTCGTCTTAAATCTTGGGCTGTTACAGCCTTCATCACAGTCTTCACTCTAGTTTTCATCTCCCCTACTGCTTTCCTGGCTGGATTGTTGACTCCTTGTGCCATCTACCAAGCATCGCCTGCGTTAGGTGAATGGCTACGCAACCACACTATTATCTACTCACTGGTCGCGAACGGCTTGCCAGCACTGGTTGTTTCACTTCTTAACGTTGCTGTTCCTTATCTGTACGACTTTCTTTCCAATCATCAAGGGATAATTTCACAGGGAGACGTGGAGCTCTCTGTCATCTCCAAAAACTACTTCTTCACCTTCTTCAACACCTTTTTTGTCTTCGCGGTCACAAAAACCGGAATTGATTGGTATATTAAGTTGCCGGAATTTGTCAAGGACACAAGCAAGATCCCAGTCACCATAGCTGGGGACGTGATTGACCTCTCGGTCTTCTATATTTGCTTTATCATGCTACAGGGCATCGGTCTCATGCCCTTCCGAATTCTCGAGGCAGGAAGTGTGTTCCTCCACCCTTTCCTCAAATGGCTTTCCAAGACACCACGCGATGCTCTCGAGCTCAAGAAGCCCCCGGTCTTCCAGTATGGCTTCTTCTTGCCTACTTCGCTGCTCGTATTCAACCTGTGCATCATCTACAGTGTTCTGAACTGGGGGTTCGTCATTCTCATTGTCGGAATTGTTTACTTTGTGCTGGGATATTTTACCTTTAAGTACATGGTACTTTACGCAATGGATCAGCCACAGCATGCTACTGGGGGTGCGTGGAGAATAATATGCTACCGCGTTGTCGTTGGATTGCTTATTTTTGAGCTTGTTATGGTGGGCCGAATCGCCCTAGCGAAGGCGTTCATTCAATCAGTTTGCATCCTGCCGCTCGTTCCCTTTTCCATTTGGTATACCTATTATATCAAGCGCCGGTATGAGCCTCTGACCAAGTACATTGCCTTGCGTGCAATCAGGGCAGACGAGGACTCAGACGATGCAGCTGCAATGGACGATGCATTCCAGGATGAGAATGCCGCTCGGCCTTCGCAGACTCTTCTTCGCCGGGGAAGCACACTCGACGAGTACAAAGAGAAGGGAATGCAGTTTGTCAATCCTAGCCTTGTTGCCCCGTAAGTACCACTTGAAACAGCCACTCTTGTCAGTAGCTAACTCTGCCACAGACTTCCACAGCCGTGGATTTACGACGAGCCACCTCCTCCGATCGTCACAGATGATACACAGTCGACGCAGGAGAGTGAACAACCCATTCTGCAGGGTGTCGACAGCACACTCGGTATAGGAGATGAGAATGTTTGGCGAGACAACGGAGGAAATAATGTTTAATGAGGGTATCTGATATACACGTGCATGATTATGGCGATTGCTTTGGCTTGAGAAGTTTGAATAAGTATTGCTACGTCCCCTTTCTTTGATCACAACAGTACACGTCAGTCATTTGGTAAAGTAGCATTCTCAGATAGATCAATGGTTATACCCAGGTGGTGAACTTGAAATTTGACTGATGCTTCTTAATATGTTGAAAAGCTGACAGGTCCTTCCACTTTTTGACGCATATGTTCCTTAATCCCATGACTGCAGTAGGTAGGTAGGTAGGTCTTGCCTTGATTGGCATACCTAGCCGGTCAGGTAATATATTACCTTTCCCAGCGGCCCTTCTTCTTGGTCTTCTTTCAATATTACAACAATATTACGAGCTTGGCTTCGTCACTTACGGGCGCACCGTATTCACACCCGTTTTATCCTAACGCACATGCATGACCTACTCTATACAACATCAGTGACGACGATTTGCATTATGGTGATGTTTCTTTGATTAGAGCAACGATACCGGGAAGCGTCGACATTTACAGTGATCCTCGCTACTCTGCTCGGATGAACCGGAAGCGTCTCGCGCGGTACTCGATCAAGCTCAGAGACTTGGCGTTTGAGAAGGACATAACGTTTAAGTTAACAGCGATGGAGCCGATGAGTGGAGATGTCAAAGTAAAAGATCTGCCGCCCCAGCACTTATTGACGAAAGCACGCGATGGCCAAGACCAACAGCGATAGAAACATGCTGGTTATTCCACCAGCAGCATCACGGATCACTACAGAGCTGTTCCACTGAGCGATGGATGTCACCTCTTGTACACGGACCCTAGGACGGGAACCCTTTCCTTGGGCACTGATGCACCGACAGGGTCCTCGAATCGCTTAATTTGCGAGGCTCAATTCTGCCCTCCGTTCGGTTCTTCGCTGCCCGTGTTATACACAGCTGAATTTGACACCCGGTTTGGTCTCTGTGTCATTGCGACGTTCTCTGTTGGTGGTGGAGACAATAGTCTAAGTCCACTAGCGAAGGACGCTGGTGTCACGTCCTCTAATCTTGATCCACCCAAGTCTTTAGATACGGACATGCAGATGATCGTCCTTTACACAATACCCCTCGATCTGGTTGCCGTCATATCAGAAGGTAGATGTCGTCAAAGATACATGAATGCAACCCAGTATGAAAAGGAGGGTAACCTGATGGGCTAGACGGACGAACGGATCGAGGGAAGTTGCAGCAATATTAACCTCGCAGAAATTACAGTGCCTCATCCACTTGAGATTCGAGGACAGGCCGTTGCTCTCTGTCATAACATGGTGGAGCTTGCCTTGGATTTGGGACCCGACACGGTTCTTTGGGCGTTCAGCGCACAGGGGTGGGCACGGGCGTGGGCTTTACGTGGCGGGCGTGAAAATACCTCTGATGGTGTGGTTGTGCAAGCAGATGGAACTTTACGACATGTTGATTCTAATGGTGACTATGACATGAGTGAGAGTGATGGCAATCAGGTTGTTCCAGGGTCAAACGTGACGATCGAGCCTCTAAAGAATCTCGAGACAGCCCTATCGATAACTACAGAGGCGACTTCTAGATTGCCGCAGGTCGAGCGATACTATGGATGTGCTGCCAGGATATTAGGAAGTGACAGCAGTGGACGGATGGTCAGTGTAAAACTGAATGGTATTGCGAAGGTGGACATCTGAGCTGACAATAACGTGTTGGCAAGGGAGACAGATTCGGTGATGTTCCGGAGAGACAGAAATTGCATTATCAGTTGACAGTTGATAGATGGTATCGATAAACAACATGACACTTTTTTGAAGTAATTACCAGGATTATTGCCGACATATGAGCAGGGGTTTAGAGTGGCATTAATGACGTTGGCGTGAAGCTTGAGTTTTTAGCTTGTCTTGTTACTTCAGAATTAGTTCAGCCCAGGCACAAGTTCCGACGATAAGTGAAAAGCTGACTAAGATCCACATCGGGTCCGAGGTGGAGAACTATCAACGCCCGTAGAGGCAGACCGAAGACTAGAGCAAGATAAGCGTAAACACGTACTGAGCTAAATCGGATCAAGATAATCCAGTGAAACATGAGAATTCAGAGAATGAAAAGGAGAAAAGATGAGGGTGATAATGGGAGGATGGAGTGGAAGTGTGTTGCTTGATCGAAGAAGCAAAGATGAATCGATAATACTACACTACACGGCAATGCATTTCAAAAACCGAAGCATCCCCATTCAATTAATTCGTCTTTGAACCCCTGTCCTGTACTTTGTCTTTGTCTGTTGACGGTTCGCAGCCGCATCCGCATCCGCAGAAGTGGATCTTCAAGGTCCGGGTGGCGGTATCCACATTTCACGGTGCAGACCCGGAAATCGGGTGCGACGATATCAAGTGGGGTTCGTTCTGTTTAGTTCTTCTTCTTCTCTTTACAGAGCACTTGGGAAAACAGGAGAGTATATAGAGGTGGTCATGGCCCCCTCGTCCTTGTTTGTAGAAATATCCTACCTGGGTTGAGCATATTTAAGCTTGAGTGAGACATTGACTTGATTCTCATCTTTTATTTCCTCTTACTTCTCATCTTTTACATTTAACTAATATCATATATTCCATATATTCAATATGGATCAACCAAACCCAAATAGATCCTCAACAACACTCGATAATGAAAACGCCAGAGACGAAGCAACATTTGCCCCCATAAGCACCCACCAAAGCACAATGTCCCGCGTCCGCCGCTCCCTCTCTCATAGCCACTCCAACTCAAGAGATGGCCCCCAAAAGGAGACCCGGGATCCAGATCTCGACATCGACCTGCCCTACCGTACACTCAGCGCAAATGCCAACCTCGACGAGTACCGTGTCGAAGTCCCCGGTGGTGCAATCCCCGGCCCTGTCCAGCCTGAAGAGATTGCTCGCAAATCTACAAACCATGAACCTGGAACTGAGCGACGCTACAAGCTTGTCACCTTCACGCCGGGAGACCCTGAGAATCCCAAGAATTGGAGCAAGGCGTATAAGTGGTGGTGCACCATGTGTGTTGCGCTGACTTGCTTTGTCGTTGCCTTCTGTTCGTCTGTCATCACTGCTGATATCGTGGGCGTGACGAAGGATCTTAATGTGAGCGAAGAGCTTGCTCTTGCGAGTATCAGTCTGTTTGTTGTGGGTTTCGGAGTTGGGCCTATGGCTTTTGCGCCTTTGTCTGAGATTTACGGACGACGAATTATCTAGTAAGTTTTCTTCTTCACGACATGAGATCTTTGAGCTGTTCCTAACATGATCTAGTGGCTCTACCCTCTTTGTCGCTGTCGTCTTCATCATTCCTTGTGCCGTGTCCAAGAACATCGAGACTCTTCTCGTCTGCCGTGCCATTGACGGAATTGCTTTCTCTGCACCAATGACGCTTGTCGGTGGTACACTTGCCGATCTATGGAAGAACGAAGAGCGTGGTGTTCCCATGGCTGCATTCTCTGCTGCTCCCTTCATTGGTCCTGCTAGTAAGTCGACTCTGACCAACATTGTATCACGATTGTCCATACTAACAGATATCAAGTTGGTCCTCTTGTTGGTGGTTTCCTCTCCGATGCTGCGGGCTGGCGCTGGCTCTACTGGATCCAGCTCATCCTCGCCTTTGTCGTCTGGATTCTCATCACCTTTACCGTTCCCGAGACCTACGCCCCGACTCTCCTGGCCCGTCGCGCCCGCAAGCTCCGAGCCGAGACTGGCGAGACCGATCATGTAACCGAGCAAGAGCTCGATCTGCGCCCTATCTCTGAACGTCTTCGAATCTTCCTTATCCGACCTTTCCAGCTCCTGTTCGGCGAGCTCATTGTGTTCCTGATTTCCGTGTACATGAGTGTTCTCTACGGTCTTTTATACATGTTCTTTGTCGCCTACCCCATCGTCTACCAGAAGGGCAAGGGATACTCTGCTGGAAAGACTGGTCTCATGTTCATCCCCATTGCAGTTGGTGTCATTCTGTCTGCCTTCTGCGCGCCTTTAGTCAACCAGCACTACCTCAAGCTTGTTAAGAAGCACAACGGTCATCCTCCTGCTGAGGTTCGTCTGATTCCCATGATGATCTCATGCTGGTGCATCCCCATTGGTCTCTTCATCTTTGCCTGGACTTCATACTCGGATCTCTCCTGGGCTGGCCCAGCTATGGGTGGTTTCCCTGTCGGTTTCGGCTTCATCTTCCTGTACAACTCTGCCAACAACTACCTCGTCGATTCTTACCAGCACCAAGCCGCTTCTGCACTCGCAGCCAAAACATGTATCCGCAGTTTCTGGGGTGCCGCTGTTGTCCTCTTCACTGAGCAGATGTACGACCGTCTCGGTGATCAGTGGGCCTCGACTCTCCTGGCTTTCCTCGGTCTTGCATGCTGCGCTATTCCCTTCTTGTTCTGGCAGTACGGTGCCAAGATCCGTGAGCGCAGCAAGTACGCCTACGCTGGCGAGGATGAGAGTGTCGATGATATTGAGAAGGCGAAGAACCACAACAAGTCAGGCAACCAGGTTCGCGATGATTCTGAGGATGAAGACTTGCGCCGTGCTCGAAGCTACGTGAGCAACCCTTAAGCGAATCAATTATGATTTGGCTTCCTACTATGTCGTCCTTGATGGACTGTTTCACTACAAAAATAGACTTGGAATTAGACCCAGGTGGCAGCGATTAGAAAAGATTGAACGGTAATAATATGCGGACAGGACTTGCATATGGAGATGAATATGCACGGAAAAGCATTAATTAGTGTACTTGGATATTTAGCATAATACCCATTGAGTTTAGGACTATTTTATTGAACCCATCGTCAGTGCCTCTATCATGTGCCCTTTACTAAAAGTATGCCCTGCCCTTCCGAACGAAGCGATGCTTACCATGTGCAGCAGCTTCAACTCAATATCCATTCACCCTTTTTTGAACCACATAAGCAAAACCGAAGCGCGCAAAAACCATGAAACGACAACATGACCCATCTACCACTAACAGGGTCCATAGAAACGGGAATTTCAGGAGATAAGGAGACGTTCGTGCAACCTTGTTTGGCGTCGGTCCAGTTCGGTGATGAGATGGGTCGCTCAGAATCTTCAAGGTCCACTTGGTGGATGAAGCACATGGCAAAGGACCGTCTCTATTGACATCCCACACCAAAACTCTGTCATCGCACTAAGCCTTAACTTAGATGGCGACAAACAGAATTAGAGCAGGTTTAGGCAAGAGCTTAGGCTACTAGGTAAGGTATGCGACTAGAAGCTCGAGTGGATCTTCGGCCCTTCCTTTCTGATATATTGGACCCGAACAACAGGAACGAGAAAAGGAACACGGCCTCCATTAGATGGCACGGACGGGCAACGATTCGCGACGTCGCAGTTTAAGATCCTTAGTCAGCGAGTTCTTGCTCGTCTTGCTGGCTATCCACTCCTCGAGGTTGCTGAGAGTGCATTCGGCGATCTCGGTAAGGGCCTCTTCGGTGAAGAAAGCCTGGTGGCCACATACTACTACATTTGGAAAGGTCATGAGGCGCATAAGCTTATCGTCTTGGATGATTGTCGACGAATGGTCGTTGTAGAAGAGCTCTCCTTCTGCCTCGTACACATCAAGGGCAAGACCACCAATATGGTTTGTCTTGAGTGCATGAATGACAGATTCGGTGTCGAGCAAACCACCTCGTGAGGTGTTGACCAGCATTGCGCCTTCCTTCATCAGAGACAGAGTATCCCGGTTGATGATGTGTCGCGTCTGCTCCATCAGTGGGCAATGCAGACTAACGATATCGCACTGGGGCAATAGATCCTCAAGATCCTTATACTCGCCATACTCCTCAAAGGCTGGTGAGGGGAAGGGGTCGTAGGCAAGCAATCTGCAACCAAAGCCTTTCATGATGCGTGCAGTAGCGAGACCAATCTTGCCGACGCCAACGATACCGACAGTCTTGCCATGGAGGGTCTTTCCGAGAAGGCCATCAAGTGCAAAGTTACCCTCGCGAACACGGTTGTAAGCACGGTGGGTTTTGCGGTTGAGAGTCTGGATGAGAGCAACGGCGAATTCAGCGACAGCCTCTGGCGAGTAAGAAGGAACGTTGGCGACCATTATGCGGAGGCGTTGGGCTGCGTCGAGATCAACATTGTTGAAGCCTGCGCACCGCAGCAGAATGGCCTTTACGCCAAATTCTGACAGGGCTGAAATGACATTGTCGTTGACAATGTCGTTGACGAAAACACAAATGGCATCGGCTCCTTCGACGAGGGAGACAGTATCCTCATTAAGAGCAAACTCGTGGAAGACAAGCTCGATGCCCGAGGCAGCATGCTTGGCGTTGAGAACCGACGTCAAGTACTTTTTGTCGTAAGGCTTTGTGCTGAATACGGCGAGCTTCATCTTGAGATGACGTTGGGTAGATGAGGAATGAGAAGGTTGAATTAAGAATATGGGAGGGGCGTAGAGGTTATGAAAAAGTAAGCAGACTCGAATATGCTCTAAGGGTTGATGTTTTTGTGCGACGTTCAGCTCTTTCCCTAATTGCGCGGGGTCTTGAAGCTGAGCTGGGATGAGAACTTGGAAGGTGCAGTAGAGTTGTCTGGGCGTTCTCCACAACTGGAAGGCTCGTCTTGAGTATAAATATACCTTAAATTTATACTCTATATCTACCGAAGTGCCAGACTGGGAGACAACCATTCAATACCTGTCAACCTCAGCTACAAAGGAGATGAAGCCATTTCTCAGACAAGCATAGCCATCCAGTAGCATACGACAAAAAAAAAAGGAGGCCATACACTATCAATCACCAACGCATATGCCACCGATAATTACTCTGTATGCGGTTTCCAATAACAGCGGTGTCGTCAGCATGCGTCTTGAGAAATCAGGCCATACAATATTCATAGCTTGGACGCCAAGCATGTTTGTGCGTCTTTTTAAGAAAGGGGGGCCAACTTGGAGGCTGACGATTGAGTCAGGCTTCAACGTATGGCAGGACTCAAAACCCAATTGTTTCAAGCTTGTGTTTGTTAACGTTTCTCGGGAGACGCATTCCTGTGTATATGCGTGGTGCTGACAATGCCAGATAACAAGTAACCAGACTTTCAGTTGATACAGGCATCAATATGCTATGCTTTATGCACCCCGCGCTCGCCAAATCAACCGAGGGTCTGTGACTCATTCATCCCTTCGATTCCTAAAATTTCCCAAAACTATGGAAAGTATTAACACCCCAGCATCGTTCGGTGTCCATGTCCGGGGATCCGGGGTTGATTGGCCCCACCCGGGCCCGTCCATCGGCCGATATGCAAGGGACAAAGGACGCAGAGCCCCAGTCACCCCTTTGAGGTGGCCTGATTTTAGGATCGTCAGTTTTTCATCTCGATGACAACCAAATCTATTCTGTTGGGCCCGCGGGATTCGGCTTGTTCGTACTGTATTACAAGACCTAGGGTCATGTGGTGCGTTTTGCCAATTCTGGAGAGATTTCAATATTAAAGGGATACTTGCATGTACTAGACTAATCCTTCAAGGGTTTCCTTTACCTCCTGTATGCTAATGTTGTGTACCTAGTCCCTGACCGATATACTAGCAAGTATACTTTTGCTTCGCCTGAGGCCAATGAGTTATGGTGCAACAGTATGTATTCTAGTAGTCCAATGAAGGAATGCTGAGGATCCCGCGACTTTATTCGTCCCGATCCTGCGGGAGACTCGTCTTCACAGATGCTCATTCATTATCTTGCGTATCAAGCATTTTCTACAGTACTAAAAGGTCATTTCTATAAAAGAGCCACAACTAAACATAAAGAGCTGTCTGTAGCACTACCACAATAGAGACTATTTGATTGCGACGATATTATCAGCAGCTTTTTCTCAAGACTGTGTCATTATCAGAAATTTCGGAGAATAATGTGCTGAAATACGTGTGGCAATGAGAAGTTACCATGAGTATGTCGAGAGACAGCACTACTCCCATATTTAATGAGTTGGCCACCCACAGTACCGTTTAAGTCTTCAAAGACCTGCTTATATCATTTATCAAGTACTCTTGAAATTACTATCATGAAAATAAGGTACGGAGCTGCGGATCAAAAGTCCGGAGCCGCAGACGTAGAACGATTGCAGATGATCTGACCACGCAGGCTAAACCAACACCAAACCCCAGCAGACTCGTTCCTCCGCATTCCCCGGATGCATCTCCTGCTACCCGAGCAGATCGAATCTGAATTTTATCTTGCATCTCATACTCAACCTGTGGAGAAGGCCATCAAGACATCGGCCCGGTCCGTATCCCTGTCACAACCTGCCGCGGAGATGCACCATAACCGCCCAATCCAAGTATATTTCACTATTCTCTGCTTCAACCTGTTATGCACAGCAGGCTGTTTACCGAGTATAAATCCCACTAATCGTATAGTCTTTCTGTGGTCCTTTGACCGTATAGTCGATCCCCCACTCCTTCAGATTCACAGCCTGGAACGCAAAGTTGTACTTGACATTGTAATAGTCATCAACGCACAAATGCCCTGCCTTCGCCACCCATCCCTTCTCGGTCGGTTCAATTGACTCAATCTCGTGGAAGAGATAGTCCGCACGCTTCAAGTCCTCCGGCTTGGCGAACCAAACGCTCAGCACGTCCTTGAGCTCATCATAGCGCCATACGTAGCGACGTGTGGCTGGGAAGCGGAAGCCTTGACTTGTCCTGAATTCGCCTTCCTCGATATAGAGATACTCCATGCCTAACTCATCGTCGTCCGTGGAGCCTTCGCTAGGGTTGCCGGCGCATCGTAAACCATCCTTTGTCTTTTCACGGAGGAGGAACTGTGCGGTGCCGCTGAAGTGACCATTCGGATGTGAAGGTAGTTTGCTGACCAAATTACGCTCCAGTTTCCATGTGCCGAGAAGGCTTCGGAATACAGCATGAGGCACAAATCGTGACGTTGTGAGGCCGTCAGTCGCATCCTTTCGAGTCTGTTCCAGCGATTTTGTCGCAGCATCCTTCGAGTCTTGATCATCGCTGGGGTTTGAGTACCGTGCTGGTGTGAGCATGTCTAAAGGAAGGTTGTTGTGGGATAGAGTAGGAACAGGTGGCGTAAGAGGCTCGCGGATCTTGAGCTCAAGTGCTTCTGCAATCTCGTTCACGATGTAGGGGTAGTCTCCCATTGGGAATTGCGATACACGCGGGTCGTTTCGCAGGTCTAGAGTCCGCTGGATGGAAACGTCGTCGCGAAGCTTTTCCTTGAAAACTTCGGAATTGCGTCCCGGAGAAACATTATCTGACCACAGTGTCGCTATAAATCGAGCTTGCATTTGCATGACACCCCAGTATGGCGATCGGTAGAATCCAACAAAGCCCAGATCGGGTACTTCAGGGTGGTGAGTCCCGTGGAAGGCTAAAGCAACAGGCTGGTCGATGTGCTTTGGAGAAAACTGGAGCGCTTTGAGCACATCTTTTGGGAGATAGCTTACGCAAGGGGAAGGATCAAACCCAGTCGCAACGACTACGGCAGCAACATCCTCAATTTTTGTACCGTCGGACAACGTTGCTGTAGAGCCTTGGAGATCTTCGACCTTGCCATTCGACAACGTAATCAATCCAGATCGAACAAAATCCGTGTACCATTCGCTCACAGCTAGGTACGGTTGCTTACTGTCGTTTGTATCATCAATCTTCAACAAAGAAGAAAATTCAGCTTGATTTGTTCCAAGGACGCCCTCATAAATGCCATGAACAACCTTGGCTGTTTCTTCAGGGATGTGGCCCTGTGTGTTGGTCAAAGGTCTGGCACGGTTGTTAAGATTATAGGATGAGAAGTCGAGTGGCAGAAACGGCGCGGCTTTGTTTGTAGGCTTGGCCCATGTTAGTCACTTTGTCGGACTGAGAGCTTACAACAATGGCCTACCTTGGGGCTAGTGTAGAGAGGAAAAACCCAGATCGGACGCTGGATGACATGGTGAACACTGTAATTGTCGACGTCGGCAATCTTTGATGGGTCAGGTGAGTTAGACTCGGATGAGAGGTGTGCGGCAATGGTTCCTGCAATCTCAACGCCAGACATTTGTCCCCCGACAACGAGAATCTTGCCACCGCAAGGTCGGCCTTTATCAAGTAGGCTCTTAACATCCCTATATTGGCTGCTGTGGATGACAGGAATGCTTGTCTCTTTCTTCAGACTACCAGGTATGATAGGCTTGCCAAAGAACCCAGAAGCTACCAGGAGGTAGTCGAAGCTCTTGGTATCGATCCCGGCTTCTGACTTGACATTGACCGTCCAACCATTAGACGATCCTTGTGGACGCTGCGCGCTCTCAACACGAGTACCAAGCTTCAACTCAAAGCCATCTTTATTTGTCAAGAAGCGCTCGAGGTATCTGCGGAGATACTTTCCAACCATCCAACCCTGCGGGAGCTGAGGGTCGCTGTCTTCCCAGGCAAGTTCACTGAACTGCATTGTATGCCTGCTTTGGTTCGACCACATAAACGGGTGAACTTGACGTTCATTGTCTGTCTTCGATGTAGGCCAAAGGCCTCCGATATCTTTCTGTGCATCGAAAACAGTGACCTTGAATTCGCCAGGTGCAGTGTTGTGTAACAGCGTCTTGGCCGCAACAAGTCCCGAAGGACCAGCGCCTGCAATAGTTAGCCAAGATACTCAGCATGACAAGGTGCAACTCACCAACAATACAGACCGTCTTCGCCATTTTTCTCGATCCAAAAATGTACCTGGAAATACTCATACAAGAATTACCTAGTCTAATCCCTGTCTAAAGCTCACTTTCACGATGAGTCAAGACAGGGTTGAGCGATTTGTAGCAGGGGAGTTGAGATGATAGAAGCTTGCTGGTCGCCGAGAGGTGTTAAGCAGACAAGAAGCTTATGACACTCATAAGCACGAAGTCATTCCTTTCTAACAATTCAGCGTCAACAGTCAGTCGCGAACCTGAGGTTGATATACAACAAGCAGTGAGCAAAGACATCCAATGAGTGTTCACCCCCATAAACGGTTTAGTCCTTCGTAGCTCCGCAAATGCCGAGATCTTCGAGACCGCTCCGCCGCTGACTAAGCCCTTGTATTTTAATTGAAGGTATTTTCAAACAATTGTAAATATTATATTGGTTAAAAAGAACACCTTCTTTTGAAATGTCTTACTCCTGGCACAAGACTTGGTTGTAATAGAATAAGTGAATGAGCCGTGTGCTTACAAGGGTGTAGATTTAGGTTTGTTGCGCTGGTGTAAGCTGCTGGTGTATTATCAGAACTACCTATTCAAAGCGCAAATGTTCTCCCTAACATCAAACAATTATCATACCGATAAGTCGGGTTTTGAATCCGACCCAGAGCTACTAGGCATGCCGCTGCTGACACACTATTATGTTCTAGTAACTGCATATCACCTTAGCTCGCAGCCCAACAAAACCACTATCGCCATCTCATCTGACACCACAACTCCAGTATTTATTTGGCATTCCAAAGCAACATGATCTACAAATCTCACCTTGATGGCGAGCGAAAACACCAAGATATCGTCAACTCTTCCATATTCAAGATCCACATATCTTGCAAGTGCCGTTGTTCTTCGACATTAGTAATTGCCCCACTCTGTCGCGAATGTCGTCATATCTTACGAATTGTAACTGTGAAAGTTTAAAGTAGAAACAGAAACAGGAATAATAGATACTTCAATGAGGTTGTATCTAGATCAAATAATCTTCAAATTCATCTCATAACTATATCAGCTCATTATACCTCTTTCATCTAACCAATTCTCTCACATCTCACTTACACAACAACATACCATGGCTTCTCACCACGTTCTTCTTCTAGGCGGCCACGGCAAGGTCGCCCAGCTTCTCACTCCTCTCCTACTCAAGCGCTCGTGGACTGTTACTAGCGTTATCCGAACTGCAGAGCAAACCCCTGCCATTGAGCAGCTTGGAGCTGGACTTCCCGGTAAACTCAATGTTCTCGTGCGTAGCATTGAGGATATCGATTCTCAGGACAAGGCTCTCAAGGTCCTGAGCGAGGTTCAGCCCGATTATATTGCTTGGAGTGCTGGTATGTCCAAGTTGAAATAATGGCCCAGTATTGAATTTACTCTAACACAATATAGGTGCTGGAGGTAAAGGTGGTCCTGGAAAGGTATGCACCTAACCGTTTTCCCATGCTGCCTTCAAATCGGCTCATTTACTAACCTACTCTAGACTTTCAAGGTGGACCGAGATGCCGCCGTCAATTTCATCCACGCCGCAGCTGCTGTACCCAGCATCACAAAGTTCCTTCTCGTCTCATACCTCGGTTCACGTCGCGCTGGTGCTTCATGGTGGCCCAAGGGCGAGTGGGAAGATTTCCATGAGAAGGTCAACAATGGCGTTCTAGCCAACTACTACAAGGCCAAGATTGAGGCCGACGAAGTTCTTTACAAGATCTCCAAGAAGAGTCCTTCCCTCGTTGGTATCAACCTCCGACCTGGAACTCTAAACGATAAGCCAGCCACAAAGGTTGAGCTTGGTAAGACTAAGCACGTCTCTTCCCCTAACGGTATTAGCCGAGAGGCTGTCGCTGAGGTGGCTTCGCATCTTCTTGCCACTGATGGCGTCAAGAACGGGTGGTACGATCTTCTTGATGGCGATGAGGATATTCCAGCCGCTGTCGATAGGGTTGTTCGAGAAGGCGTGGATGCTGCCGAGGGTGAGGCCGTCTACAACGCCTAAGAATGTTAGAAATTCCTTCATGATCACGAACGTATACAATGAATCAAAGTATAATGGAATAAAGTCAGATTTATACATCATGGTTGGCGCGATCCTCGCTATTAGATATCAGATGCCTAAAGCCCGATTCTCTGTCTTCACTATGGCGAATTGTATAGCATCACTGATCATACGACATGAAACCTGTCGCCACACAATATATGAAACATGCTCTTTCCGAGTTCACATTGAAAACTTTCATACAATTACTCTGTCATAGACTTCTCGGTATCCGCGGTGGAGCCGGCGCGAATTTGTCGAGTTTGCTCGAAGATATCGCGATCGTCGCCCTTATGGGAGCCAAGTCGACTGTTGAGGCGAATCCCATCTGTGCACTCTTCGGGCCGTTTGAACCAATTCGCCTTGGCTGTGTGGACTTCTTCGCAAAAGACCTTCCAGCTGGTTGTAAAGTAAATCAGGGTGTTCCAGAACCCTTGAAGGGGGAGGACACATCCACTGGCCACACTCAGACCGAAACTGATTCTGTCATGATGCGTCAGGCTATACAGTCGATTGATCGAGCTTGGAATCCAGGTAATCAACACAGAAAACCCAAAGATAAAGCTGGTACGCAGGTATGCCATCTTTACGGGATCGAGTCGCTTGAGCTTCAAGGAGGCATTGGTCTTGATCGCACGAAGCCGAGCGATCACAGTCGACGATGGCTGCGGAGTACTGTCGGAAGTGCAAACCGTTTCAAATCTTTGGCCTCTCCCTGAAGTAGTACGTTCAAGTTGCTCGAAGGAACCGGGCAAAACCCAGGATTGAATACGTGGGGGGTTGAAGACTGTGTGAACCGTAGCAGGCAGGGCGACGCCATGGTATGTCGACTGTCTTGGCTCCTCTCGTGTGATTTGAACTTCCGTGACAGCAGTACCGTAAAACTCCTGACGACCTGTAAGGTTCTGAGGGTAAGAGTCAGTATCGCCTCCCTCACTGGTGCCAGGGGGCAAGACTACCGTTTCCGAGGAGTATCGGTGCTCGCTGCTTGAGTAAGCGATACTATCACTCCTTTCGACCTTCATTCCATCTATCACCATATGTTTGATCATGTTCCGAGTGCGAAAGACATGGTGTCCGACCGCGACATATATCATTATTGAGACGAAGCAAAAGATCCAGATCGGAATGTAGTAGGCGTAGAGGCGAACAAGACTCCAGTCGGTTCCAATCCAGCACCATAGCTTTTATGTGTCAGTTTCCGAACGCACTTTTGGCTCTTGGCTCACTCACAGTGGCGTCTCCAAACATGAGACCTCTGGGGGCGCTGCGGATTGAAATGAGAACAATGGCAGGGATCAACGGGCCGCCGAAACAGATTATGCAATAAAGCCAGGAATACTTGCGAAACATTCGCGGGTCTGCGTTGCAGAAGAAGACTAGAAACACGTTGATAGCCATGGCAAGAGACCACCAAGGGTCGGACTGCATGAACCTATAGGAACTCATGTCAGCAATGCAGTTAAACATGGGCAAGACAGCGGTACCATTCAAAGATGAAAGCCTGGGCCTGGCACAAGTTTGAGTCTTCGCCTGCTTTGAGGCCATCATATCCTATCATGGATGCCACACTTGCACCGGCATTTGCGATCGAGGCAAATACAAGGAAGAGGTTAGGAGTTGTTCGAAGTTTCTTGAATAAGGCGAAGCTCAGCAACAACAGAATGATGGCCACCATAGAGCAGCCCGCACCAAATCGCTCGATGGTAATAAGAATGTTGATTTGTTCGGCAGATAGAGTCTGCTCTCGGTGATGTCTTCTTATGCTCTCCATATTGGCGATGGTTAAAGCCAAAGTCTTGGTGTTGAAGTTAGAGATGCAGATGTGAAGAGCGGCGAATGCGCACGATGCGCAAGTAAACGCGAATGAGAATAAAGGAAAGAGCGAAAGAGGGAAAGGAGGGGAACAATGTCGTGAACCTCGACGCAGTAAGCTTGTGTCTTGTTACGGAAGGAACGATTTCCTTCGGGTATGTGCGATAGAGTTGGCAGGTGCCATCAGTGGCAGCTTGCAGCGTTTGTGGCTTGATACCTTCCCTCCCACAGTGATTAAGTGGTTCATCCTTGTGAACAAGAGCAACGGCTCAAATTGAAACAATACACTCAAAAGCATATTCATTTGTCATTATCATTCTTGCCTTACGTAGCGCATCTATTCCTTGTGTGCATGCAGTCTGCATTTGATGTGTTTGCCGAGACGTGATAAATTCTAAGATACAAAAGCAGTACAAACGAAACCTTTATGGTGTGACTGACAGTCTACTCTGACTTATTAGCTGCTGCCTATTCATAGATTGATAATTACCTGTCTTCACTCATGCACGTTCGCCTACTATGAGGGCCCTGTGATACTCAGGCTAGGCAGACCGTAGGGCATGTTTTCGGTCAAGAATTAATTGAAACAGAAGCACATCACTCTTTAATTGTCAGTGATAATGAGAATCAACATATACATATATCCTTGAGCGTTATAATAACGAAACAGCTGAGTTCCAATACTTGAGGGCGAGTTAGAGTACACACTGACCAATAGGAGTGTCCTATTTAACGTTTCTTTACCTCAATCGGCCAAGCCTCCGTAGTCCACAGTACCTCGGCTTCACATCCTTGATCGAATGTCGATCAATATCCCTAACCCAAACACAAAAGCTCTCTTATCCCTCATGCTCTCGCTACCTCACAACTACATTTCATAACCAACTCTCTCATATAATGCACTACCTCAGACTTCTAAGATCTAGACTCCGAACCTCCACCGCATTGCCGAGCCTCTGGACTCCTCTCCTGGCCCCGCCCTCTCGGGCCCGAAGCCACATCGGACATTCCGTCAACACCAACCTCTCAATCTCATTCATCAACGCCTTCTCATCAGCCAGCATGGAGTTTCCTCCTGTCCGTAACTCAGTTATCTGCCCGGCGCTGGAAATCGTGCCAGAGAACGCACCGCCGGATCTATTCGCTTCAGAGCTCTCTTTCTTTGCTTCGCATCCTTGGACTGCCGCTCTGCTTTGCGCGCCGGATACAATTCCGTTTCTACCGTCATGTCGCAATCCTCAGTCACCTGCGCACGATCAGCTCTTTGGCAACGTCCTCAATAATGCCCGTGGCTTGACTCACTTTATCAGCTACTTCCATGCGCCAAGTGTTAAGGTTGCCAGGGATCCTTCGCATAATATCACTGAGATCGTTGTGCTGGTATCAGTGGGTGAAGGCATGAGCGGATATCCTGGGGTCGTTCACGGTGGCATCGTTACAGCTCTACTTGATGAAGCTATGGGTACAATCTTTGATCTTAACATAACACTGGGTAAAGAGGCCAGGGCGTTCAAGACATCCAGCGTAACAGGCGGGATAGAAGTGAAGTTTCTAAAGGCTGTGCCAACGAATAGTGTTCTTTGCATCACAGCTGTAGCAGAGGAGATTGATGGTCGTAAGACCAGAGTCAGAGGTGAGATGAAGAATGAGGAAGGAGAAGTGCTGGCGAGTTGTACAAGCAAGTGGGTAGCATTGAAGCCAAACATTTGATACCAGGTACGTAATGGGGAATGCCATGTAGATATTAAAGAGCAGGGCTCTGAAATGATTAGAGTAGAACTATATAAGGCTAAAGATATAAAATGCATTCAAAACAAACCAAGGTATCAAAGAATGCAAGACTACCAAAACAAAAGTGGTATGTGAAACCCATCCGGTAACTTTTCTCGGCCGTTAGTCATAACTCAATCATTTGGAACTCTCACCCTTCTCGTGCTTCAAACCAGGAACCATCGATTTGACCGCATCTTTAACCTTATGCGGGTCTTCCAAGGCTTCGTAAGCTGCCTCTCGCTTACTCATGTGTCCATGCTGCCAAGCTTCCTCGCGATCATCCAACTCACTCTCGGCGGAGCTGATACTGCTCTGGCTTCTGTTGAGAACCATGTTGATCATTCTGCCTTCGTTCTTCTTGACGTTGCGTTGGTTCTCCTTCATATCCTGCAGCTCCTTTTCTTCCCAATGCATTGTTATGATACCCATACCCGGGAAGTTGTTCTCAAGAAAGTCCTTCAGGTAAGGCAATGTAGATTTGTCAGGTCGATATGTCCCGGAGTCGTTGTCGATAATTAGTTGATAGTACGAAGGATCATGTGGAGGTTGCTCCTTAGGCGGGCCACCAGGGATGTCCTGCGACGGGTGCGTCTTTGTGTGAGGATGAACCTTATCTGACCCGGTAGGGCGGTTGAGTCGTCGAATGAAGAATTCGCCGGAGCAGGCGATATACGTCTCCACATCGGAGTGCATGGTGTGCTTGCTCAGCATGTCTATACCGAACTCCTTTCCGGTTTCTGTAAATCTGAACATGCCGTCCAAAGTCAGGACATAAGTGAAAACCCGACCGCCTTCATCGAAGTGAACAAGCTTCAGGAATTGTAACGCAGCCTCCTTGGTGCACGCATCAAAGCTGCCGTATTCGGTCGAGGCGTTGAAATTGTAAATACGACGGTGCTGGCCGTGCAGCGCCTTGTTGAGAATCGTACCGCGCAAGCCCGCCGAAGAATAGATTGATGCGATGATGGGCCTGAACTCAA
Source organism: Fusarium aywerte (assembly GCA_013186375.1). Classification (NCBI taxonomy): domain Eukaryota; kingdom Fungi; phylum Ascomycota; class Sordariomycetes; order Hypocreales; family Nectriaceae; genus Fusarium; species Fusarium aywerte. The sequence goes on from JABCQV010000018.1 coordinate 23,995, forward strand.
CAAAGCGGTGGTACAGCTTAGAAGGCACTGGGCCTTGAAGTTGCATCTCGTTTGCTTGGAAACTGATATGGTGTTAGTTAATTCCACTTGCGAGGTTGGTAGGACAACATACTCATATTTTTGAGTCTTAATCTTCTTGTTTCCAGTCCGGTCACCCTGTTCATCTTCATCTGTTCGCGCGTCGTCGTCGGAATTAGCATTGACTTTCACGCCAGCGATTCGGCCGATCAATGGACTAAAATGCTTGACCCATGTCGTTGGTCCCAGAGTGCACATTTGTGCATAAGGCGGATCTGAGGGCCCTAAAAACTCCATGCTCACGCGGAGGAGAGGAGTCATGTGCATATTGTGGTTGACAACACTAGTGACGGCTTTCGTCAAGTAAGCTCGCTTGCTCATAACTCGCTTCCTGGCTTCATAGACACGGCCGGGACGAGGAATTCCCTGCCAGTCTCCTGATATACTAGGCACTTTGATTGTTACATTACCCAATCTATCGTCATGATCAGGGAAGTCTTCGTCGTATAGTCGGCACTTGAGCGTGAAGCCTGTCGGCGGCACATTGGCAACAACCCATTCATCGTCCCACTGTGGCTCAGTGGTTTTCCTGACAGTTCGTGTTCGGTGGGTAAGATCAGGGTCCTCTTTATGGCGCTTTGGCTGAGTGCCTTTCAAAGTCGCATGGAGGAAAGGGTCAGAAGAGACGGAGACAAAGTCGGCGGGGGCCAGGTTCGAAGCGCCATGGAAGATGAATCGAATGGTATAGCCTTGGGGCGCATCAGGAAGAGGAGTGGGATCGAAGCCGCCAGGCGGTCCTTTGGCCATTTGGTGTACGCGATCTTTCAGTCCGGTTCCAATCTTGGTAGGGCGCTTTATCGCATGGTGGCCGTTTTTGTCATTTTTCTGTTCTGGTGATACTCCATTGCCGTTTTGTGTTCCCGTCGAGACGTTCTGACCGTTGACCTGGTCGTTACCGTTAGAGCTGATTGGAACGCTCATCTTCAGGACCCTTGTTTCTGTTGAGAAATGCGAAAATGAAGTTTGCGCTTGCTTGGTTGCGATCGATCGGTTTGCGCCAGAAGAGATTTGGCTTATACGGTCCAGGGATAAGAAATGCTGCCTCACTTGGAGAGACTTTCAACTCTCACATTCGCATAACCGAATGTTATTCTTGCGACCAAAAAAGAGAGGAGGAGGGTTAAATTTAACAGCCGGGGGCAAGGTGAAAAAGAGGTTGGCTGGCTCGGGTTCGTAAGGGTCTTCGGTGCGTAGTGTGCATGTGCAAATAGGTGCGGGTGGTGTGTAAGCGCCGTTGCAACCGAAGCTTCACCTAAGGTAGGTACTAATTGACTGCACTGACTTGGACGGGCCTGACCTGAAATTGAGGTGAGTCTAGAACCCGCTACCTAGTTACCGACTGATCGAAATCTTACTTATTTTTATCCTACTGCGACTAATATTGTTGGCGGCTTGTGGCTTATATTTCAACACCATGGCTAATCTCGCGACAATGCACTTCGAGTCTTGGTCTACCCACATTCATAAAGAAAAAAGCTCTTGGCAGCAAATGCGTCGCAAGCTCTTTTTAGCCAAGCCATTAAAGTACCGCTGTTCCTTCTGATTTCTGACGTCACTATCGAGCTTTTGGCAGGGAAGTACTGGGAGGCTTCTACGGATATGGCGGCATTTACTGCGCCAAGGGCTGGGCTTTAGCGGCTATCAGTGCCGCTTCGCTGTGAAACGCCTTATGAGCGTCCACTTTTTAGGGGAGACCCTGATCATTTGGTAGAGTGGCTTCGGCACGCGGCATTGCAAACTTGAAATTCATCTTACGCGGATGTTTTACGATCGACATGACAAGTTTCATTTACTCTCTAGATGACTGTTATTAACTTCTATAATACTTTCTTGAGTATGATATTTCATCATAACTAGTCTACATTACTCACCTCCAAGCACTTGGCGTAAATCTGTTACCTAACAACTAGTCTAAATCCCAATACTGCGTTGCATGGTGTTCTCGGACCTTATCAAAGCTCGGATTTAATGGAGTATTGACGTTAATATGGAAACAATGCAAATCCGAATAGACTTTGCCTAGTAACTTATACGCCCTGTCAAATCAGTTGACAAGATGCACGAATTCTTGACAAGCATTCACCACGCCCAGTAGTGTAGGGTGGATGTCATACTAAACTTTATTTTTACGAGCAAAGGAAACGGCCGAATGTTATTACGAGTCGTCCGAACATCGTCTGTTTACGGGGCAACAAATGAGAATGATTCTTTCGATCGCTTTAATAAGGATTCCAGACCTCTGTTTCTTAACATCCAGTATCGATAAGAGAGTCAAAACTCGTTTCATATATAATCTCGGGCCACGCAAGGAGCTTACACCTAAACCGATATTGCTACTGCTGCTGTAAAATCAAGAAGAGATGGTTCAGGCTCTTGGGTTTATCTTTCCTACAAATCCTTTTGTTGGCTAGGCCAAAGTTAACTATTGCCCTATGGTAAATGACCTATTTAGCTGGATGTTAATTATCCATGGTAACAAGAGGTCCAGCCCCGTGCGTGTTCGATGTGGCTAAGAAACTCCGCAGTACCGTGAACCTAGAGATCGTTCCAAGATTGCTCTTCCCTCAGCTGTCATGGCCATTCACTGAGCCTCGATAGGTACCTAAGTACCATACTAGGCAATATGGATATGGAGTTTGGGATATCGCCTGTACCTTCGTTTCGGGGGCCTTGGTTGGCGCCAGAGTCAAGTTCAGCTCGAAATCTCCCTGTCTTCTCAAGTATTTCTTCCTTACTACTTGGTACGAGGCTTGCGCATGACCACATTAGCCCATATATTGTTCTGCTGTCTGGTTAATCACATATTTTGCCGAGGTGCTTGAAATAGTCCTCAAGAGTTCATACAATATATATTAGCTTCCTTTCGATATACAAGCATATCACATCATTCATAGTCCCAAATTCTGCGAGTTTATAGTCAGAGCATATGGAACCTTGAGTCTGGAGTGTCAGGTACCCTTCTTAAAGTAAGAGATCTTTCTATCTACTCTCAAAATTATTGCCTCTGACGGGCGGCAACAAGCAGACCGTCACCTCTACCAACCCCAGACTCAACTTGAGGGAAGCGTCTCTGCTAAGGTTCTAAACTTTTGCCGTATAACCCATTACTTGGCTTGTTCAGAACGGTCGATGAAGGAAACAAAACTATACGTAGGTTAATTTGGTACTTCACAGACGTAAAAGCAACTTCTTACTATTAATATCTCGGGACCCTTCATGTGTTTTCCAGTTACTTACCAAAGGCGCGAGCCTGGACATGGGTGTTAGTTACAATATCTTTTGGCAACGTATCAGCGACTAACCTGCCTACCCTACACAACTACAAAGGTGGATGGTATTGCTATTGGTAACTCCTTTCTCTTGCTGCGAAATCTTACTATTACAATCGATCGCCGATGTGAGTTGTTCGTAAACAACTCAAAGTCCAGGAGGGACGAATGGGTTGTACCTATGAAAGGTTAAGCAGTATCCAACGGCTCAGGTCATCCTGTAACGGTCTTACAACATGGTAGCGGGGTATGACCTATCCGTACAAACTTTAAATACGAACATCTCTATGGACCTTTAGAGACTTGAACAAGTATCATTTGCTACTTAAATTTCAGTTAAATCATATTCACCACACAGCAGCCTTTTACCGAGCTTCAAATAGCCCCAAGTTGAACAAGCACTGGTCGACAATATTAGTACCTAGTGCGGCCGAGCAGCCTATCCGGGATATGGCTTGGCCAACTGGTGAATACCGCCTCATTTCATCTTGCTTGGCTTGGCCTTGTATAGTATACGTACAGTACTGTACAACTCTGGCTATCGGACCAAGAGCTTCTCTTGTTGGGACTCAAAGTCACTTGCATCGCTTGAGGCGGATGACGCTGTCAATGTATTTTTACACCATGATACCTTGTCCATTGTGTAACTATCGCCTTGACAAATGTACTTTTAGTGCAAGGTACAAGATCTGACCGGCTCAAATCGGGGTTGCTCGGGATGTAGACTTGTTACAACGGCCAAGCAATCACAACAGCAGGGTGAGGTATGTTGCCATAAGTAACAAGTAAGATCATATCTAGTGTCGATAAGTCACTCTACATGTGTCCCCGTTGTGCCGCATGTATGTTGCAATTCTTGGGAACTGGGCAGTTAAAGATAAATGTAAGAGGTACCTTTCATTGAGCGGTACCTCCAAAGCTGCCCTGGATTCTGCGAGCTTCCAGGTTGTCCCCAATTAACATGCCCAGTGGGGTCTTGAGGCATTCTAATTGGCAGTGCTCGTCATTCTAGTTTGCCATTGCCCCGCCGTCGATCTGCTTGCCCCGCCATTTCGACCCTGAGATCCAATCGAAAGAGCTTAGTCGAGCTATGAAGCCCATTAGATCATACGGGCAGGGGGAGCTCAAGAAGAGAATTCCCATTGTCCCTGGCATTGAATCACTGTCACTGCCACTGCATTGTACCTGTTCGCTCTGCTTTACTCTATGTGCCTTACCTACTAACCTACCTACCTCCTTGTCTCGCTCGCTCTTGTCGTATAAAGCTCCACGCCGTCTCCTCTTTCAACAATGCGGCCTTTCTCTCTTGCATCCATCCCTCGCGCTACTCGCATTACTACTCGAATCAACCCGTTTTTCACTCAACCTCGCAACTTCTCCTTTACCCAAGCAACAATGGGCGTTGAAAAGACTATCATCAAGGAGGGCAACGGCCCTTCTCCTCAGGTTGGCCAGACTGTCAGCATGGAGTACACTGGCTGGCTCAAGGAGAACGACGGCAAGGGCAAGCAGTAAGCCTTTCTTCTTTCCAACGCTGTTAATAACGACTGACGACTTTTCTTTTCAAGGTTCGACAGCTCCGTCGGACGAGGTGACTTCGATGTCAAGATTGGTGTTGGCCAGGTTATTAAGGGTATGTCTGTCAATAAAATACAATCCTATCAGATTACGAGCTGACCATTGATGCAGGCTGGGATGAGGGTGTCGTCACCATGAAGCTTGGCGAGAAGGCTACTCTTGAAATCACCCCGTATGTGCTCCTTTGAAGTTGTTACGCATAGCATTACTAACCCTCTACAGTGACTACGGTTACGGTGCTCGCGGCTTCCCCGGTGCCATCCCTCCCAACTCCACTCTCATCTTGTAAGTGACAAGTGTTTTTGAGTTGTATACACAGATTCTGACATGCCAATAGCGATGTTGAGCTCAAGAACATTCGTTAAATGTTTTGTTCAACTCCCGTCACTTATCGATCGATATCAGAACATCAGGGTTTGACGAGCCCGTTTCAAGCTGATAAAGTTCATCTAAATCCTTTGAAAACCAACCTGATGTTCATTATACCCCCCCAGACATGTCTTGGGCACAATGTAGTTGGGAAATTAGGCATTGTGATCGTTATCTAGACGGTGAAAATAAAAAAATGAAAAAGCATTGACATCATGAAAAGTTCTACGCGTTACTGATGATAATTGCATAGGCTTACTGTGACTATTTAGCTTGACGCATGTTGAGGTCCATAGAACCCAGTTCAGACAAATGAATGCTGCGACATGTCATACCTATCTAATAATACGAAACAAAACAGGTCAGTTGGGTACAGCTCAAGAAAGCTCTCGTAGCTGTAGTTTGTAGCATCGCGGCGGCTTCAAACCTGCCCCGCGCAATTGACCCCGCCATTGGATCTTACGATGAATAAAGCAGGGACCTGCAGCCCGTCAGGGTCGTGTACCTTAATGTCAATTTAGATTGTGAATGGTTATCCTGTAAGCTCAGATAACTCTCTTGCGTCGTATTCAAGATAATTTGGCTATATCGGGATGATGGAATCTAGTCGAAGCTCCCGTCATCAGGACAGTCCAACGCTAGAGGTCCGAGCGAGCTGCTGGAGGGGTACGATGGAAGCTCCAGCGCCAACTCTTACTACTGCGGGGCTGCTGTGCCAGAGACAAGCTCATATTCACTACTAGGTAGGTCTACTAACAGTAAGGTAGCGACGAACATAAAGAAACAGCTCAGAGTAGATATTCTCAAAAAATGAACACCGCTTCTCTAGACGCCACAGTATCCGTGTCGTACGCTTAATATCTGCAACAAACAACTCTGATGTAATTAATCGTTATGTCTGACGATTTCGCCTCGTTAATTGATTCCTCAGGTTTGCTTATTAAGACTGCCCGAGACCGCTTTACAAACTAAGGTGGGGCCAGACAGCTCTTGTCCGAGTTGCCTCATGCAACACTAAACTGACTCGGGCCATTACCTCATCAGTATTGGACGCCTGTCGCGCTCTCTGTTCCACCCAACTTCAAAGCCAAAACGTATTCTCTTACAACCTTACTTTTGACCATACTCACAAAACTTCTTTCACGCCTTCCACGACCTGCGACGAGAACCCCTTCGCCTGCAGATCACCTTTCCGCCCTTCATATTCTTCACCGTTACCTTGTATTGTTTGGCGGGGTTGAGCTCTGTCTGGTGCTGGATCGCCTCGCAACGACCTGACGCAGCATTCCCAAGATCACGATAATACCGACGACGGACAAGCTGGGGAAGCGAAAACTCTCCAACGGGGAGTCACCTACCCATAAACGCATAATGACTGTAAGTAAATATTCATCAAGCGTACTCCCTCCTGTTGCCTCTCAGTTCTCTGGTTACCAGAGCATGTGAAAGCTGGGCACTATTTTGCGACCTGTCTTTGACATTTAAAAGAGTGTATTAGGTGACTAACCATCATGATTCAACAGGAACAAAAGCAACCAGAGGTCGACCTCGCGACCCGAATGCAGGTTGACGAATCCGTTATTGGACATAATGAGATCGACGAATCCCTCTACAGCCGACAACTCTATGTCCTGGGCCACGAGGCTATGAAGCGCATGGGCGCTTCCAACGTACTCATCGTTGGTCTCAAGGGCCTCGGTGTAGAAATCGCCAAGAACATTGCCCTGGCTGGTGTCAAGAGCCTTACCCTTTACGATCCGGCCCCAGTTCAGATCGCGGATCTCTCGTCCCAGTTCTTCCTCACCCCAAGTGATGTCGGAAAGCCTAGAGATGAGGTTACTGTCCCTCGTGTCGCTGAGCTGAATGCTTATACGCCCGTCAAGCTTCACCAGTCGCCTGGCCTTGACGGCGACCTTTCACAGTTCGACAAGTACCAGGTTGTCGTTTTGACCAACGCACCTATCCACCAACAGAAGGCCATTGCCGATTACTGTCACAGCAAGGGCATCTATGTGGTCATCGCTGACACTTTCGGTCTTTTCGGCTCTGTCTTCTGTGACTTTGGCGAGAAGTTCACAGTTATCGATCCCACCGGCGAGACTCCTCTTAGCGGCATCGTGGCAGGTATCGATGAGGAGGGCCTCGTGTCCGCCCTCGACGAAACCCGACACGGGTTGGAGGATGGAGACTATGTAACATTCTCCGAGATCGAGGGTATGGAGGCGCTGAACGGAAGCGAGCCCCGAAAGATTACAGTCAAGGGACCTTATACTTTCTCGATCGGCGATGTGTCGGGTCTGGGCCAGTACAAGCGAGGTGGTATGTACCAGCAGGTCAAGATGCCCAAGATCATCAACTTCAAGGACTTCACCACGTCTCTTAAGGAACCCGAGTTCCTTATCTCTGATTTCGCCAAGTTCGATCGACCTCAACAGCTCCACCTAGGTTTTCAGGCGCTCCATGCCTTCCAACTTACTCACAAGCGGCTTCCCAACCCCATGGATGATGACGATGCTGTTGTCGTCCTGGGTGCCGCTAAAAAGTTTGCTGAGCAGGAGAGTCTTGAGATTGAGCTGGACGAAAAGCTTCTAAGGGAGCTGAGCTACCAAGCTCAAGGTGATCTCAACCCTATGGCTGCCTACTTTGGTGGTCTTGTTGCGCAGGAAGTCCTCAAGGCAGTCTCTGGCAAGTTCCAGCCCATTGTCCAGTGGATGTACTTTGACTCCCTTGAGTCCCTGCCTACATCTACTAAACGAAGTGCTGAGCTCTGCAAGCCCATTGGAAGCCGATACGATGGGCAAATTGCTGTTTTTGGTACCGAGTACCAGAACAAGATTGCCAACTTGAAGCAATTCCTTGTCGGTGCCGGCGCCATTGGTTGTGAGATGCTGAAGAACTGGGCCATGATCGGTCTGGGAACGGGTCCCGAAGGCAAGATCTGGGTCACTGATATGGACTCTATCGAGAGAAGTAACCTGAACCGACAGTTCCTCTTCCGTGCCGATGATGTCGGCAAGATGAAGAGTGATCGTGCTGCTCTTGCTGTCCAGCGAATGAACCCCGATCTCGAAGGCCACATGATTACCTTGAAGGAACGCGTTAGCGCCGAGACCGAGAGTGTTTTCAACGAGGACTTCTGGCGAAACCTGGATGGTGTCACCAACGCTCTCGACAACGTTGAGGCTCGAACATATGTTGACCGCCGATGTGTCTTCTTCCAGAAGCCCCTTCTCGAAAGCGGTACTCTCGGAACTAAGGGCAACACGCAAGTGGTTCTTCCCCACCTTACCGAATCTTACTCCTCCTCTCAGGATCCTCCTGAGAAGGAGTTCCCTATGTGTACTATCCGCAGCTTCCCCAACAAGATTGATCACACTATCGCCTGGGCTAAGGAATACATGTTCGAGAAACTTTTTGTTAAGGCTCCTCAAACCGTCAACCTGTATCTGACTCAGCCTCAGTTCATTGAGAACTCTCTCAAGCAGGGCGGCAACCACAAGGAGACTCTTGAGACCATTCGTAACTACCTTACGACCGAGAGACCCCGGACCTTCGAGGACTGCATCGCCTGGGCTCGCCAGCTCTTCGAGTCTGAGTTTTCCAACAAGATCCAGCAACTCCTCTACAACTTCCCCAAGGATTCTGAGACATCGTCTGGTACCCCCTTCTGGTCTGGACCCAAGCGAGCTCCCGATGCGCTCAAGTTCGACCCTAACAACCCCTCTCACTTTGGGTTCATTGTTGCCGCTGCCAACCTCCACGCTTTCAACTACAACATCAAGTCTCCAGGAACTGATAAGTCCATTTACCTGCGAGAATTGGAGAACGTTATTGTCCCTGACTTCACTCCTGACTCCAACGTGAAGATTCAGGCAGACGACAAGGAGCCTGTTGTAAGTATCCTACATACAGCTTATGCAAAGATTCGCACTAACCCAACCTAGGAGCAAGAGTCCAGCAACTTCGACGACAACGATGAGATCAAGAAGCTAGCTGACAGCCTGCCTTCACCCAGTTCTTTGTCTGGATTCCAACTAATTCCTGTTGATTTCGAGAAGGATGATGACTCGAACCATCACATTGATTTCATCACCGCCTGCAGCAACTTGAGAGCCGAGAACTACAAGATTGAGCCAGCTGATCGACACAAGACTAAATTCATTGCTGGCAAGATCATTCCTGCTATTGCCACAACTACTGCACTGGTGACTGGTCTAGTTGTGCTCGAGCTGTACAAGATCATCGATGGCAAGGACGATCTCGAACAGTACAAGAACGGTTTCATCAACCTGGCACTGCCTTTCTTTGGCTTCAGTGAGCCTATCGCTAGTCCTAAGGTGGAATACCAAGGACCTGATGGCAAGGTTACACTGGACAAGATTTGGGACCGTTTTGAGATTGAGGATATCACCCTGAAGGAGCTTTTGGATACCTTCAAGGCTAAGGGTCTGACCATCAGCATGCTAAGCTCTGGCGTCAGTCTTCTCTACGCCTCTTTCTTCCCTCCTTCCAAGCTCAAGGAAAGATATGCCCTTAAGCTGAGTCAGTTGGTTGAGACGATCTCTAAGAAGCCTATCCCAGCCCACCAGAAAGAGGTTATCTTCGAGATTGTTGCCGAGGATCTTAACGAGGAGGATGTTGAGGTGCCTTACATCAAGGTTAAGGTTGCATAAACTCGTCGTGGCATTTATTGATCAGTCTTTGAAATATGTATATGAGATGTTAGAAACGACTCGAGTGCACATGAGCACATGGCGGAACAATGGACGAGATCCATAAACATAGATGAATCAAAACTCATTTTCGTATAGTGACTGTCTTAGTGAGCCTTGGAAATTTCTTTTTTTTTTCGTGAACAGAATTCGTAAACATTTACCAACGACCAATAAACTATCTGGGCGGCGCCTCAAATGTGAAAACGATAGAAATTTCTTTTGACCAAGGCTGTTGTCATGATGAAGAGAGGCTTATCAAGAAAATAGGTCATGGTAACTAAGCAGCACGCAGTAAAGCGGGGTACGATTATTACGCCACGATTATGGAATTCTTTCAAGCGTTCTTTAGCTCTAGGGAATCCACCAGAGGCGTAGTGAAGCTGGGTTTTGCCTTGTTAGTAAAAGCTTGTGAGGGGCTGCTGAGGCAAGCCTGAGTGAGCAAGACCAAGAAGGGTCCCATCGGGTGGTGATGCAGTTTGGCCACTTTTTTAGGTGCGCTTCTCAGATGGAGAACGAACTATAAAGGTGTTGGTTGTCGCCGTCATTGAATATTCCGATTTGTTCTTAAGATATGTCAATGCAAGGAATCAGAACCCGAGGATCCCGAATTTTCAACAAGAGTTTACTCTCTAGAACACAGCAGCAACAATTTACTAGATCTTTTTCATCACTCAAAGCATCGTCTTTCAAGCCTCTCTATATCCAACCCACATATCAAACCAGAATGGTAAACACAGCTGACACTCTGACTACTCTTCTCAGCCTGCTGACACAGCTACAGGCAAGCAACGGCGGTAAAGTTACTGACTGGGTCAAGCCCGGCGACTCGTCTGGTGAATTCAAGCGTCAAGTCAGCTCTTTCCGAGACTGGATCTCTCGCGATGCCAACGCGAAGTACCCTGCTGAGAAGGGTCGCTACCACCTCTACGTGAGCTACGCATGCCCATGGGCGTGCCGTGCTCTCATCGCGCGCAAGCTCAAGGGTCTTGAAGATATAATCTCGTACTCGGTTGTTCACTGGCATCTTGGTGAGGGCGGCTGGCGATTTGTATCCAAGGATGAGGACGTCCCCGGCGAGAACGTCGTGCCTGACCCGATCAAGGGTCATGAGAATTTCACACACCTGAAGGATGTGTACTTTGAGAGTGAGAAGAACTATGATGGCCGATACACTGTGCCAGTTCTCTACGATATGAAGACGAACCGAATTGTGAGCAACGAGAGCAGTGAGATTCTCCGCATGATGGGTTCTGAGGTAAGTTGTTTCGCATGTATATCATTTGAGTTATGATAACTGACGTGCATCAGTTTGACGATCTCTTGGACGAGGAGCACAAGGCTATTCGACTGTACCCCGAAGACCTGCAGAAGCAGATGGAGGAGGCGCATGGCTGGCAATACGACGGGATCAACAACGGCGTGTACAAGTCTGGCTTTGCTACCACGAGCGAGGCTTACGAGCGCAACGTTGTAAACCTCTTCGAGTGTCTGGACCGCGCCGAGAAGCATCTATCTGAGCAGAAGGAGGGTCCTTATTGGTTCGGAAAGAGGTTGACCGAGGTTGATATCAGACTGTGAGTTTCAGATCCTGTTTCTTTTGCCAATTGCGTACCTTTACTAACTGTTCTCACCAAAAAGTTTCGTCACAATCATCCGTTTCGATCCCGTCTACGTGCAGCACTTTAAGTGCAACATCCGTGACATTCGATCCGGTTACCCTGCTCTGCACCGCTGGATGCGCAACTTGTACTGGAACCACCCTGCGTTCAAGGATACCACGCAGTTTGAGCACATCAAGTGGCACTACACAAGGAGCCATACGCAGATCAACCCTCCCTCCATCACACCTGTTGGACCGCTGCCGCATATTCTGCCTCTTGAGGAGGAGGTTCCTGCTGTTGCTGCTCAGAAGAACTAAGTAATGGACTACCAATTGCCGAGGAATAGTTTGTAGCTAGAAATGAACTAGGAATTATCAAGCATTAATTCGAAACATTGGTCCAAGATATGTGCATAAGCTTTGTACAACCGTGATTTGACTTCCTGAAGACGTCTTATGGATGAAACTGAAATAAGGCCCAATCTCTAACTGCAATAACCAAATTTTGTGGAGGTCCCAGAGCATTACAGCAGCTTGAGCAGGTACAATAGTGGGGTCTGGAGTCAACCTAGTGAGTTCCAGAGAGCCCGAGGAGTGGAGGCTCATTCTCAGTGCGTGCAGCAGTGCCAGACAGTGCACTGCGCTCCAGTATTCTGTTCATCCACCATTTGCCAATTCTCATTCCACCACAAACAACATCACGATTTTCTCAAATCTAAAAAACGGTCAACCTTGCGGCCAGAACTAATCAGAAGACGTCTCCAAATAAGTAAGAAAATTGTTCTTCAGTTATATCATATTTGCCCTATTTCATACACCAAACAGGGTCTGACTTGTCCTCTGCCAGCTGTCACGACGCTAAAAGCCCGCGCTAGGTAGCTCCTCTACCTCTCGTCCTCGCGCGGCCTCTCTCTCCCTCTCCTCCCACTCATCTCCTCCGCTCTGTCTCCTCTCGTCTCGCCTAACTTACTGCCCGCTTTCGGTCTCCTCTTCGCAACAACATCAAGCCACCGAAAACAACACTCGATACATTCCCTGCTTACCGTTACACACTTTCCACACTCCTCGTTAGAGCGTACGCCTTCTTCTGCAACGACGACACATTCCAATAGGGTATTTACTATTCGAGACAAGACAGGGTTACCGGCCCCGCGAAACAATAGTTACTGTACTCTTCAATTCTCTCCCTCGCTGGAGCTTTGATTGGGGTTCTCTGGCTCGAACAACGCCCAGCTTGGCCCGACTTGGCTCCACCTCTGGTTCGCCTTGTTCACCATCACCACAAGTCGAGGTCCAAGACTTAGGACGTTACCCTTCTCCGCCAACTTGACCTGATCTCCTACTTTCCACGCCCTCCTCCAACTATACCGTCCCCCATCGCTATCGCCTAAATTCACATCACGACATTCAACCCCGCGTGTTCTCTTACCTGACTCACCGACTCGACGAATTGATCGTCCTATTCTCCGCACAACAATCATCTATTCTCCCGTTATCGAATATCACCTTCGCCACGTTGTCACCCTTGCTTGTCGATACCAATAACCAAGGAAAAACTACAAGCCGCCGAAACAAAAGCTGTCGTCGTTCTGAGAAGGTTCAATTCTTTAAAAGGTCCTAAGTTTGTGACTTCGAGTTAATTTGAAGGACCTTTCCCTTCTTGTCTTTTATACCAACCTTTCGGATGCGCTCATAGCGTTGCATTTCTTTACAATGGTTGTCCGATACGAAGCAGATTTTCTGCTCTACTTGCGGGAGTCGCCATTGTGTACCAAACCATCGAGCCTCCCTCCAGCTGAGGAGTGGATGGGGTGAGTAGAAATAGTTTCATACTGCCAGAATGTCTCCTGACCAAGCTTAGACCCCCACCTGAACCAAATCGTACCCAGAACAAGGTCACCGGCGACCGACCTCGATCCAACGATAACCCTCTTCTTGACCAAACTAACCGCCGTCCTGGTGTTGAAAGACATGTCTCGAGGAACAGTGCCAGTTTGTTTTTCTGTCCTTGGCCTTAGAATCTCCTGTGTACTGACCAGCTCAACCATCTAGACCCTGAGGACCTTGTCTTCGCACCCCCCCGAACAGCTTTCGCCTCGGCGCGAGGCAAATCAACAATTGAGCCCGACAAAGCCACCAAAGAGCCTGAGGCTTCAGGTCGCTTCGGCAACTTTCGAAGTCGCAACGGAGACCTAGACGCCGATCGATTCCGCGATGGTCGCAATAGTAATGGTTTCCGTCGCCGCGATGGCGAGAGCGAAGCAGAGGGCTGGAGCACGGTGAAGCCTCGCAAGAGTTTTGGGCATGAAGGTGCTGAGCGTTTCCACGGACGTATGGGAGGTAACTTCCGAGACGAGAAACGTCAGCCCAGGGATCGTGATGACCGCGACGCTACTCGAGATCGCCCTGTACGGAACTTCGACGGGTTTGCCAGAGATGCAGAGGACACCGAGGGACGACCTCGAAACGGGATTAACAGAAACAAATCCGAGCCCTGGTACAAGAACGAGTCTAACGCCCCTGCCACGCCTGCTGTCGAAACGACCACCACCCCCGACAAGCGTGAACGTATTGACCGTGCGAAGAGTTGGAGAGATCGCAATGCTATTGCCGATGCCTCGGATGATCGCAATAATAATAACAACAACAATAACCGCACGAACGATAGACGCTGGGGACGGGACCGTGATCAGCGAGTCGAGCGTGAGCCTGAATGGTTGGACGAACCTCTTGAGGAACACCCTGAAGCTCATACGCAACAAGATTTCCAGAAGTGGATGGAAGAAATGAAGAAGGCGAAGGCTGGGATTCCTAGCAAGCCCGCGAACATCGAAGCGGCAGAGGCCATGATTGAGGCTGAGAAGCCCCCCGTTCAATCTGCTCCCGCTGTCCAATCCGCACCAGACAAGTTCTTCGAGGCCTTTGGAACAACTGCTGGTCTTGAAAGCCCACGTGCTGAAGAGAACAAAAATCCTGTTGCAAAGCCTAAAGCAGCAGGTAAATCATCAAGATTTACATCCTTCTTCGCACAACCTCAGGAAGAAGCTCGAGGAAAAACGGAACCTCCGACTCCTATGACTGGACCCCCTGTCAACAGTGGTATACCCCTGCCTATGCCTTTTGCCAGTGGCCCTGCTCCTTCTGGAGGACCTGACGACGAGCGACAAGCTTTCCAGCAGCTGCTTGCGAAGCTGCAGAAGCAGACCATGAGTGCTACACCCCCCGGCCCTTCGCCTTTTGCTGCCCCTCAAGGTACGCCGCCAAATGCCGGCAGACCAAACGTCATTACTTCGCCCGATTCGCCTTTCCAGCAGTATGGACCTGATCGACGCATGGAAGGTCCTCTTGGCCGACCTCCGCCGCACCACGTTCAGGAAATCCTTGCTCCTCGACCCCAACAGCAAGCAGCCCGGCCTGAACAGCTTCTCCAGGACCTTGTTGGCCAACGCCAGCGTGCCCCTAGCCAAGGTTCTGGTCGTCCCGATGCTGCTCGTAACAACAGCAACACTGAGTTCTTGATGAACCTCATGAGAGCACCACCAGAAGCTCAACGTAATGATTTGTTGATGCGTATGGGTCCACAGCAACAGAAGCCAGGACCGATGCCTCAAGAGCCTGATTTTCCCAGGGACGACCGTGGCCCCCAACGTCAAATGCGACCCCAGCCACCACCCGGCTTTCCTATGGACGAACGATTCCACCCCCTTCCTGACGCTGATGCGCGACCCAACCAGCCTACGCAAATTCTGCAGCGCCCACCACCTCCTCCGGGCTTAGACCACCAGATGCCACCCAGCTGGATGCCCGGTGGTCAGATGCCTCCCCCTCAGCAACGAGGACCTATGATTCCGCCTCCAGGACTTCCTGGTGGTCCCGTAGGCCCTGGCGGCCCTGGCGGCCCTGGACCAAACCGCAACATGCCTATGCCTCACATGTTCCCTCCTAACTTCCCACCTGGTGTGATGCCTCCTCCTGAGGCTTTGGGCGGCCCTCCCCCTCGCAACATGCCGCCTCCTCCCCCCGGCTTCTTCGGCGGCCCACCTCATGGCTTTATTCCTCCTGGCCTCAGCGGCTTCAACGGACCCCCAGGGCCAGATTTCCCTGGTAGTCCCTTTGAAGGACGCGGTATGCCTCCTGCTGGCAACGCTGGTCGTGGCGCGGCCTTTGGTAGACCTTAATTACGCTCTACCTGACCAATGTTCTTCAACACATGGAACCAAACACCCCTCGACTATAAAATCTGTACCGCTCATGTATGAAATCTATCAACTGTCTACACGAATCTTTGGAAGCAGAGGCCTTTGACACAAGGCTTTTCCTCACTACTGTACGAATATTTACCGAAACCCAACACACCGCATCTTGGAAGCAGGGCACTCCCTGTAGCTAGTAACTTGATTTTACTTGTGATTTTTTTTGGGAAGCACGGCGATGGGGAGGGGAATCAAAGGGATATAGGCATGGTTAACTCGGTGAACGTTAGGTAGTGAATTCATGGATTGGTTGATGGGCGATCCTTTTCGTTAACTTTCATGTCCGAGTTATTGGTGACGAATTTGATGCACATAAAATAACGAGGAATGGTTCGTAGTCACTGCAGAATTGACATTGGAAGACGGGACGGAAGAAAACTAAAAGTATATACTGAGGCTGTTTTATGTACAGTTGAAGATCCCTAATTGCATGAGGTTTCTAGGCAAGCAAGCTTTATGATATAGCAACCGATACGCAAGAGGCCGAACAGAAGGACGCCGTGCTCTATCGAGGAATTGCAAATCCAAAAATCCAAAACCACACAATTGTACTTTGATTTCACGCTGGCCGAGTAGCGACTTCAAGCCGAAGGGCCATCGCCCAAGTGGCTCCCACTCGAAGTACTTCTTTCTGCCTTACGAAGACCTTTTCTATATATATCTGATGAGCTTTCCGTATCTGTGGTTTGAGAGCGCCGCACACCCTTCGACGGTGGAGAAGTTGAAGAGAGTCCCCCGTTCCAAGAACCCTACTTCTTCATGCCGAGAAAGTTTCTCCTCTTCTTCTCCTTGTGGAGCTTTCCTGGTTCCTCCTGGGTCGATTGAGTCGATTGGTTTGATGGAACACTCTGATGTGGGTTTGGTCGTGGCGCCGCGCTGCTACCATGGTTGTTTATCGACATGCTGGACATGGCTGCCGTTGGGGGTGCCATGCCAGGGCCAGGTCTTTGGGGAAGACCACCAGGTCGGTTCATGGGCCCAGGGTTCATCGATTGCTGAGATGGCTGTTGTGATGGTGCTGGGCGAGGAGGAGGCGGACGCTCGAAGAGATGGCGAGGTGCGTGTCGCTTGGGTCGTTCCAGGGGCAAGTCAAGTTTACGCTTGTCGCGACTGAGATCACCCACTTGACGAACAAATAGTTGCGGGGTTAGCATATGAGAGGTTACCAAAACGATATCTCGACTACGTGCTTCGCCGACTTGGTAGCATGCCCGACTCTCGCTGTAGGTGGCGCCTCCAGCCATGAAAACGATCAATCGCTGTCGGTTCTCCGGTGGGCGACGTCCGGACGATGCCCAGTTGGGTCGGCCAGCACGAAGAGAAGCGCTCTGTGCTAGGTGAAGCTCCTCATTAGGGTCTAGCGGCGGCTTCACATAGGGGAAGTGAACTTGGTCGAGGAGGCCCTTTGCCAGATGGTCCACCATGTGTTTCAGAGCCGGCTCGAAACGTGTCAACCCGTATTCCTCGCTCACTTGCATTGTTTTTGGGTCGATTGGGAACAGAGGCGCAGGAAGCTGGCGCACATCTTTGAGGCCGTGGGTCATGCGCCCGCCGAGCTGCTCAAAATTCTGCACGACCTCAGCATCCGACTGAGGAAGGCCAGCATGAGCGAGTAGTCTCTTGATATCTTCAGCGATGACGCCGTCTCGATATAGAATAAAGAGAATAATGAGTCGTAGCCTGTCGGGAAGTGACACAGCGTCGTCGTCCAGCAAAGGCACAATCATTTCGAGTATATTCTTTGGTCTCTTAAAGTCCTCGTCAAGTCCAGACGCAAGAGTTTGCTCGATTGAGGAGAGGTCCATCAGCTTGTGCTTCTGAAAAATGTTCATACATTCTTGCGCCATGGTTAGATGCAGTGAATAGGCCTCCTTCATCTCTTGAAACTGCGGCAATCCAGCCAACATGTCCCTAATCGTGCTCAGATTGGTTGTATCGGCGTTCTCGTTGGTGAAATGTGGGTTTTGTTGGAGGAACTTTTGGAAATCGCCCATAAGTTTGTCAATCGTGTCCTTCATGTGCCTATGTCGATTGTCCACCCAGATCTTGTCTTTCTCTGTCAGTTCCATGTCCTTCTCTTCCGCCTCTGGAGTTCCTTCGTTCACAATCGTGCGATATGTGACTTTGTCGCCGTCCTTGATCGGAAGAAGGTCGTGTGCCATAGCCTGATAGGAGAACTCGTGTACGAGAGGTGCCATTAAATCCATAGATCGGTCTGTAATAACAAGCGTGGCCTGCGGTCTTTGTGAGGGCGGCGGGAAGTTAGTGTCCCATTGCGCATACGCATCAAGCTCTTCTTGAACAAATCGGGCCAAATGCGAGCATAGAACGGCCGCGTCGTGAAGTGCACCTTGCGGCTTGTAATATCGGACTTTGGGGTACTCCCCGAGTGTGATACAGAGACCAGCAATCTAGAATCCTATCAGCATACATGATATGGTTGAGGCGCGCGACGATACCTTACCTTTTGCGCCAGACCCTTCATATGGGTAGGAACAACAGCGTTACATGCCGGGTGGTACAGCATTGGGAAGCTCCATGGGTCGCGAAGCGTCACGAGATGCGATTCTCGAGGCAGGAAATCGACGAACATGGTTTGGAAGCCGGCACGGAGCTGGCGAGCCCCAGGAAAATCGTCAAGCTTGCGTCGCAATGAGGGGTCGAGGAGGCCGGTCCAGACGAGGTAGAAGCTACGGTAGCGTCGCATTTCAAAATCGGCGAGAAGGCATTCGACAGCGAAAGACTCGGGTGAGAGAATGTAGATTGCGTCCATCTCGGGGTTCGGTTCGCGGCGGTTCTCGATTAGCTCGATAGCTGGGTAGGAAGCTGGTCAACACCGGAGACAGCTGTGCAGGGACGTCAGAGGGACCAACTGGCGATATTGTTGTTGAGGATATCATCCTCCTTAACGACATTATCAATGATCTTTTTGGAGTTCTCGTCGACAACCAAGCATTTCCACTATTGCGTGAAGGACGTCAGTCAGTAGCTGAGCAGTAACAGGTTGGTGGGAGATAGCTTACATCGCCTTGAGTGATCTTCTTGATCTGCCCCAAGATGGCTGAAGGAGGCGCATTAGTACTTTGATTCCTCTGTAGATTTCTTGTTTTGTGCGGAACATACCATCATGCTGCTCTTGAATAATGGACAGCCCCATGTTGTCTAATATGGGAGGGCTGCCCCGTCACGTCACGTCACGTCACGTCGGGTATGAAGGAGCGAAGTAGAGCGAGAGAGAGGGAGAGCAAAGGCGGTAGCGAAGCGTTGTGGGGGGAGCCAGCCCAGGACTGCTACAGATTGAAGCGATAGAATGACGCGCAAGGGTATCAATAAATGAAGAATGTTGTAAAGTAATGGAGTGTAGGTTTTACCGCTGTATTAAGTTAGAAGTAAGTTAGAGTAAGTATTCTACAGTATCGAGATTCAAGGTTGGGTCACTTCAGGAGTTGGCGGGGTCGCATGAAGAAGGTGGGTCAGTCCCCCCGGTCGGGTCCTTGCTTAGGTTGTCATTACAATAGGTACCACTACAGGTTAGCGCCTGTAGCTGCTACAGCGGCAGGTATTCAGTGTCTTAAGCAACTCTAATTGGAGCTCAAGTGGTGTACTACAGTTAACTACCCGACATCAGTGATTATGAGCCTCAACTTCGATGAGGTCATGAAGGATGGTTAAATTCTGAGTATATTTAGATGTCACTCTAAACAGACTACTGGACAAATTTTTCCAAATGTCTTGTTTGTGATCTTCGTTTCTGTATATGTTTTATATCAATCCATTCGCGTTACGCTTCGTTTGAGCTGAAACACTCGACTCAGGCTGTGACTCAACAATATTTCGGCGATTAAGCGTCAAGTGAGTTCAGTATGACTTCCATCGAGCTCGTCCATAAAACTCTGGTGACATGTCTGAATCGTATAAATTCCCGTCGCGTCCTTGAGAAACCTAATCTTCTGCCTGGTCACAAGTCCTGGATGCAACGCAAGTCCTAGAGAGGCCACCTCCAAATGGAAGACATACGCAAAGATCCTGAAGTGCCTTTCAATGTGTCTAGTTTCAGCTTGTCGTCGTTCGTCTTTATCTCGTAATCGTAACATCGTCATCCATCATTGCCATCCCCTCTCAGATAACTTTCCACATCGACCCTCCCAAAAATCTCACGGTGTAGTCGCTCATGTCGTTGTCGTTCATTGGCACGATGCTTCTTCAGCTCCTTCTTGTTGAGCGGGCAAGTCAGGTGCTCTTTCTTTTTCTCTTTGGGTTTTGGTATCGTTGCTCCAATTCCAAGGTTGTCTTCCTTCTTGTGAATTTTGATGGGATATCTCATGCCCTCGTTCTCCCTGCCCAGGCCTTGATGAGCATCCAGATCCCAGCCTTGAGACGTGAGTGTTCGCACGCCCATGCGCGAGCGATCAAGCGCTGATGGAGGTTGCGTGTGTCGCAGTGAGACTTGATGAGCGAGAGCTGCCTCATGTGGCTGTGTCGTTGTTGAAACATCTAGCCCACAATCCGGACATATTTGCGGTGCCTCTGCGGCCTCTTCCTCTAAGTTTTTAGCCTCTTTGTTCTCAGGATCGGATTTCAGAACAACGCTTGCATACAAATCACCGAGGTCAGTGGCTGTTGATGTAGTGGCGGGCGAGAGACCAGCATCAGGATCTGTAGCCCGCACGAATTTAACCTCCTTGCGTTTAAGTCCTGCGCCGAAAGGGCGTTTATGATGTAAAGGGACGTCGTATTCCTCGTCAAATTCGTCTTGTCTGTCTCGCTGCATGATTGAGTTGAAGCAAGGATGGTTGGTATTTGTGAGTGGTAGTTGAAGAAGAGAAGTTGTTCTAAAATTGAACGTTGCCTAACCTGCAACGTTTTGGCACCTCGGGTTTTAAATGCATACATCCTTTAGACGAAGCTTATTATTCATAACACGAAAACACTACCGATAAACTTTCCTGCCTAATTTTTGCTACAGCATCTCAAATCAAACAAAGATCGCCATAATTGCTATACTTACTAACTATATATATCAAAGCCACATTAAAGAGAACCCCCCACCGCTTATAGATATCTTGCAAAAGTTAAATAATTCTTATCAATATTAATCATCACTCTTAACCTTGGCTGCATAAAAAACAATTACCCAATAGAACGCCCCAATAGATCAATCAGCGTCGAGGGTAGTATTGCTGTAACTTGACGGAACAAGTTGGTCAGATTTTTGGCCTTGTTAAACGTTCCATGCATTCTTTGTAAGGAAAGCCACACAGTCTCGTAAGCCAACAGCTTTGCATGATCCTGAGGAAATGAGCAAATAACATGTCTGTTCAGTGAAGAAGATGCTGAACAATCTATGCCACGACTCCGTGTGCCTGCGAGAATAGTATCGCAATATGGACTTTGTGAGTAGTATGCATTTGGTTCATGGGCATACAGTGCCGCAGAATGTCGTGGTCTGGAAAGCGCAAACATGAGGAAGTGTAAGCCATCTACTAGCAAGGACAGGCTATAAACTTCCATATTGGATGGGGTATAAATAAATTCGTTTGTCCGCGTCGAAGCTGATCACATTAGTACATAACTACTCAACAAGATTAAACAGCCCCCAGACACACTTGCCAACTCACCCATCCAAACATAAAAACATGGCAGAGACGGTGCCCAAGTGTGAGGCAAATGGCCATCACAAGATCATCATCAACAAGGCAGCCCCAAACGTTCGTCTCAAGTATACCCTGATATCACCGCAGACGCTCATCCATTCGCAGGTTCCTTTCTATACTCCGCTACAAGATCCACCAGCAGGAACACCGTACGATGTCCAGCCTGAAGGAAGCCTTTTCTCTCCTCTCAAACTCAGAGGACTGACTCTCCAAAACCGTATTTTGGTCTCACCCATGTGCCAGTATTCTGCAAAAGAGGGGTATATGACTCCATGGCACAAACAGCACCTGGGTAGCTTCGCAGCACGAGGGCCGGGTCTTATCATGACAGAAGCCACCGCTGTCTCTTCGGAGGGGCGAATTAGTCCTGAAGATGCAGGCATCTACGAAGACGGACAGCTTGGACCTCTCCAGGAGATCGTGGACTTCGTCCATAGCCAAGGCGCCAAAATTGCGATTCAGATGACCCACGCAGGCAGAAAAGCGAGTACGGTTGTGCCATGGCTAGATCGTAAGAGCACGGCTTTCAAAGAGGTATTATGTGAGTGCAACTTGTGTACGACTCTGACTGACAATGATAGGCCAACGGGTGGCCTGACGAGGTGGTTTCACCAAGTGCAATTCCTTATAGCCCAGAATCTGTCGTCCCAAAAGAGATGACCAAGGATGATATCTCCAAGTTCAAGCAAGACTGGGTCTCCGCTGTGAAGCGTGCCCTCAAAGTCGGCTTTGATGCAAGTCATCCCACTGCTAAGCCGGTATTGAACAGACGCTGACTCTTCCAGGGCATCGAAGTCCATGCCGCGCATGGTTACCTCCTTAACTCATTCCTCTCCCCAGCCTCTAATCAACGAACAGACGAGTATGGTGGATCTTTCGAGAATCGTATTCGTCTCCTCGTTGAGATTGTCCAACTGACCCGTGAAATTGTGCCCCCAGACTACCCTCTTCTCGTCCGCATGCCCGGCACCGACTATCTTGATTTTGATCCATCCTTGCCTCAGTGGCACATCGAAGAAGCAGCACTCCTTGGTAAAGTCCTTGCAGATAATGGAATAGACCTGCTTGATGTCTCTGGCGGTGGTTTGGACAGTCGTCAGAAGATAAACCTCGGCCCTGGATATCAGATTCCATGGGCTGCTGCCGTAAGAAAAGCTGTCCAGGGCACCGGAACCGTTGTGGCTTCTGTAGGAATGATTGTTTCTGGCAAGCAAGCTCAGGGGTATATGGACGACGGCTCTGTGGATGCGGTATCTGTTGGACGCGGCTTTCTCAAGGACCCCAACTTGGTGTGGCACTGGGCCGATGAGTTGGGCATTGACATCCATGTTGCAGCTCAATGTAAGCTTCCAGAATCCGACCCTCGTTCCAGTATACTGATCATGTCTTAAGATGGATGGGGTTTCGGGATCACCCGTACTCATCGGCCGAGCAAACACTGAGAGGAATTAGGTCTTTCTCAGCTTCCTCTCATGATGTCCCGGAGGTGGTTTATGGCACGCGAGCGAAGAAATAAGCCGACTAGGAATGAGGGGAACAGTCACTAAAGTGTCCTTGCACTTCGGCCAAAACTGCCAATTCAGAACATTCGAATCTTTATAAGCCTGAACAATCCATACAAGTTTCGTGCTATATCCCAATGCATCGTAATTCATGATATCCAGAAAGTCATCTTTCAGGCGGCGGTACCGCTCGGTCGACGTGTCGCCCGTTTCTTCTGCTGAGTCCTGGCTCTCTGTAACATATCTTCATCCATGCTCTGCCGCCATGAACAGTCGGAAACAAACTCGCATGTTCTACACTTGAACGCCTCTTCTATATCAACGCCTTTGGCCTCGCGCTTGCCCTTCCACCACTCCATGTAGTTAGAAAGGTATGTCTCTAATGCTTGTTGTGAGACAGGAAAGTCATGTAGGTCGATTTCGCGACCGTCGCTGCGGTGAACGTATTGGACCCGAAGCATACGGCCCATGGAGTGTTCCCCTTGGGGGAAAGTAAGGTCTATCTCCTTCTGAACAAGAGGGATTAGTTCTCGTAATGATCGATACTGTAGCAGATCGGGGCCGGCTGAAGAAGAGCTTTGGAAACTCGAAGAGGGTTGCTCCTGGGTGAATTCGGTCTCCGTTTCTGAGGCGTCTACAAAAATCTCGTCATGTAGACTGCCGACTTGTGCGATAAAGGTGTCTGAGAAGGCATCATCTGGGTCCAACCCATATCGTCGAAACACTTTGAGAAAATCTAGTTTGCCCGCAGCCATTTCCGACAAGAAATGATGGTATAGAAGCAGTTGAATCTTTGCAGGCCGTATCTGAGCGTTTGAGACCGGAGAAGAAGAGCCACGAGTCTTGACATCCGCAAGATAGATCTTAGGCCCCGAGTGATTTGCATCACCATTTTTCGAGGGAAAGTAGTCGGTCAAAGAAGATTGCCGCTGGCCTTTGTCAGATTCTTGGCTCGAAAGCTCTGCTTCGAACTCGGGATTAGGATTCTTGTAGCTGACGCTATCGATGACTCCGTTGACGAGGCTCTCGTCAACGATGCCCCATACTTCCAATTCGCGAGTAAGTCCTGTATCACGCAAAGTCCTCAGCCCTTGCACTAGATTCCACAGTTTAAGTCCAAATGCGTCCTCTTTGGTCATTATGTCGATTTTGACAGTAGGATGGACTTCATCCTCGAGCTTTTTATGAATTTTGGAGCCCTGCTTCATAGCTGCTGTTTTCGTCCTTCGACCACCAGGTAATCGAGTGAGAGTATACCAGTACTGCAATTCGCACCAAGCACCAGACGTAAGATCAGTCACAGTCAGTGGTCTCTTGGGATAGGATCTGAACCGCTGCAGTGGCGAGCGACCATCGTCATTCAATTCATCCTGGTTGACTTCAGATGCACGGCCAGCAGTAACGGTCGATTCTGACTGAGGTGATGTGGGCTTCAAGTTGTTTAAAGCTTTGCTCACTAATTTCTGGGTCAGTTAGTGTGATGAAGCCCTACGGAGGAATCACCACATACAATCTGGGTAGCAAACGTCCTCGATTGAGGATGCAGCGGGTGGCGTTGGTAAACCAGAAGACGATTCACGTTGAGTAAACGCTTGCCCTCTGTAAAGGTTGTTCGACTGTCCTGTCTGAGGGCGGCCCAGGACAGAAGCTGTCGTGTTCCCAGCTGTGGAAGCGCCATCATGGTCAAGCAAACAGTCGGTTCTTCCGGGGACAGAGTCTATAGCTGCCAATCTCGCATTATTTTGGGGAGTAGTGTTGTTGTTGTTATTTTCAGAAGCCAGCTGAAAGAGCAATTCTTCCTCTTCGGCAGAGAAATCATAGCCAAATTCGTTATCGCTATCTAACGTCATCGCAGCCGCGCTCGTCAAGGCGATGAATCATTGTTTTTCCCGAGGGAAGAATGCGGCGGGGAAAATGGCACTCGCAACTAATTTAGCAGGGGCTTCAATGACGAGGGTGAGTTTTAGGCGTCTTGACTTTGGAGGGAAAGACGCGAGATGGAGATCACGGGATCACGTGGGGAGCACTTTGGGGTGCAACTGCCTAAAAATAGGCACCTATCTAAGGTACTAAGGTACTAAGGTAGGTAATAAGTCATGTCATGAACACATAAGCAGTAAGTAATGAATAGAAAGATATGCGAATGGCTGAATAAGGGATAGTTCAGGATAATAATTGTACCTGAATCTTGGTAAATCCTCTTCCAAGTATTCGATATCTAAAACACTGCAACGCTGACCGAATACAATCTCATTCAGATTGATGTCTCTGTTGCAAGCAACAATGCCCGAATCCGGCCTTAAATAGTTTAATAATAGAAATGAGTATATACATAAAAATTGCAAAAACTTACTTTGAATTAAAACCCAAGGTCAAATCCTTCAACTTAGCTGCTGACTCCAAATATCAAAGTCCTTGCCTAGCTGAACTTCTCCTCTGAAACCCACTAAACGACCCAGGACTCTTTGCACTGCCCTATCGCGAGTGGCTTGGCCGTTTGCCTGCGACCGATACACCCCTGACCCGGGACACTATCAGCTCTAGGCTTCCAAGTCCTGAAGATCACACAAGGCAGCAGTCAGGTACAAATCTTTCCATATCTTCTTAAAGAACATCAGAGCTACATTCAACCATTTGTTCGTTTCTAAACTCAAACCGCTCCTTCCGCCCCGCCCCGTTCCGCTCCGCTCCGTTATGTCCAGCGTCCTCCGAAGCCGTCGGCCCACAACCGGGCCCGGAGCCGATAAAGGTATCGGCGAATTAATTAGGACGACTCCCAAGTTGGAACTCATGTCGCTACCAACAGAGATACATCTCGCCATCTCTCAATTTCTGATATACCCGGATGCTCTCTCTTTGAAACACACCAATGCCCATTTCTACAGCCTTGTCGATACAGGCATCGATCTCAAGGTTGAATGGTTGGTGGATCGAAGGAGTCTCCATCTGGAGTGTCCTAACGACCGACGCTGTGATCTTGGAAGTGATCTTCGCTTCTGTCGTGGAAGTGTACCGTATGTCACCCATGATACTCACTCCTTGATTGCCTGACTAATTATCCCAGTCTATTGATGCGCCGAAGACGTGAACACGTCGAATGTGAATCTCGACCAGGCCTCGGCTGTCTTGTCTACGGAACAAAAACATGTTCTCATCGCTCATTTCTGAGCAGAAAACTTCCGCGTTGGCTACAAGTCAAACTGACTATCGAGGTCTGGTGGATTGTGCTCGCTCTAATACCCATCATACTTTGCTGGGCATGACTGGTGGAGTTGCCATGGAGAGCTGTACTGAGCTCTTGACTCGGAACAGTCGCGATTTCGGTTTTTTTTTGGAGGGCAAAAGCGGGTTGTGTTATTCTCTCTGGACTGTTTCAGTCTCTTAATCATAATATGGTACAATATGCAATAAAGTACGTTCAAAATAGTCAACTGGATTTAAGCATTGTTCACATAGATGACCAGAGCAGCTCGTAAGGACATGAAGCTATACCAAGTTGATGTTGAGCTTTATTTCTTTGCTACATATAGTAACCGAGCATTGTAGGATAGCTACCTAAACAGTGGACAAGATAGAACAATTAATTGGGAGGCAGGGTTGTGTTTTTGTTTTCCTGTAGGCTCACTGCTGCCTCAAAGACCTTGTTCGACGAGCCACAATAGTCAAAAAGAGAAGCTCAGATAAGAGCTTTGTTAGAAGGGCACTGGTTATGGAAGACGTCATGAGACGCTTTTCTGGTGAAAATTAAATCCAAAACGAAGCCACGGTAATGACAGGAGTGCAGCATCCTGCCACGGCGAAATCAAGGACAAGTTAAAGGGAATGGAATGCGACAAGCCTTCTGGTAGGATCTAAACGAGAGTTTACAGAAGCTGGGCTGTTTGGACTTACTGGGAGAGTCAAAAATTCTCATTTAGATGTTTGTCCAGCGCAGAAGCACGGCAGCCAGGATAACAGGCAAAACGCTCACCAACTCCCCAAGCCCTGCATATTCTGGTGGGATTCTTGCATTTACAAACGCGCCTGCAGCTAGAAGCACGGCAAACGTGTTGTAAACAAAGCTCCAGCAGAAGTTGAGCTTGATGCGGTTGACAGACTTTCGACTCGCTTCTATCATGGTGACAATACCGCTCAGAACAGGACGCATGAGAACTACGTCTGCAGCAGATTGTGCAACGTCTGTGCCTTCGTTCATGTGAACTCCAATGGTTGCTTGGGCCAGGGCAACGGCGTCGTTTGTACCATCGCCACAGAAGACAACAACCGGCTTCTTGCGATCATGGGGAGTGCCAAGAAGGTTCTGGATATAGTCCTTTTTGCCAGAAGGTGATGTTCGAGAGCGGACGTTGTTTCTTGGGATGTTCAACTTTGTTGCTATATTTTGGACAACTTCTTCATCGTCGCCGGAAACCACGTGAACTGAGATGCCACGCATATGCAGCGCCTCGATAGTACCCAAAGCGTCATTCCTGATTTCATCCTGAAGGCCGTATACGGAACGCAACTCGTCGTCTACTGTGAAACAAAAGACGGTATAACCTTGAGTAAGCATCGTATAGACGAGAGGATTCTCCGATAGATTTAGCCAACGGGAGTTTCCAGCTCTGAGTCTCTGACCTTTCACGACTGCTTCGACGCCTTTACCTGTCAGGCTCTTTGGTTCGCTTGCGGCACAAGGCTCAATTCCCATGTCCTTAAGATGGCTTGCTACAGCCAGCGAAACTGGATGACGGCTGTTTTCGATGAGGCCTAAAAGGAGTGGAAGCGAAGCCTCATCGATGCACTCTTTTGAGACGACAGAAAGCTTCCCCTTAGTTAGAGTGCCAGTTTTGTCAAACACAACATGAGATGTTTTATGGGCGACTTCGATAGCATCCGCGGATTTGAAGATGATGCCTTTTTCTGCAGCCACTCCGCTCATAATCACTATGACCATGGGGACAGCTAGTCCTATCGCACATGGACAGGAGACGATGAGGACAGCTATGGCATATGTGATTGCCTCAGTCGTGGCCTTAGAGCCACTATACCTTCGAACAGTCAGGCCGATAGCAATCCAAATCACAAACGTGACGATGGTTAATGTGACTACTACAGGGACAAAATACGAGGCCACCCGATCTGCTAAGTCCTGCAACTTTGGCTTTGACAGCTTAGCCTCGTCAACCATTGCGGCGATCGCATTGATGGTATTGTCACTGGGCAAGCGATTCAGCCGCACCACCATAACACCTGAACCATTGATCGATCCTGCGATAACACCTGATTCAGGGTACTTCTCTACAGGTCGTGACTCGCCCGTGAGCATTGATTCGTCGACTTCAGACGAGCCACTAATCACGGTTCCGTCAGTCGGGATTCTTGTGTCGGGAAGAACCTTGAACACGTCGCTGTACTGAAGAAGCCTGGTATCGATCTCGCGTTCATCACCACTCTTCTCGTCGACAAGAATAGCGGTAGATACCTGAAGCGACCGAATCGAGATAGACTCGACTGCTTTCTGACGAGCGAGTGCCGCAACCCACCGACCAACCATGATCAAAGTCACCAGTAAGGTTGAAGTTTCAAAGAACTGTCCAGTTGAAAGAGGCCTTTTAGCAACGAGATATCCAAAGGAAACAACCGAGAAGACGTAGGCCGCACTGGTACTGAGTACGATCAACAAATCCATCTCGATAACTCTGGAGAAAATGAGTGCTTTGATAGCCTTGGGATAGAAGGGCCCTGCGATGACAACTTGGACAATCGTAGCCAAGGCTAGGGAAGTCGAAGAGTAGACAACCTCATTTTCGGGAATTGGTGCCCATGCCAGCACAAGCACAGGTACTGTAAGAACAATAGACAGCAGAGTTGTATACCCAACTTTACGAACATGCTTGCTGCCGGCCTCCAGAGACGAGTCTCTAAGAGGAGGAGCAAGTTTGACAGAAGGGTCCCAGTGTCTTTCAGTGAGGTCTCGAGCTCCGATGACTTTAGGGTCGAAGGAAACTCGAACAGTGTCTTTATCAAGAAATGTCATATCAGTGACGCCTTCAGGCCATGTCTGCCCCACAAACTGAGCAGTGCTACCATCGACAATGAAATCCAAGCTGGAGCCTCGAGTTTGAATTCTCTCACATTTGAACTCGGTGGTTCGTTCGAGGTGTTTGATAACTTCATCGACTGATCCGAGACGTAAGTCGATATTGAACTCTGCGCGTGAGAGAACAAGACTTGTCTTTAGATCCTTGACAGCAGGAACAGTAGCGAGGGTTCGGTTGAGCTTGGTCTCGCAGCCAGTACATGTCATGCCCGAGACACTGAGAACCACATGTTCTTTCCCTGTTGTCTGATTTTCCATATCCCCAGGCTTCTCAACTGAGACAATTTCGGTTTCTGGGCCCTTTTCAACGGCACCAGAAGTACAGCATCCATCGCCAGGAACCCCACAAGACTGAGGCTTCTCACAGCAGGATTTAGCACATTTGTCCACAGGGGGTATAAGCGACAGACTTTCTGCTGACTTGCAACAAGCACTGCCACAAGTACGCTTGGGCTGTTTCTCTACAATCTCCTCTTCCTTCGTCTCGCAGCAGGACTTGGCACACCCACTGGCTGCAGGTATAGCCACCGTGGACGTTGTGTTGCTCTTTGCAGAAGGGGCCTCTTCGCACTCAGCTGAGCAGCAAGCGTCAGGACACCCGTCACTAGCGACACTCTTCTTAGCAACTTCGCCACCACTGAGACGGTTGCCGACATAATCTTGGCCAACGGGTTGCTTTACCGGCAGAGGCTTCTGAGAGCAGCAAGCGTCGAGACATCCATCTGTATTGAGAGCCTCCTTGGGAGGCATTTCATCTTCCTGTACTGGCTTACAAGGCCTTTTGTTGTCTGGGTCCTTCGCACAGCAGCCCTTACCACATTTTTTCTTAGGGACAACTTCCTTGTCCGGGTTAGCAACTGAACAGCATGCTTTGACGCAGCTTCCCTTTCCAGAGGATCGGCTAGCTGACTTGACACTCTCAGAGGAGCTCTTTCGTATACGAAGCCGGTTCTCTGCAGCCTTATCTTTAGTGACAGAGCCTGTGCTGCAGCAGGAGTCCGTGGAGGTGCGCAGCAGAGAACGGGAAGACAGTTTCTTAGCCGGTCGGTCCCGGGTCTCGCAGCAAGATTCCTGGCCCATTGAAATAAGAGCGCGACAGATACAACCTAGAGCTTGAAGAGTTGCACCATAGCGGTCGAGAGCAGAGATGCTATGTTTGTTGCATGGCTTGCCATCGGTTGCGCCATTGCAGCTGAAGCTGCCGCTGCCCGCTCCGTCTGCTAATGCCATATTAGAAAACATGAATATGCCACGTACTGTTTCAATCGGCTACCTACACTCTTTGGGAGCAAGACTCATGTTGCATTCGCGCATAGCGAGGCGGTCGATACAAGCTGCATTGCAGCAAGGGTTCTTTTTACCGCGGCAGCAGTCAGGTGCATCGTCGTCATTGTCATTTTTGTCATCATCACAGCTGCCGGAAGCGCAGCAGTCATCGGCTTGCTGCGTGATTACTGGTTCTTTACCGTTTGCCTCAGTCGCAGCTTTGTCTTCGTCGCAACAAGGATCCTTGCAACTGCCGACATGGCTCTGTGTCGATACCTGAGAAGCAGCTGGTTCAGGGTCAGGGACTGAGGCTGGAGGGCCACAGCAGCCAGATTCGCATCCCATTTTTGGTCGGTTATCAGTCTTTTTCTGTTTCTTTTTGTTTTCTTCTTTTGTGAAAATTGTTTTTGTGTATGGAGGTAGAAGGGTTGCATGTCTCTGACGAATATTGTTTCGAGCTTTTAGACTAGCTCATCGGCTGCTACCCTGCTGCAGATTGCACGTGAATGGCTCAAACATGAGCGACCACCCAAGGGCAAGGTCTGATTCTTCCTGACTTCCTAACTGATTATAAGAAACGGAGCAACTCATACCACGATATTCTAAGCACGACTCTGGTTGTTCTAGTTGACAATCTTTCGTGAGAATTGGTAGTGAATACAGAAACGGATAAGAAGACAAGCTCATGATTATCGATCACAACACTGAAACAAACCATCACGCGCTTGACTATCTTCATAGAGCTATTGCTTTGTTCGGGCCGCTATGAAGAGAAAGGATATACCTAGCCAGATTGGTTGCCATGCTATAGTAGATGTAACTACCCGCAGGTTAGCAGGTAGAGACAAGTTAATGCTACCGCCCAAATATCCGAAGTCACACATAGTAGATACGGTGAACAAGGTAATAATATTCACTTACTTGTAAATCTGCATATATAGAATTTGAAAGCTTGTCTGTAATCTTCTCTGTCAACTCTTTACCATCTGCGTTGCCTTCTTGCCCTTCAAAACCGAATATTACATCGTTAAACATCTTCAAATCAAGAAGATTTCCTATACTCAACATGCCAAGAACCATTCATGTCGACGCCTCACACGTCCCGCTCCTCAATAGCTTTCTGGACAACACCCAAAACCACATCGAGGAGCTTCTAGTTCTCTTCTCCAAACTCTCCGAAATTAGGAAACACATACCCCAATCTCAGGACGAGAAGCGTCAACATATGGACATGCTCATAAGACATTGCAGCGTGGAGCTTGATTGGAATATCCGTACTTACGAAATGTACAAGGAGCTTCGGGATATGGTCCAGCCAACTTCATCCAGACTTGCCAACCTCTGGGCTCAGGCTTATGAGTAGTAAGAAGTGAGATAAAGAGCTCAGTTACTACTCCTGACTGAACACTGACTGAACATTGAACTAGAATGGAAAATCTCTTTCATTTCCCAAAAAGCAATATGACAAAGTGGCTGTGGGTTGCATGACGGAAAGGGGAAGGAAATTGACTGGGCGTCAATATGTATGAGAAGCGATTAATTTCTTATGAGCCCACCACAAGAAATATGGCCGTATGGTATCTGTGCGTATCTAATAGCATCTAACCCGGTGTTCGGCTAGTCTAGATGCTCTTCTAGCTTGTCTTCTGGCCTTTTCGTCTTACAACGTGGTGTTGATATAACTACGCGCTCCTATGTTTTTGTAACCTGCATCAGTGACTCTTAATTATCTGAGGCTACCCATAAGCCATTTTAACGCCCTGAATACTAAGAGTTATTGATGGTACCCTGCCCGTCATACTGTATACGACGTCGTGTAAATGTCCGCCCTTTATGCATGTAGCCGATGAGTGGTTGCCTCATCACAGGGCTGAAGCGGACAACTGGAGGTTATACTCCCCCTTACCGCAACTTACTCTTGATCGCCATGATCATAGACAAAGAACGCGGGAGTTCATATATAATTGATTATAGAACGCGCCAATAGGGGTTACGGGTCACAATTCTAGTGACAGTAGATGATATGCGCCTTGTAGCACAACATGTCCTTGGATACTGGCAGTTGAACACCTAAGCAGTCAAGCCAACAGAACAAAGCCTGTTCTATAATAGATTCATCAGTTTCACATATCATACTAGAAATCCATCATACAGTGCAATCCATGCCCATGCGAAAGTTGAACACAAAGGACTGTCCACGCTCACAAACCACGTCTCCTGAACATGACAATACTCAAGCGGGGAAGAACAGTCGTACAATGTTTATTATCCTCTTCTATTCAAGGAATATTCCTACATACAGAACGAACTCTTGAACAAGATACCAAGCTACGAACCTTCACATATCGTCTGAAATCTGATTATAAATTGTCTATATTTTGCCCTACTTTCACCTTTGATTCTCTCACCTCAACTCATCTGAGAAATCAACAACAACATACAACAAGTATCCCGTCTCTGCTGCTTTATTCAGACACTGTACAAACCAGACGAGATCGAAGGTTGCCAGCCTTTTCACCAACAACAAAACCACCACCTCTTGACGCTTTTTACTACATTCACCATGCCTTCCGCCATGAAGCGAATGCTTTCCCTCCAAAAGAAGGACACTTCTAGAAAGTCCCAGTCCAGCGAAACCCCGCCAGTTTGGAAGCGTAGGCCTTCACTTCGAAAGGCTCGCAACGCTGAGGAGGATGAAACTTTTGCCAGGTCATACCCTATTGACCATTACAAGGAAGAGAACCAGATGTTGGAGGCAGAGAATGCCAATCTCCGTCAGCAGCTCCACGATCATCGCCAGACGGCGATGAACGCGGTTCACGAGTCTGTTGAGAAACGGGCCCAACTCGAGAATACTCTCCAAGCCCTTCAGGAGGTTGAAGGGCAACTGGGTGCCGTGTATGACCGGCCCAGCATCAAAAAGGCGTTCCGGGATGCCATCAGCAACCCGGCTACCTATAACTACAAGGAGCAGGACGCGCTCAAGATGCTCAAGGAGACCGAGCACGGTCTGGAAGGCGCTAAGAAGAACGTTGCCAAGTGCATCAGCGCACTCAAGGGTTACCTTAAAGAGTAAGTTGATCCTGGTTTCCGTGTCATCTGGTTGCGTTTGGAGTTTGGAGTTTGGAGTTTTCGTGTTTTGGATGAAGGGATCGGAACGCTGACATGTCTTTAGATTGACACAAACATGTCAGAGCTCATTCAGCCCGACTCGGCTCGAAAGCAAAAGTCCATAAGGTAGGTTTGTTTCCCATCATATATCACGTCTGCTGACCTTTGCCCAGTAAAAAGTAAATAAAACACAAAAACAGTTTAAAAGAATCACTTTGTCTTCATAAAATTGCCCCATTTTGTACCTTTTTGTGATAAACAAATAAAACGCGAAATGTTGCTTGCTATAGCATGTCTAATTCTTTACACCGTCTTTTAACTCCTGCTTGATCCTGGTGATAGTTCCGGAACCGCCATATGTCAACCCTGTGTAGACCATTGCTACGCTTGCGCCGGCGTTGAGGATCTGTCGTGCCTGCTCGCCGTTGGTGATGCCTCCTGTGGCGAAGATAACCTTTTGAGCGCCGCCCTTGGCGCCGAGGCTGGCCTTGAAAGAGTGCTTGTCTAGCATCTTGCGGTATCGGCCAACGAGGTCAAGTGTGCGGCTGTACATGGCAGGGCCTGAGTAGCCACCAGTCTCCATGAGGTTCTGTCGCTCCTGAGCAGTAAGCTTGATACCTGGAGGGATGACGCCATCTCTTCGCTTGGTGGTGTTGCCAACAATAACTCCGTCGACACCGCTTCGGTGAACAGCCTCGACGATACCCTCCATCTGTGAGTTCTCATCCTCATCAGGAGACACCTTAACCATAACCTTGGGCTTTTGCTTTCGGTCAGTCTTGGAAGCCTCGTCAACAACGGCGCTGAGAAGCCGTGTCAGGGGCTCAGTGGCCTGGAGATCGCGAAGACCGGGTGTGTTAGGACTGCTGACGTTGACGACCAAGACATCGGCGTAGCGTGCAAGTCTTCGCACACAGTAGACATAGTCCTCAGCAATAGCCTTCTCATCCCGCTCGTCTGTCTCCTTGTTCTTGGCAATCTGAACAGCTAGAAGTCGGCCGTCTCGAAGACTTCCAGGAGGAACCTTGGCGTTGCCATTAAGGACGTCCTTTTCAGTCAGTCCAAGAGATCGGGCGAATCGTCGAAGTCGGTCCCTCAATCGAATAGCCATATCGTCAGCTCCGCGGGAGTTCAGACCGTATCGGTTGACCATGCCATCGAGGCTGCGAACACGGAACACTCGAGGCTTAGGGTTACCAGCTTGAGGGAGGGGTGTGCAGCCACCAATTTCGACGATGCCAGCTCCGAGATCAAACAGCGCATCTGCGATCTCTCCATCCTTGTCAAGACCAGCAGAGATACCAATTGGGTTCTGCACTTCTGTTCCAAAGACGTTGACAGCCAGTTCGGGGGAGTTGAGAGTAGTATCGCGCTCACGGGGGTTAAGGTTGAGTTCGTGGAGCACCTTCAGCGCTGTGGTACCAGCATGGTGGGCATCCTCAGCATCAGGGTAGGCCCAACGCAGCAGCGGGGGAACGACCCATCGGTGGAAGAAAGCTCGAGTATCGGTAGCGTAGAGGTAAGAGCCGTAAAGAACAGCAGCGGCAGCACTCCCGTAGAGAGCGAGCCTGAGACCAGCTCCGTCACCGGCCGAAGAAGAAGACGAAGCGTTGCGGCGCTGGACGAGGTTTGATTTGGGAAGAGCAGGGCGGGCGGATGAAGCGATTCGGGTGCCAGAAATGGCAACTCGTGATCGGAGGAGAGCAGCAGACATGACTGGGAAGTGTTGCTGGACCGGGCCAGCTCCCAATGGTTCAACAAGACGCGAGAGTTGGTTTCGGGTGAAGCTTCAACTTGCATCCACAAATTCCCGACCTTGGATTGCAGAGCCCAGTGCCGCACAGTATTAAACACAGTACAATTTGAAGATACCTACCTTAGTAGTCAGTTTCAATAGCGAGCGCATAAAGCACTATGCAACAGCCATTGTTCTATATATATTAATCTGCTGTTGAATACTAACCCAGATTTTCTCAAGATAATGGGATGCTTACCAAACATTTCTGTTATAAAAATCCGGGCATGTTTATCTTCAGTCTTTGCAGCCAACCGATACAAGGTCTTCAAATGGAAACTAATTGAAACTTAAGATTCTTCATGTCTTTCAATCAGTGTCTATCAGATCATGGAAGTCGGATCAAGTATAACTAAAATGCTGTGGTCTTATATCAAAGCCTATTTGTGGTAATATAGAATAATTATCGCCCGAGACTGGCAGACTTTGAACCATGAATACATTTGAGGACATGTGAATATCTTGATGTCGAAACAAAGTTTTCTTCCAAGATATGAGAGTATTAAAAACTTGATTATACAATCGTAACATGCTTAGATGATCTTTTCAAACACTATTCAAGATCCACACTCCATATTACTCCGGACCGGCTTGATATTTCGGTGTCTCAATAGTTGTTCCTATCGGACACCCTTCGGCACGGCCTTCGCACAATTCGGAGGACGAAATTAATCCGGTCTCCACTTTCGGCCGTCTACAACGCCGTCTTGTGTTATGAACCCGGCACTTTCGACATCATGACTTCGGTCTATTCGGGCATCGGCAACTCCATGATTGATAACACATTCACCATGTCAGATCCTATCACGATGGATCGTCGATCAGTGCAGTCAAATTTTGAAAGGGGAATTATGTATAAGAAGCTTGACATATCACCGATAATAATGACTTATCAATCAATATTATCACACTTCAATACAATCATTATACAGGCCCTGTTCAACCCTTATTATCAGCGCCATTGCATTCAGTAACAAGAACATATCCAAAAATGTCTCGGGCAGTCCTGATTTGCGGTGCAACTGGAAAGCAAGGCGGTGCTGTTCTCAACAGACTCGTCAAGCAAAATGCCGACTTTAAGATTCTCGCCGTCACCAGAAACGCCAAGTCTCCTTCAGCTCAACGGCTCCTTAGCAAGTCGCCAAACATCAAGCTGGTCCAAGGCGATCTAGCTGACCCTGCCGCAATCTTCAAAACCGCCAGGAGTGTCACCGACAAGCCGATTTGGGCAGTGTTCAGTGTCCAGGTAAGAGTGCTGGCTCCTTATGAAGAGTGAATATACTAACTTGTCCGGTTTAGGTACCTGTTGGCTTCAATCAAGGAGGCGGTGGTGAGGTTGGCCAAGGCAAAGCTCTTGTCGACGCCGCTTTGGACGTTGGAGTCAAGTTCTTTGTCTACACGTCAGCTGATCGACATGGTAAAGATTCTGACAACAACCCAACTCCTGTTCCTCATTTCATAGCCAAGCATGAGATCGAAAAACATCTTATTGCACGCACGGCCAATACGGATATGCAATGGTTCATACTGCGACCGGTGGCATTCATGGACAACCTGACAGACAACTTCCTGGGAAGATCATTTGTCACGGCTTGGAAGCTGGCTGTCAAGACGAAACCAATCCAGTTTGTGTCCGTGACCGACATTGGAATTGTTGGCGCAGAGGCTTTCCTTAACCCTCAGAAATACGCGGGGCGTGCGGTATCACTTGCAGGCGATGAATTGACGCTTGAGGAGTTTCAAAAGGTCTTCAAAGAGAAGACTGGCCGCGACGTCCCTTCCACCTACAGTTTTGTTGTCTATCCCATGATGGCAATGGTCAAGGAGCTGGGATACATGTTCAAGTGGTTCAATGATGTTGGGTTTGACGCAGATTTGAAGGTGCTGAGACAGGAATACCCGGAACTCAAGACCTTTGGTACCTGGATTGAGACGGAAAGCGACTTTGCTCGAAAGTAAATAATCGTTGTTTTAGATAGGTCGTTTTTGGAGGACGCTTATTTGGTATTGACGTCGATATAGTTATAATATCATTAATAGTATTAAGGGTAATCGCGCAAGACCCCAATTGAAACTGCGGATTGAAGTCATCTACCCTGCGCAATGGGGTGTCAGAACTCAAATGAATCCGGAAAAGAGGAGTAGAGTCGTTGGGTAGCTAGTAGTGGAATATGGATGGGCGTATCTTGTAAGTTCACCTATATCAAATGGTGAGCATCCGTGAAGCAGGTTAGGGCAAAGACAAATCCCACCTTGCACATAGTTGCAGAGGCGATCCCACAGTGACTCATCTCTTTCGCGATCTCACTTGCCACAGCGTTGGCGACAAGATTACTATCTCCGAAAGCCACCATGATTCTCAGTATGAAGTCGAGATTTTCCTCACTCTGTATATCAAGTTCATCAGGGGATGTCGAGGACAAGAAGACTAAGGCGGCCATATATGCCGAGAAACAGATCAGAGGGTTCGCAAAGGTGGTCCCGAGTTCTGGTATCATTTTGAAGATGCTCAGAATCTCTTCTGCCGCTGGAACTAGACGGTCTTGCGACAAGCGGATCATGTAACTCGGCGTTTCCTGTAGGTTTGACTTCATTTTCCATAATGCTGCCCTGTGAAGACAGATAGTGGCCGTGTGAAGCATGACGTTGACAAACACAGCATTGTGACTTTTGTAGTTGGCGGGAAGACAAAGGTTCTTTGGTAGCATCAGTAGCATAAATTTGAGGTCGTTATCAATTTCTTTCTGTCTCTGCCAATACATGCCATCGCTCAAAGCTTCGGCACCTTGTTTGTGGCTCTTATCGGAGTTGTTATGCTCGATGGTGCGATGGAATATATGCGCTGTCAGGACTCTACCAGCAAAAGATGAGTGCGGCTCAGCTTCGAGTAGCTGGTCTCCTAGAAAGCGTGTTTGCTCCTCCCTTCCATATGCATACGCTTCATCGGAAGCTGGAAGGCGGGTATTTATCTATGCCCTTGTCAGTAGTCCGCTCAAGGGCCAGGCTGGTCTAACTCACTTTATCTTTATAAATCAGAGCTGGCCATCCAGTTGTTGCGCAAACAAAGCGGTCGAAGCAGAAAATTGTCCACCAAGTGCGACGCCGTTGCTCAAGTTCTATCCAGTCCACTGATCCGGTTGGCTGAAAAGCGTCGACCTGATGCAAGTTCAACATTTGCGCAGCTCTGAGGGCAGAGGATAAAGTAATAGAAGCCTTGGCGAACATAGTGTGCTCAGCTTCGAAGCAGGACATTAGAGCCCATGCTTGTACATGCCCCAAGGATAGCGAATTTGTCCCAAAGTTCTAGACACGAGTAGGTCAGTGTCACATTCGAGGTAATATCATGGTAAAACATACTTCGAATTCGGACTCTTGGAGATAAGTTCTAGCACGTTTGTAGAAAGCCATGCCGAGATGGCGATATAACTCGGTAGTCTCTGAAGCAAAAGCCATTACAATGTACTGGAGGCACATTGGCGCCTTGATATGATCAGGTAAGAAGAGAGATGCCATGAAGCGCTGGCGATGTAACATTGGCGCTGCTTGGTGGATGCTGTTGAAGTATATGCTCACACTATTTTGAATTATTATCATAAGCTTGAACCGTAATATAGGACAATGAAGGATCACTTACAGTGTTTCGATGAAATGTCGTGGAGGGGATTCCTCGAACAGACCCAGCCTCACAATCTCGTCGTCAAATTGGCTTGGCGGTGTCAAGTTGGTAAAAACTAAAGTGTCAGTATTTTGCGGATTGTCTTGGTAACAGGAAGTCTTGGCCTCCTGAGAAGTTTGCAGTAGCTTCTCCAGATGTACTTTCGAGCGTAGGGTTAGTGATTGTACTCCCAATAAGCAACATCTATTTTAGTCAAATCGACTTGTAACATACCAAGTTTAGCTTCTAACTCTTTAGCTTGTCCTCGGTTTCTATTTCGATACGGCTGTCTCGAGCTGGAGTATACGCATTCATGGCTTCGTTTTAGACATCGACTGCAGCAGGGCTTCGTACGGTCGCATTTCAGCTTGCTCTTCCGACACTGATGGCAACTAAATAGAGCAGTAGAGGTATCATCCCCATTTGTACGATCTTGAGCTTGCGAACTCATCGTCCAATCGTTGTTCATCTTGGAGGCTACCAGTAATTTAAAAACAGAACAGTGTAGGAGGAGAATTCAGCGACAGAGATATAGGTCCAGGTCGTACTTAGGAAGGCGCGGAAATAGTGGAGAGAGATAATGACAACGCTTGCAGCTTCCTAACAGCTCAAATCAGCCGCTAAATTTGAGAAGGATCGACCCTGGAAATTAAAATCTAGAGTTGCGCAGTAAAGGTAAAAAGAGGTTGACAAGTTAAATTGATACATGTCCTTTGTACCTTGTTGTCTACCTGGGCAAGCTCATCATCGATATCATTCACGAATCCTACGATAACCCCGCGCATAGGGGCAAACTCATAGTCACACGGTTGGAAAATTGCATTTTATTTGCTTCAGCGAAAAGTCCAATCTTGATTGTTGTCTAGGGAAACACATCTCCCATTGATTTGGTCTTTCCTTGCGTTCTACTGTCAGCGCCCCCCATGTCATTCAACGAATGTCTTCCTTTCAATACCCAAGCTCCGAAGGCCAGGCCAAGAAAAAGCTTCAGGTTCAAAGCTCCTTCATCATGAGGTAGACATTGTCCCTGCCGGGAGTCAGGCAGTGAGGACTCTCGTTGTACTCCCGAGCAGAGAAGCGAAGAGTCACTTCCATCATGGGCTCCTTGTCCTGCTGAGTGCCGCTAGCAGGACCACTGTCGCCAACTTCGACAATCTTGAGGTCCTTGACGGCGCAGTTGAAGCGAGGACGGAAGGTCTGCTCATAGCCGTCGCGGGTGAGGCGGTTGTGCTCGTCCTGAACCTTTTTTAGCGTTGACTTTTAAAGGGAAATATTGATAACTTACCACAGCACGGGCAAGATCATACTTGCAACGGTTGAAGGCAACAGCCTTCTCGTCATGAAGTTCAAGCTCGTTCATGGCTTCGCCAATGCTCTTAACGATGGAAAGCATGATGTCCTTGATATGGTCGGTTTCGGTCATGTAACGCTGTCAAGGCGTAACTTGTTAGTTCTACTAGCCAACTTGGGACGCCGCATTTCGGAAGACTCACCTTCAAGTTGATAGCAGTCTCACGGTCCTGGCTCCAGAGGCGCCGAACAAGCTCGTTGATGATTCGGATCTTGACGCTTTCAGGCATCTTGATAGTTTGTAGAGGTTTGAGAAAGTGGGTGGTTTGAGTAAAGAGCTGCCGATGGAGGTGTCGACAGTTGTGTTGAGCAAGTCAAGTCAAGTTCTAGGAAAAGCCATCAGGATTCGACATTATATATTTGCTCCGAGTCTACAACTCCAGAGTCACAAACGTGGGATCCCATTGATACTATCATGGCCGATTTCCTCACAACGAACGCGTTTACTTGTAAGTCGTAAGTGGGGAATACCGTTTGGCTCGCTTTTATCGACCAAAGGTCATTTTGTTTGAAAAGTAGTATGAGGGACAATTATGTAAGGTATATATAAAAGAAAATAAGGAAGATCAAACAGCCAACTCCCGTCAACGAGCAGCTGGTTTGGGTGTGTCATTAGTTTTCACCTCTCCCAGAGCCCCTCCTGTTCCTGGCGCATCGCGGTTCGGGCTCTCTGGCGAGATGGGCCACTCGTAACTGCGAGTCGAGAATGTCGAGTCCTTATCGTTATCTGAGGGAGTCACAGGGGCAACTTCTGTCATGCTGCCCGACTTTCGATCTACTCCTGCGCCCAGCTCTGGCGTCGTCATACTTCCGCGCAGTTCCTCAGCGTGGGGTCGGTCGCCCTCCATCTCATACATAACGTTG
The DNA here is from genome assembly GCA_013186375.1 of Fusarium aywerte. NCBI lineage: Eukaryota > Fungi > Ascomycota > Sordariomycetes > Hypocreales > Nectriaceae > Fusarium > Fusarium aywerte. Next base: position 65,136 of record JABCQV010000018.1, read on the forward strand.
TTAACATAGCCGCCTGCTTGGATAGCATTGGCCTTTTCGACTTCGGCAGCTCTGAGCTTCCCCTCAACATTGCGTCGCTTTCGTCTCTCGCGCAGCCAAAGGAAGATGGCTACACCAAGGAGGATGACTCCTAGAGCAACGCCAACGCCCACACCGGCTTTTCCTCCACTTGACAGACCTCCCGAGGAAGCGACTGGCTCTGTGTTGCCAGATGCTTCTGCTGCTTCTGAATCGCCGGATTGTGTTGCTATGGCGGTAGTCCAGGAGGATTCCTCAATTGAGGTGGATTCCGCCTCGACTGATGCAGTCGCAGTGGCGTCTGTGGTTGCGGCCTCGGAGGCTGTGGTTGACGATTTTGAAGCACTGGTCGCCGGCGCGGTTGGATACGATTTTGGCTCGGTGGCAGTTCCATAAGGTTCCCAATATTGTTCGCAAATCTTCCAGTAGCTATTCTCATATTCTGGGTTCTCGTTAGCAAGCTCAACACGGGGAAGAGGTTCGCAATTGCATACCAAACATATCATCTTCGGTACATTTCTTTTGTGTTCGTCTTTCCCTGTTGCCGAGGCATTGTTCCAGCGTATCAACTACAGTTTGATGGTTGTGTTTGTAGCACCAGCAATCGTAGTCGTCGTCGCCGCAACCCGTCGCGGCAATACTAATATCGAAACATCCGGCAACACACTCGGGAATAGCCCCGTAGAGTTGCTTGGCGTTCTTGTTGGCCATCGTTTGGAGAGTTCACAATAAGCGTATATATGTATGAGGAGCTCAAGTTTAAGATGAAGATCAAGGTATAGACAAGACAAGACGCGAAGGAGCAACAAGCTAGCGGAGTTTTGACAGAAATAGATGATCCGGGACGAGGGATCACTACTAGACTAGTAGAGGACCCAAATGATCAAGGACTCCATTTTGAATGAAAAGAACCCCCTGCTGATTTTATTCTACATCTTTAGTTATAGTGACCCATCGATTAATGGGGTGTCTCGGACTGCGAGATCATCACAAATCATCACAATGCGTTGTGTCGACCTCAAACGACTAATGCTGGAACAGAACTTTTGCAGACTAGGGTTTCGACTAAGCCATAGGGCAGCGAGCGACTCAAGACTGTTGATCCTATAAGCGATACAGGTGAGATGGGTCGAAGGATCTGTTCCCTGGCAAAAACGCAACATCGTAATTTCAGCATCGGTCTAAGCTTACTGCGACAGGCTGGTAGGGCGTACCAGGGATCATAGCCTAAAATATGGATACCTGCGCTTAGATATCTGCGATATCCGGAAGGAATTTCGACGATAACCGTTGAAGCACGTTGGCGATTGGTTGGACAACAAATAGAGCCAAATTAATGGAAAACGTGATGCATAACTAACGGCTTTTCTTTGTTTCTGTCTGTCTTTGTCCCAGTCTGAGTTGTTGTCGAGTCCGGAATAAATAATTTTGCGATAAGTCATCTACATATCACTAAACGTAACACTCAAATCATCTGCGAATGGTCCAAGAGTCTAGACCTCTCCAATAATGGTTCTCATTGGTTGGGACCCACTAATCGGGCACTCTGCACTGAGCCTTATCGGCCTGGACGGGAGGAGTTGAGGACAGAGCAAAACAGAGGCTGACCTCTTTTGACGTCGACATCTACACATTTTGCATCTGTAAAAAAAAATAAAAAATTGTACGACAGGGCCAGTCTGGGAGAAGATGTCGATGCTACCAAGAAACACCTATCCAGCGGCTTCTGGGATTGACCAGCAGACTATCGAAGATATTGTTCTTGACGACATTGTCAATGATGATATCGATCGCCGAACCCAACTGGCGCTTTTGGCAGTTCTGCTCGCTGTGCAACAGGAGATTTCAGACGTATGCATCAGCAAACTACCCGGACTTTCTAAGACGCTTGGCACTAATTATTTCCAGGATGAATACTACGCTGAAGTTGAAGGTGATGAGGAATGGGAAGCAGATCAAAAAGCTAAAAGGTACGAGTTAGCAAGAGAAACAATGGCTTCTATAAGGGCAAAGCGAAACAAGAACCAAGAGGAGGAGGAAGAAGCAGAAGAGGAAGAGGAAGAGGAAGAGGAAGACTTTGAAGAGGAATACGACGATGAAGAGGAAGAGACTGAGGAGTCCGAAGAATCCGAAGAGTCCGAAGATGAAGAATCCGATGATGGGAGTGAATGGGATTCGTTATTCTTGCTGGTGCATAACATGCCCGCCGAAAATGACGAGACAAAACCCGGCGACAGAAAGCGAAGTTTGCCGCGAGATGATAGTCCATGCCCTCCTCCGCCAAGACCCCAACCCGCAAAACGACAAAAACTAGATCCTTCAGCCTTGTCAAAAGCTCCCGAGGTGCAGGATTCCGGAAAGCATGAACCGAAACCCGCTACGAGAAAGCGAGGCCTGATTACTCAAGACGATACCCCTGCGACAGAAGTCCCATTTACTAAGCGGCCAAGGATAGACACCGCCGCGGTGGCCAAGGTGAATGAGGCGGAAGACGCAGAGGAGGAGCAAGAGGCCAAGTCCTCAGTCCCGTCAGAATGGCTGGCGCCGCATCAGGAGGAATTGCAGAATTCTCAACTTCCTGGGCATCTTCGAGCCATCCTCGGACGTCTCCCAGTGAACGAGCTTCATCGTGAGGCACAGGCATTTCTTTTGGGCCTAAAGTACTTTGACCCAAGCTATGAGGCCTTAGCAAAGGCTGCCATCGACATGGGTCTCAGGTTCTCAAAAACGGCCAAGAACAGCGAGTATAAGATTGTTTTTCGGTACATGATGAGGCATCCCATACAAGCTGTTATGTACAACGCTTGCAAGGAAGACGAGGCTCAGCACATTCTCTTCTGGGAGAAGGTTCAGAATATTACAGGGAAGGAGATACCACCCGAGCGCATCAAGGAACGTCGCGAGAGACGTGCTAAAAGAGAGGCCGAGGCCATGGCGAGATTTAATGCTCGTAAAGCAGCAGAAGATGTGAAGAGGGAATCGCAGAAGCTGAAGGAAAAGTATGTCTCTCAGATTGGCGAAGCCTCTAAACTACCACTCAATGAAAAGGTGGGCAACTGGTTGGCTGCGATTGTTCAGGTTGAAAGGAAATAATGATTCAGCACGGCATGGGTATAGAAAGAGATGTGAGGTTGCATTGGTTTGGGTCGCATGATACATTTATGAACATAAGATCGAGATACCCCCTTGGTACGTTAGGAAACGACACAATGATTTTATTTGCATTAGCACAAGTAGTATGTCACGCGATATTGTTCGACTCTCCCCAAGCTCCCCAGATGTGCAGCATAAACGGACCGTCAAACTAGACTATGGCACGCTATGGTTCAAATATGACGATAGTCATGAGTGGATGGCACTACAATCGCCCAAACTGAAGGTATCTGCCCATCGTAAAAGCGGTCAAAGGAAGCTATAGACCATATTTTGCTTCTATGATTTGACATTAGCTCGGCATATCATATAACATCATCAGCCCTAAAGTTGTGTTCGCATCATCCCAGGACCCTAGACATTGCCCCAGCTTTTAACCATAATAAACCACAGATGCTGTCGATTAAAGCCCTGGCAAAAATGAGACTTTGAAACTCATTGGTTCGCTGTCGATCAGTGGAATAACAGAAAGAGACATTTTCTGAAACAATATGCGTGTGCAATGGGTGTGTGGCTGAGTCGCGCGCATGCGGACTTGTCCTAACCGAGACAGAAATAGCAGCGAAGATCGTCTTTATCCACCTTTGGCTGGCTGTGAGAGATTGGAGATGCGACGTTGATATTCTTACTGGTGACCGTAACGTTTGAGTGAGCCGCACTCTTCGGAGGTCCTGGTTGAATTTTGGTCAATTATCAAGTCCTACGGGTACAGAACTATGATAATAGATGCAGTCTTTACTGAAAAGAAGATCTGAACAAGAAGGATCCTGAGGGTGTTAGAAAAGTTGACCTTTAAGCTCTAGACTAGGGTGAAAAGAATAAAAGGCCCAAGTACCGTCTGGATCAGCCTAAACTGGCTCAGTTAATTCGTCTCTTATGCTTGAATTAGCCAAATTTCCTGATGCTCTGAAGAGCTGAAGAGGTGGTCTAGATCTTCCATTGCCGAACGACCCCACGTTGGCGGATACGCTTGAGTAGAGTCCGCCTTGGCCTAAAGCCTGTAGCCACCATCAGCTCAATCAAGACATCTGTTGTTCAGCGGTCAGCAATGGCTGTCCTGCAGATATACAACGTAAGAATGAAAGTGGTTGTTGTCGATTCTCAATGCCAATTCTTCCGTACCCGACGGACGGACAATAAAAAAAGACAATAAACGAACGTTTGGACCAAATGCTGCGCAATGCTTCGTCGTCATCGCTAGCCATCCGTAAGTGGCTTATCCTGGGGGCGGAGGGTACGTATCAAGTACCTATACTTTGGGGACATCTCAGTCTCTGGTGCCAAGGGCTTACCGAGATGGGCAGGTCAAATCGATCGATGCTAGGACCCCTATCAAACATCTCCAGGTCATTCAACAGGTCCCAACAACAGGTCTGGAAAGACTCTCTCTGGTGTCATAGGTTTCTGGCGCTGACGTGAACAGGTAACTTAGCGCCCGTTGGTCCAAGAGCCATGGGCCGTTGCGCGGGTGATGGCCTGTATTAGCCCTGGACATTTCGGTGAGAACGACAAGCATGGAAGATCCCAGCTACGTAATTAACGATGACCAAGGAACGTGTAATTAATGAGCTGCACTGAGCTTCTTTCTTGTTCTTGTTTGCATGTAGGCCAGTGACATGTCGGCCCGTGAGCTGTATTCTCTGTTGGTGTCGACAATGAATTGAAAGCAGCCAAGATCGCCCAACGGATTGGTATCGGCAACTTCCATGGCTGCTGCAGAAGCTTGTTGTTTGGGTTGGTTCAGTGGTTGGGTTTGGGTGTGGGTGGCCGCTGGAAGTTGGCAGCTCAGGTCTAGGTCGTAGCGGGGGCAGCGCCTAAATAGACGTACTAAGTACCTGTACATGGTCGATGGTCATCTTAGGAGCACCCATCCACATCGATCTCTTTCATCACAAGCTCTAGTACGAGCTAAACTGGTGCGTGTGTGCGCGACGCCGTTTCCAAGGTTTCTTTACTTTACCTTTACTCTTCTGTACAGCCTGTACATACACTTTTTTGGTTTCTTTCTACCTCTTTTGTTGTATATTCTCTCTTACCTTTGCAGTTGCACTTTCGCACTTATTCATCTTTTCAGTTCTTACCCTACTTTTTGTTGTAAAGTTTGTTTGAATAACCCCCTATATATCAAAGTCCTTCGTCGCTGCCGCAACCAAACATCGTCACCATCGCACATGTGGTCCTAAACACAGATCTGGATCTTCCGCTTCGACTCGCTTCCCTCTCCTCCCGCCAGACCTCGACTTCGACCTCTATATTGTAATGGACGCCGATATCTTTGCCCGAAGCGGCGGAATAGGAGGCGGCGACACGAGCGACCGACCTGGATTTTATAAGCCCGTCGGTATTAGTTTAGCTGTCGGCTCTGGTCTCTTCATTGGTGTCTCGTTTGTCCTCAAGAAGTTTGGCCTGTTGCGCGCCAACGAGAAATACAAAGAAGTTGCTGGAGAAGGATATGGATACCTCAAAAACTTTTGGTGGTGGACGGGCATGATTCTTATGATCATTGGCGAGATCCTCAACTTTGTCGCATATGCCTTTACCGATGCAATTCTCGTCACCCCTCTGGGCGCTCTGTCCGTCGTCATTTCAGCTATCCTGTCGAGTATCTTCCTCAAGGAACGTCTCAGTCTGGTGGGAAAGGTTGGCTGTTTCCTGTGTATCGTCGGCTCGGTCGTTATTGTTATGAATGCGCCCCATTCCTCGTCTGTCAGCGACATCCAGGAGATGCAGCACTACTTCATAACGCCAGGCTTTCTCACCTATGCTGGCATCATCCTGGTCGGTTCTCTGTTTACTGCACTTTGGGTTGCACCAAGATATGGTAACAAGAATATGTTGGTTTACATTTCCATCTGCAGTTGGATCGGTGGATTGAGTGTCGCATCGACTCAGGGACTGGGTGCTGCTATCATTGCTTGGATCGGGGGTAAGCCTCAATACAAGGAGTGGTTCTTGTGGGTTTTGCTGGTCTTTGTTGTTGGAACGCTGTTGACAGAGATCGTTTATCTCAACGTACGAAACCTCGACATCTTTTTGTCACATTTGCTAATTTCTAGTAGAAAGCGCTCAACATCTATAACGCGGCTCTTGTTACCCCAACATATTACGTCTACTTTACCAGTACTACCATTATCACATCAGCAATTCTCTACCAAGGTTTCAAGGGCTCTGTGCAGTCTATTGTTACCGTGGTTTTAGGTTTCTTAACCATTTGTTCGGGAGTAGTCTTACTGCAGATATCAAAATCCGCAAAAGATGTGCCCGATGCGGCCATCTTCAATGGTGATCTTGATCAGATTCAGACTATCGTGGAGCAAGAGCAGCCAGAGACAGATCCCAAGGCTGACGCTATCCGCGGAACAGCTGCCATTGTGCGACAGATTTCTCAGCGAAGACTTAGGATGGAGGCTGAGGAGCTCAAGCGACTTCACGAGGAAAAGATGATGATGGAGACGATGGATCCTATTCGCGAGGATGGACAGCAGCCAGAGTGGGAATGGGATGGATTGAGGAGGAGAAGGACAATGACTTTCCGTACCGGAACAATTAGCAGCTCAAGAGCTGGATCCGTAACATCTCCTCCGCCGCAGTTACCCCCGATCTCTCCACGATTTGCCGTAAGGCCAAGCAGTCCCAGGCAGCACCCACCACTAGGCATGTCCCAATTCCCCCCAGTCGATGATGACGAAAACGATAACGACGACGATGACAACAACCGCCACGAAACAAACACCCTCTTTTCTAGTATCGCCGGGACTATTAGGGGTCGAGCCCGAGGCTTTACTAATTTCTCGGGGCGACACGCCAACGACGATCGTGAAGACGACAAACCCCGTCCTCGAAGCCCGATGCACCCCGTCCCTCTAACAGAGATTGCCGTCCCCCGGGACAAGGCCGACGAAGAACATGCCGCTTACTACGGTCAAACTCGCGAACATGCATTTAATGGTCAGGACACTGAGTACCGAGGGGCGTCATTCCGCAGTGGTGACAGTCTAGCTCCTCCGACGCCCCCACCTCATGGACAACCTCCGGATATCACACGGCGTCAGTTTTCATTCCACAATGTGTTTCGGCGACCTCACTCATCGTCTAGATCAACGTCGCATGTCGAGAACCCAACGGAGGAAGAGCAGGCCGGACTCGTCAAGGACGATGACCGACCCGGCCCCGCCTACTAGGGACCAATCCGATGGGTAAAACGGGTATTAGGAATGGAACTTTGAGTAGGAAAATATGCATATGCACGGCGTTGTTGGGTTTATTATTTTTGGGTCACGGTGCTGGTTTGGTCAAAGGCATTCGGTTGCATAGCGCTTGTGTGAGGTCGTCGCTCTTGGGTAGAGTATAGACAAGTCTTGAGAGGGAGCGCGAGCTTGATGACTGACTGACTAGCCTGTATATACAAAACTGCTGTGGGACATGAAGGCCGAGGTAGTGGAGGATAAGAACACGACATAACGGAGCAGGTGTACTTAGTTAAAATGATGTTGTTCAAGGTGTATGCTGTGGAACGTTTCTTATGAGGACTGCGATAACGATGAATAGGCTACTGAAATCAGAAGATGAATGGAATATCGAATAGTTGAACAGAAATACAAAACTTATGTGAAACTTTAATAGTTACGGTTCTTTATCACAAACCCGGCATCAATATCTTCCAGCTTTGGGTTGTACTCAAGTATAATGAAACCCAAAAGAGGTGCACGGATACATGTAGAAAAAAGGTAGATGTCATGACACTTCTTCTCATGATGAACCCCCCCAATAGTTAATCGATAGCTCTTTTCACCCCGCAATTTCTTTAGTTACCAGCCAGCCTCAATTTAAATGCCCAGTTCCGCCGCCCGTTTCTCGAACTTTCTAAATGACACGCGCTTAGAAATCCAATCACAGACTCTATTTTCCCTTCTTAGAATCAGGGTCCTTTCCATGTAAAACGGCACTTATTACATACTGTACGTAGGTACTACTTAGTGTCATTGTGGCTCGCCAGTTGTCACTCACTATTGCTCAACTCTTGCACTTTTCGACACCACTTAGCTGAGAGTATCTGTCGGCATCATATCTCTTCTCTGTTTGTTTGCTTACTATTCATTCATCTCTCTACAGTCATAGAGAGCACTACTTTTGCTTATCAAGACGCCCGAGCCAGTAGACTCTCGCAATTCCTCTATCGAATCCTCAGCTATCTACGACGCCGCATCTTACCACGTCTGACTGCATAAATACCACACAAACGCACGCTCGCGAGACACAGCCGCCACCATGTCAAAGTCTCTTCAACTCAAGGAGGAAGGGAACAAGTGTTTCCTAGCAGGCGATTATGTCGGAGCCGATAGCCTCTATTCAAAAGCGTGAGCTCATCCCACACATGCTTATATAGTTTGGCGCAGATTAGAGAGAAACAGGGTGATCTGACATACATATTCACCCATAACAGCATCATCGCCGACCCTAAAAACCCAGCTCTTTACACCAACCGCGCCATGGCCCGTCTCAAGCTGAATTACTGGGACTCGGTCATCACTGACTGCGAAGCTTGTCTTCAACTGACACCCGATAACATGAAGGCACGCTATTATCTCGCCGAAGCACAGCTTGCTCTTCATGACTACGACGCTTCTCTCGCCAGCGCGCTGCACGCACACAAGTTATGTGCCGCTACAAACGACCGCTCGCTTGCTGCGGTGACAAGTCTTGTTCTGCGATGCAAGAAGGAACGATGGGATGACCGTGAGAAGAAGCGCATGCGCGAAGCGAAGGATCTTGAAAGAGAGGTGCTAGAGCTGTTGAATAGAGACAAAGACTCCATGCTGGCTGAGACGGATGATGGGATGGAGAAGCAGCAAATCGAGGAGGAGACCGAGGCCAAGATTGCGAGCATGAAGGACATCTTTGAAAGAGCGAGGGCCGACGGTGAGAAGAAGAGAGAGGTGCCTGACTGGGCGATTGACGAAATCAGCTTTGGGTTTATGATTGATCCTGTCGTGGTAAGTCCTATTACCAATGATCAAAACGGTCAAAGGCATGATCTAACATATTTACTATCAGACAAAAACCGGAAAGTCATATGAGCGCTCATCCATTATGGAACACCTTCGCCGACACCCAAGTGACCCTCTAACCCGTGAACCACTTGTTGCGTCTGAGTTGCGACCAAACCTGGCGCTGAAGCAAGCCTGTGAGGAATTTCTCGAGAACAATGGCTGGGCTGCCGATTGGTAGGCTTGGTCAGCTGAGGTTTGGCTGGGAGGATATGTCAAGCCGAGTGCTGAGTGGCCAGGAGCAGAGTGACGAAGATGAAGAAATCGGGGATTAAACAAGCGGAGGATACAGCGGCTTTATCTTCTTTTCGTTTGAAACAGTGAGTGTTTGGAGTTTTTGGCGTTGGTACAAATTTCACGCATGAATCATCTCGCATAGCTCGGCGTCTCAACTTATTTTTGTAGTAATCAAAGGCATGAAAATATCACGAAATGGCTGTTTCCTTTATTCAATGAACAACATAGGTGTTCCTGTCACAATCATTTGTCTGTGAGAATCTTACGTCAGAGCATTATGAATAGTCAGATCATAAAGGTCGCCCATTTTCACTTCACAATGTTGTCAAAGGTTTCCAAGTATTGATTATATTAACAATTAACTCGGACCAATCATTTAATTACAATTTATCAAATCCATCCAGTCTACGTCTATCGTATGAAATTCTGATGGATGCAGGGTATCAAATTCTACCAAGTCCTGTCGGTTCCTCAAATCGTCCAATCCGTTTCGTGCTGTATAACGTGTCGAGATCTAACAAAGCTCGCTTCATAGCGTCTTGTATCTCCCGATCTCGTGTGTTTCGCTGTCCCGCAGCCTGTCTAAATTGTCGTTCAAAGGGGAAAGGGGAAAGGGTATATCGTAAGCGTGTGCTGTGCTGTGTCGTGTAGTCTAGGGTATAGTACAGTGTCGTCGACCACTTCCGCCCCCATGTGTTACACTTAGCTTTTACATCTCCACCAAGCGCACAACCAACTTCTCCTTGGGACGCAGAGTGAAAGTCGGACCAGCGACTTCGACAACCTTGTCCTCATCCCCGAAGGGCTTTTCGATCTTGAACTTGCGTACAATTTCGACCAGCATCACCTTCATCTCCATCATGGAAAGCTGCCTGCCGATGCACATTCGCGGGCCGTTGTGGAACGTCTCAAAGGCGTAGGCACTCGAAGCGTTACCCTTCAGCTCATTCCAGCGGTCAGGGTTAAAGTCTTGCGCGTCAGAGCCCCAGACGGAGGGGTGAGTGTTCATGACGGCGGGCGAGAGCTGGATGACGGTTCCCTTGGGAATTACAACACCGGCGATTTCAACGTCCTGGGTAGCCTGGCGAGGTGCCATGGCGACGGCGCAATAGAGGCGTAGGACTTCGCGCACAAAGTTGTGCAGGTATGGGAGCTTGTCGATGTCATTGAAGAAGGCCATGGGGCAAGTGTCATCAAAGTTCATGATTTCGTTTCTCAGGCGCTGCTGGCAGTCGGGTCGGCGCGAGAGTTCATGAATCGCCCAGGTGATAGAACAAGCAGTGGTGTCGTGTCCTAGAATCAAGAGGTTCAGGATGTATTCAACAATACTTTCGTCATTCCAAGCGGCATCGGAGTGGTCCAACAAGCACTGAAGGGCGTCTCTGTTGCTAGTATGACCCTGTTCGCTCAGACTGCGTCGAGTGCTCACCAAGCCAAAGATAAACTCCCGGACTTTAGTGCAACTCTCGGAGAACTCGACACATTCTTTGATGGGAACGAACTGGCGAACGGGGAAAAGAGAGTTCAGGTAGTTGACGATATGGCCGACTGCAGATGGTTGCATCATAGTGGTAAAGGTCTCAAACAAAGGGGACTCGTCGGATTCGAGATGGTTGAGATCAAGGCCAAACGTTTCGAGTCCGATCACATCAAGGACTGCTTTCCAGACATTGGTCTCAATTTCGATATTGCCGTTCTCATCGCGTTGTCCAGCCAAAATACGCACCAACTGCTCTGCCTTGGTCTGAACGGTGGGAAAGAAAGCCTTGAGGCGTGGAGCCGAGAATGGCTGGCTGATGGCTGCTCGGCGAAGCTTGTGAAGCTTGCCCTCAACGAATGGAAGTCCATCACCGATGATCTCATGTGCGAACTGTCTAGCGAAGGCGGGTTTTACGAAGAAGGCACTCTTGGTCTGGAGAACCTGCTTGTATGCCTCGATGGTGTTGACGAAGAGAGTCTCGCCATTGGCAAAGTTCAGATATCGGATGAGAGGCGCATCGGGATAGTCGCGAGACCACTTGCAGAAGAGTTCAGGGAACCAAGGGACCTGAAGAAACTTCGCAGCCTGGCCAAGGAAGAAGGTGTTGTCGGTAGGGCCAGGGAGATGTCGCAGAGGTGATACATAGAAGGGATATACAAAAACGTTGAAGGCAAGGGTACCAAAAGCGAAAAGACACAAGATGACAATTCCCATCAAAAGAGAAGGCACCAAGGTCGGTATCAGCGAGGTCGCCAGCGCGGAGAGGGCGGAAAGCAACATCGTGATGTTTCCAAGAGAGTCGTCAAAACAAGAGGAAGATGGTTGTCAAGATAGGGTCAAGAAGATGCCAAAAAGCGCGATGATACAATAGTCAAGATCAGCAAGTCTTGTTGTCAGAAGACGGTAGGTAGGTTTGGGGAAGAAGGATCGAAGATTGAAGGAATCATGCGAGGATTATATATGCCAGAATCTCGTTGTTCTGATATTCCAGATGCCCCGGCACTGCCAGCAAGTGACTGCCACTGCATCAAAGCCGGCGGGCATATTGCATCAACGTTCGAGGCGATCAGGACTACTGTTCAGTGGGGGCTTCTTCTGGTTACATTACTTTTCAGAAGGATTAACACTAATATTCGGTTGGACACTCTACATGCGGCACAGGATAATAGGTGTTCTCGATAGAACGGATGGATGTTCGATTGGGCCCGACTCAAGAGATAGGGAAGCCTTTTTTATACGGTTATCTCACAATCAGGCTGATTCATCCTGTCACCACCGCGGGAGGCATGCAATGGCACCTCAAGCCTTCGAGTCACCAGGATTGTGGCAATTTTGGAGATGGCCTTATGGGGGGGTATATCAACCGCTCGGAACGATGGTGGGAAGATACCCTTTTTGGTTGCTGCGGTTGGCCGGCGGTGCATTTAGCCCCCGTTATCGAGGCCTCGCCGCAGAATGTATTCTGAACTTGGTAAGGGTTTCTGGTCAACGTTGATTGTTATTGGCAAATGGATTGATATGGACATCCACGTTCATGAGGTACTGTCATCTAGGTCATGGGTCATATATTTTTGGTGAAATCTGGAGGTTCTGTATGTCAGATATCATGTGGTATTCTATAGGAATATCTACACATCTTTAACTTTGCAGTTCGTTTTGTAGATCGTGTTCTACGACATAACTCGGAGCAATTTATTTCAAATACTTATTAACCCAACTTCATATTGTAGACAGCTTCTTACTGACTTTTTGTGTTCATATAAGATTCGACGTTGAACTGCTACGTCAGGTGACTGTTTATACGAACGTGGATTTTGTTGTTGAGCACATGTAAGTGGCCCTACCGTGAGTTGAACAAAGCAATGGACCCAGGTTGGCCCATGTTCCATACACCAATTGACAGTCTATGAGTAGTTTCGGGTTTCGCATTATCGGATAAGCAGGTAAGTCCGTCCATGGTGACTTCAGGATCTTGGTTTACCGCAGTCAGAATATTTGTACGACTTGTCGAGATGGAATATGCAAGGCTGAGTTGGTATCCGATTGTGTTACACGACATGCATAACATTACGACACAGCTAGCCCTACATGCGACTGAGGCCGCTTGCTGTATATACCTATTTCATGACGGAGATATGTACAAATCACGGTAGGTTGACTACGGCCACGATAAAAGTATACGTAGAAGTTACCTTTACTAATCATCAAGAACATATAAATATCATATATAAAAGTCGTTATCATCATCATCATCGTCGTCGTCATCGCATCTTACTGGGGGTATAATCCTCATGCTGCACGTTCAAACCCCAACCCAACGCCAATACCCAAGATATTCAAAACAGCCGTTAACTAATACCCAACCACTCAACCATCTTGTCGATGGCTTGCCTTCCCTCCCAGATGGGCAGAATGGGCCACACGTGGATCATAGCCTCGCCGTAGACCAGCTCAACCTTGGTGCCTTCCTCCTTGGCCATCTCAACCATTTTCTTAGTATCCGGCGTCAGGAGATCCAACCCTGCTGCAAATACTAGCATGGGCGGCAATCTTAGATCGCCGTAGATGGGGCTCACGTTGGGATGCCGAGTGTCCATCTCAGGGCAGATGAGCCTTGTAATCTCTGCGATACCCGGGACGTCGAGCCATGGGTCTTTAAGCGCAGCGTTGTGCAAGTCAGGGTTGACAAGGCTGGAATCGGTGCATGGCGTGATAGGCACTAGACGCTGAGCAGTCTGACGACCAGCCAGCTTTGCGTTTTGCGTGAGGACAAGAGACATGGTGGCTCCAGCTGAATCACCCACGACCCAGAAAGGCGTCGAGTCTGGAGCAGAAGCGAGTTCGTCGTAGAGCGGCTGCACGGACTCGTACATTTTCATGAGAGACGTCTCTGGGCCCAGCGGATACAGCGGCACGGTAACAGTAGCATTCAGGCGTCGGGCAAGCTGCGCCACGAGCTCCCAGTGCTGAGGGGTGATGTCAAAGACGAAGCCACCGCCATGGAGATAGAGGATGCGACCACGAGCAGGCGTCTCTGTTTTGGGAGAGATTATATAAACGACGTAGTCAGCGACATGACCTTTTCTTTTGTAGTCTTCGACTGCAAACTCCTTGTAAAGATGCTTGGGAGGGACTCGCTCGGGGCGCTGACGCTCTTTGGTGATACGGTTGTTGATGCCCTCTGCGGATTGCCATGTGCTCTTGAACCACCACCAGATGATCCAACTGAGGATGCGAGCTTTGAGGGTGGGCATGGCTGTAGCTGCAGAGAGACTGCACAGACGGATGATGAATGGTCAAGACAAATAAATTAAGTGGTTTATTGTTATGTATGGACAGGGACATGAATGTTCTATGGTATTGTATTATGATATGTGGTGTTTTTTGTGTGGAGGGGAATATGGGTCATTGGGGGGTACCTACCTACTACCTATTATGAATAAGGAGGGGTTGGTTCTACACCGCTATAGCTTGGGGGTTGTTGAGAATACTTACCTAGGAAAGCTCTCAACGAATGCTGTAAAGAGGTGACACAGGGATGGAATCAGGTAATTGAGTATAGTAGATTGATTTACTTGCCTTGTTAGTTGTAAATTGTACTGCCGACATAGATATAGGACAAGTGCCGATTATCCAGGGTAACCCGGTATCGTGATAGAAGACACTTGGGCGAGGTAGATTTAACTCAACACCACCATCTATCAAATCAATGATTGCCTCTATTCTTACGCTTATGTACATGCTTGCAGGTTCATCATGTATCAGATCAGATCATGCTCACAGTTATAGTTGCATTCACACTTCAGCTCTCTCCACCTTGACCTGTCACAAGGAGCCCTTTGACCCGAGAGCTCGGAGACCGAATGAGACGCTGCTTTTTAGAAACACTATACCACTACCAAAAAGAACTATAGATTTCGAATGACTTTTCAAATATCAACCTTGAATATCCCCACGTTTAGTATCTGGCCATCGCAATGATGGCTCTCACACTTGCATATTCTAGACCAGCCTTAGTCTTTCTTGTCTGGGATCATCTTCAAGAGATGGTCAAAAAAGTTGCCCTACTCTTCATATTCTGATGCGGCATGATATATATGTATGGGAAAATCTACAGTAGTCTAGTCTAGACGTTGAAGAAATGTCGCGTAAAACGACCTTGGTTTGCTTTTTTCCTTCAGGGT
Organism: Fusarium aywerte; assembly: GCA_013186375.1. Classification (NCBI taxonomy): domain Eukaryota; kingdom Fungi; phylum Ascomycota; class Sordariomycetes; order Hypocreales; family Nectriaceae; genus Fusarium; species Fusarium aywerte. The sequence goes on from JABCQV010000018.1 coordinate 80,255, forward strand.
CCGATGAATGGGCGGATATGATATGATATGATATGATATGTGACAGTTGGTTATGGGAGACGGATGAATGAATATTGATTTGAGTAACTGTTCAGCTGCCTATTAAATTAACTAACAGCAATTAATTAGATATTCAATCACTTAATAATGTGTTGGTTGCCTTTTCTCTTATTAAACACGTGCAACCCTCTCACGCTACCTACTGTACCTACGGTGGTGTACTAACTAAAGAGAGGCGAAGCTGACCTATGATAACCCTGCTATTAACATTACGTTTGCAGGTTTTCCGGGTGTTATCGGCCACTTTCACTTCTCAGATCCAATCGAAATACCTAGCTTGCGCTCCCCGCGACGTCAGTGACTGAACTAGGTAGGTAGTACAGTACTACCTAACTTAACCCCCAGATTATCATTGTCACTGTCATTATCACTGCTTGCTCTCTCTCAACTACCCACTTTCCGTTCCCCACGAACCGAAACGAAACTAGACGAGACGAGACGATCCAATCTCTACACCAACATATACATATCTAAAGAAAGATTACGAACAGGGACTGGATCCCTTTGATTACTGTCAACAATCAACGCCATACCTGTCAATCATTTTCGACCTTCATTTCCCGCGCACCGAACCAAATTTGACCCGACTCGGACCGTCGCTCGGCTACTACTCGTCGAGTCCTACTACACCAGACCAACCAACCACTCTCCTCTACTTTACAATAAATCACATCACACAACAACCGAACAAACAGAAAATGCCTTCACAACGCCCGTATTTCCTCTCTTCTTTCCTCGCCGCCTTCCGTCCACAAGGCCCCTCCATCTCGACAACATCCCCACATCAACACCAACATCAACCAAACAAGCACGCCCGAGATACAACAGCGACAACAACGACGACGACATCTGCCACAGCCGCCACTACATCTTCAACGTCTACAACATCACCATCTAACTCGTCATCACACCATCACCACCACCAACAACCTCAGCAACACCCAACCACTTCTAGCGTCGCCATCCGTCCTCCCCGCAACACCGCCTCCTCCTCTTCACCATCAACATCTACGTCCCCCAGCAACGGCACTGCCATTCCTATTCCTGGATCCTCTGGCCGGCGGGGGAGCGATAGCAGCAGCGAAGGCTTTCGTGATGCGATAGGCGCTGATAAGTGGTACATCGGCGGACGCACTCCTGGCGGTGAAGAGAAGTTCTTCAAACTTGGCGTTATTCGACGTGTGAGAAGCAATGATGGTTTGAGCTTGGATCGTTTGAGTTTATAAGCCGCGATACTGGACGGTGTTTGATGAATTTGTATTTCTCATTTGTTCGACATGCTGGGTAGGAAAGATACGAACGAGTATCGCTCATTGATTGCATGGGAGGCCTTTCATGATACTTAGAGCATTAGGGTCATCTTGACTTTGGAAATGGATCTGGGACACTCGATATGAAACTGAGTGTGGCTACAGTTATGGGAATGGGTCAGTCAAGGCATTGGCTCGGTTGTGGCGTTCAGTGATTGATTGGGTATATTTTACATTATAGCGTGGCCTGAAGTCCGAGATATGCCTGCAAAGACGAAAATACAAAAAGATTATCTCTTGCATTCACCACTTCTCATCTTTCCTTCATCTCCGAGCCTACCACATAAACCGCTGGAGCCGACCATCATCCAATATCGTGCCATCCTCCGCCTTCCACACATACGGCTTGGTGAGGAAAATGTACCCCGTCACCGCATTGATCGCGATAAACCAAACCGTCTCCAGTATAAGACGCAGGTCATAGCGCTGGAAGAACAGGAATATGGGCCTGGTCTTTGGGTGTCTTTCCAGTGTAGTAGCAACACCTTCAAAGTCGTCATGATCGTGAAGCTTCCATGCGGGTACAAGCAACCTCCACATCACCCAGGGAATGATAAAGTACCGTGGCTCGACTAGAGGAGCTGTCATGAGCGACAGAGTCGTGGCAAGCAAGAAGATAAGACCCGTCGACGTGGTGGCTGGTTGGATAGAGGCTAATAGAGGGTCCTTCTCCAAAGACTTGTTGAGTTCCTGCTGCTGCGTCGCATCGGGATCTTTGGCCTCAATAGGAAAAGAAGCACCAGTTTGTCGTGGCGAGGAGCCCCGGTTTATAAAGGTCGGATGGCTCAAGAACGGGGCGTTTCCAGACCCCTTCTCATATGTAGAACACGCAGGTCCATGCATAGTCATAAACCATTGCGAACACCCAGCCATAGTGCCCCAAGTCATCCAGCGGGCCACAGTGTAAGGGATGACCAAGGTGTATCGAATCCATGATGCTCGTCGTATAGTGTATCGAAAGACGTAAAACATGTAATGGCGATTGTCAGCCAGAGTAAATGGGTGGATAATGGTGTTGTAGCGGACGATGGCAAATGAAAGCAGGATAGTTCCCAGGAGGTAAAGAGACCAAAGGAAGATTTTGCTGCCAAAAATGGAGTCGAGGCATTGTAACTCCCTCGACGGCTGTGAAGATTTGCTACCCAGTGTATCAACTGGCGGGCCCTTTTCAGAGCCAGAAACCCTTTTGCTAGACTTGCTGAACGAAGACTTGCCGGACGATGGCGAGATAGTCCAAGACGAAGTTCCTGCTCCAGGGGCTGATCTAGCAGCTGGCGCTGATGACCCAACAGGGAAAAGGCGACGCAGGGCGTTGATGAAGGGGACGGCGTATGGGATCAGGAGTGGCAGGGAGAAGAAGGCAAAGAAAGGCCAGATATAGAGCATCTGTGGAAGATGAATAGTAGCGACATGGTTGGACTTGTCTCCTACTGCTAGTCAGTCCTGAGCTTAGCAGCAAAATCCGAACATCTTACCAAGCACAACACCACCATTCCAAGCAATAAAGGCCCCGAACAATACAAGTGTGGAAACATAAGGCCATATCTGCCGAATGACACGGAGTGGGTTGCAGAGTGCCGCTACGCCCAGACTTAGCACACAGAAGAGCATGTCTAGTTCTCGATTAGCGATGCGTTGAATAGTTGTTAGCTTGACTCACCATCTGGGAACATCATATTTAACGGCGGGTCATGAACATCTCCGAGAGAATACCTCCAAGCATAGTACTTAAGCTGCTCAAAAAGTGTCAGGATGACTGGTTGATCAGCTCGCTTCGGCCTCAAAGTTTTGATCGCGTGAACAGCTTCCAAGCCACCCATAAAGACAACCACCCAGAAAACATTTGTCTGGCGAAAGAAAAGTGTGAAAACACCAAGGCAAATCGTTACGAAATCGCTCAGAACCGAACTTTGGTCTCGTCCCATACGTTTCAAGTGGTTCAAATACGCAGCCAGAACAGCCGCAGTAGATGCAACATCGGTGTAATACAGCCCGGAAAAGAAGAAAAGAAGCGGAAACAAGGCGATATTGAAGGCAGTATGGAGTGCGTACTGGGAAGTATTGCGCAGCTTGGTTGAAAAGTGAGCTTCGTAGAAACGTGCCTCGATCTCACGACGGCACTGCAAAGCTAAGTAGGCTAGGATCGCCAGTGCTAAGACGTTGAAAGCTCGTAGATTCTGCACACTGCAGGCATAGTCAAGATACCCATTCCACCGGACGACTCCAGGAGTGGCTAAGGAGACAAGGTAGCTAGGTTTCGATCAGCTCTTGATGATATTGACTCCTCGACGTTGAGACTCACAGGCCCGGAGGTGTTGTAATCTTGTCATCCCATTCTGAAAGTCTGCCCTGGCAGTATTTCTGCGCTTGCGGTATGTGAAATACCTCATCCTATCATGCATTAATTCCTGTAGTCTAGAGATATGTGGGAGACTAACCAGATAAGGTTCAGGGACCAGTTTCGTTACGAGATACAGCCAGGGGACAGTAGCAAGATGAAGCAAATAGACAAAGAAAGCAAACAGGCGAGGGTTCGAATTTTGAGACTGACTCCGAGGCCAGGCGACAAGAGGCAGCGCGAGCGAACCGACCAATATTGCCCGTATCGGCCGACTGAGCCAATTGCCAGTGAATAGTTCATACCAGTTTGAAGCCTGTACTGGCGACGAGGATGCCATCTTGACAAGTGTTCACCAAAGCACTTGGCTGAGTCGCAAAAACTTAGTATTATTGAGCAGAACCCCGCATGACCTAGAAGATGTAAAGTTTTCGGCAGTGAAATAAAAAAGAATTAGATAAGGAAAACCGTCATATAACGAGTGGTAAAATAGGCATGAAGTTGATGTAAGACGGTTGAGTCGCGCATGTAGGGGAGAAAACAGTGTTTCGTAGTCATCATGTGCACTGTACACCATGTCAGGCAGCGCTACGAATTAATTACCTACACAGGTTCGCTTCTAAAACTTATACCCTCCCAAGCTCGAGGGAACGACATAAGTTATATAAACATCCGTTGCAATTGTCTCCATATGAACACATACTGTATAACGATATTATCCATTTATATCTTGTATGTCTACCTAGGTAGGTAATCTCGTTCATGAATCTACTTCATCACTTAAACATTGACCAATCACGAAGTATATATTTCACAACAAATTTCAATGCTCAGAACATGTCTATTGGAATATCTTTACAAGGAGAGCTGGCACCGGCACTGCGCAACGTCTATCTTCCGCCATGCACCAGGTAATTTAGAAGGGCTAAGCAAATAATTAGTATTTACCTCCAATGGCTCTAGATTTCGCAAAGGACTTACGTTGTCGGCGGGGTGGACCTCCTTTCGGAAGTAGCCACCGATGAAGGGGATCTTCTGTGTGGGAATTAGTACCACAAACAAATCTGATGGTCGTATAATAGTTTCGTACCTGGAGGATGTCGCGCTGCACACGGGGGATACCGTTGGCGAAGAGGAGGACACCAATAGCGGCAGGGGCACCGTACATAGCCAGACGAGAGGCACTGATTGTCCGGTCAGTGTTCATTCGCAAAGTGCAATCGGTCATTTAACATGGTCGTCGGTCGATCTAGTCCAATCCTCCCTCACCCATCAAGTTCGTCTCAACCATGATTGTACATCGAATAGATCCGGGGGAATGGAAGGGAGATTGGACATTCCGCTCGCTCCAATGCTTTCGTTTCCGACCGACTTTCGTCCAAAGTTTTCAACTCACATTCTGAAGGCAGCCTGGGGAGTGTAGCCAGCAAGGTTGGGCTGAGCATGATACCTATTCCAGAACATTAGCCAACGTCACCATTTCCAAATCCATATCGACCATTGCTCGATATCCCCAAAGTCGCATTTCGCTCCTGTCATCGTGGAAACTCGGTTTGCGGTATTTTGAGAATGTTGTAGAGGGACAAGACATACTTAGGACCATAGTTGCTCTTGAATTCCGCCATGCGGATGGGAGTCTGTAGATAATCACGTCAGTCTATGGGACGATTTGTTGAAGTGCCGAAGGTCATTGGATGACAAAAGGCTCGTTGTCGGTCGCGGTATCGAGGGGTTCGGACGTACGTAGGAAACCATCTTGAATCGTAGGGCGGTGGAAGCCTGTGTCGTCGTTCAATTGCTCGTCGATTTCGTCGTCGTAAAAGAATAGCCTTGAATGCGCGAGTTTGCCGAACGGGAAAGATCGGGGTTGGCCTCAGGCGTGAAAAGAAGCTACGAAGAAACTGGCCAATGAAGGTGTAGATTGTTGATCCACCATAACTTTCAAGCTACCGCCTACTCCAACTTAGCAGCCTTGTGTTCCTTTATTTACTTTCATATCACTTTTTATTTTATCCTAGTTTTTGCGCTGTCTTACCACGATCTAGTGATGGACACATATATCGACGGTCGCTTTCAGCGACTCGAGAAGGCTCTCGCAAATTTAATCGATTCAGTTACCAAGTTTCACCCATCCATACAACAAGGCGACGAACTTGATGCAGCCGACAAAGAACTAACCAAGGGCTTGGAAGAAGGTAACTTACCTTCCAGCAGAGTAGCCAGCCTTGACTCGTGACTGACCGTGGTATTAGTACAAACTCACCAGAACAATTATTTGCGCATACAACAACTGCGCGAATCCTCAGCAGCTCTCGATACCCAGATCCGCGAAACACTCTCAAACCTCGCGACCACTCGTAAGGATATTGTGACGACGCACACGACAACTTTCCCGGCTGGCCCCAGCTATCCCATAGCCTACGAGGAATTGCTCAACTATGCCAGACGTATCAGTAAAACGACCATGCCCCCTGCTGGTACTATCAAAGCTGTACCAGCAACAGCAGCACCACCTACACCTGATGGCCAAACGCCCGGCGGCCAAACCCCTGGACCCGATTCGCAAACCGCGTCTGTTATGACACCCTCTGCGCCCCCGTCATCCCAGGTTCAGAGCCCAGCCGTTATGAACGGCACACCGCATGTCTCACAGGACCCCGCGACGCAACAGTCGGCAATGTCCGCCAACACCAGCCTTCCCAGCGAGTGGACTCAGTTCTTGAACCCTTTGACCGACCAGATCTTTCTCCCATGGCCAAATGATCTTCAACTTGGCGCAGGTGCTCTGGCTGCTCACCAAGTCTTGCTGGAGCAGGGCATCAATCCCAAGGGCTACGATCCAGTGGAGGAGGAGGAGCGCAAGCGTCGTGAGGAAGAAGAAAGAAAGCAGAAGGAAGAGGAGGAACGTATCGCTCAGGAAGAGCGCGAGAAGAGGCTCCGCGAAGAACGCGAGCGCCAGCGCATAGAGAGAGAGCGCCAAAGAGAGAAGGACCAGGAGGCCTGGAGGCGCGCAAGTCTGATCGATGGTCCGGCTGCCCCTGGCGAGCAAAGGAGCTCTACTGGACCTCCGCAACAAAAAGCTCAGTTCCAGTTTACTAATTTGGATGATCTGGATGACGATGACGACGATGATTGAGCATGCGCAGAACAGACAAAAAAAATTGATATCTATAACGAACTTAAAAGCAATGTAGAAACATAATACCCCTCAGCAATAGCCAACACGGCTCAGGTTTTTGGACCCTATCCCGATTTTAAAATCCGTCTAAGTAACAATAAATCTATTCCATACTTGCAGCGCACTGATGCAATACCGCGGGTCCTTTTCACCATGATGCCGCTGTACCTTCGTTGCCACATAAGAAGCGGCTCACGGTAAACACAAACTCCAGACGCTGGTCGTACAGTTATTATTACAAACGCCGCATCCCGTCTCTTTCGTAAATCACTTGTCGTTTACGATCCATCCTGTCGTAGCATTGGCGAAAACTCGCCTCTTAGTCAATCTTGATGGATGAATAGATCTTGCGAACAAACCACCAACTGGCAAAATAGCCGATTGAGCCTAGAAAGAGTCAGAATCGTATCAACTGCACATGAGAAAAAGCACTTACCAGTAAGAATGAAGAACAGGAATGAGATGATGGCGCTGTAACCCATGTAGAGTACAATACCGGCAAACCCGCTCGCCCTAACCTTTGTAACGAGATACAAAAGGCAGTTCAAGAAGATGTAGCCACCACTCATACCCGCTGCGAGGAAAGACCTCCACTGCCAGTTGTAGTTCTCGGAGCACAGCAAGAAGTACACCATAAGGATGGTAACGGCAGCACAGACAACGATCATTAGACCGTAGCAGAGGAACAAGAAGCCGAACATGTAGTAAATCCTGCTGAACCAGATTGAGTTCATAATGAAGAACAGCTCGACGAAGATAGCACCAAAGGGAAGAAGACCGACAATGAGCACGCTGGGCACAGGCTTAAGGTAGGTGCTCGCAGGAGGGATCTGTCGGGGGATCTGGTTGGTACGAACAGGGGGCTCGAATTGAGGTGAACGGAATCCGAGCCAAGAACCACCGAAAGAAAGAGGAATCGAGATTATAAACCAGATGGCGACAAGCACAAGCATAGTGGTGAAGGGAACAGCGCCTGATGACTGCTTGGCCCATAGGAAGAGGTTCAGAAGGAAGAAGCTGGAAAACACAGCGCCAGGAACCAGGATAGGGGTCAAGGCAATGTTCAGCTTCCAGGCCTCACCCTGCCAGGCCTTGTAGGTTCGAGCAGAGACGTAGCCGCCAACAAAACCGAGAACAGTGTACATGAGAATCATGATGGTTCCAAGAGATCCACGGTTTGAAGGAGAGAGGAATCCAAGGAGAGCAAAAAGAATAGTGCATCCGGTCATGCAGAATAGCTGAACACCGTTTCCTGCCAAAATCGAGAGCAGAAGAGGTCGCGAGGGGCTTCGGAAGACATCGCCATGAACCAGCTTCCAGCCAGAGTCCTCTTGCACGCCATCCTCAACGACTGAAGTTCCGCCAAAATCATCCAGATCGATCTGGTCGAGTCGGTTATAACGGGCAATATCCTTCTTTAGTGCGCGCACAAGGATGGACATGACAGTAAGGACAAGGATCACGACAATAATGGCTGTGTCAATGAGCCAGAACCAGTGGATCTTGGGATCGAAGACGTGAAGATACTTGTCCCAACGAGTAGCCCAAGCAGTCTCAGATTTGCGCCAGAAGACACTGTAACTGAAAGCGACACGCTGCTCCTTGCCAGTCAACACAATGGGACCGTGATCACCACAATCAGCCTTGCCGCTATACGCCTTGGAACTAGGTTGCACAATCACACCAACCACACGGCGCTGGTTGGGATCTTTGTTGACCTCGTGATACTCGACGACAATTTCGTAGTGATTGTTGAAAAGGATGTTATCGTCCTTGTCGTCTTGGCCCAACAAGAACCGGGGGTTGTAAAAAGTAGTACCAGTCAATTGATCAAGTACTTCCTGACCAGCTGGCAGACCATCTACCAGCCACTCCAGACTGTAACCTTGTTCGATGCGACTCTTGACAAAGTTGGCTGACTTCTCAGGATATGTTACTTCGCAAAGGGGTTTGCAGGTCTCGTTCTTGCCCATGACAAGCTCGAATGGAGAAGTCATGATACGGTCTCCGAAGAGAATACTACCCAGGCTTTCCGAAACATACTGAGGGCCGTCCTTGGGTTTACAGAATTGGAACGCAGGGTGGTAGTAGTCGTAGGAGACAACGGCGTGGAGTCGAGGGTCTTGGGATCGGTCGACAGGCTTGATGCTATTGACGTAGAGCGGGACCTTATCTCCCTCTTTGTAGGTAGTTGGGGCGACACCGGGGAGGTAGAAGGCGCAAGCTAGTTGTGGTATGGCGACCAGCGATGTTAGAAGCGCCTTCGAAGGCGCAAAGTCTCCGAAGTACATGCTGAAGGTTTAGGTCATGCGTGGACTTGCGACAGTTGAATAAGGAGTGTTGCGAAAGCCAGGACCTGAAGCTGTTGTATCAAGCTCCAAGCTGACGACGACTGCACGGCCCGCAATTTGATGACAAGGAAGAAGAATAATTACGAAAGAAAAGAACCTTGGGATTTCTGAGGCCGATTCACAATGGTTCTTCTCTTTTCTCGCCCTTTGATGGTATAAAGGACCGTGTGATTAATCAAGCCAGCAGTATAGCTGCGAGAGTGAGACGTCAGACAGCGAGCTTCAATGCAATTGCTGTAATATCTGGCCAAGTTCCAGCGCACTGCAGGCTTAGTCAGGGGAGCGAGCCACTGGTCAAACCAGGGATCTGTGGCGCCTGTGGCTCGAACCGCACGCATGTGGAGTCAAGTCTAGAAAGCCCCGCTAAAAAGTTGAACAATCCAAACTTTTTGTCGAGACACTTTTCTTGACGGTCTAGAGATTTACCATCTCAGACAAACATATCACCATGGCTGCCCCTACAACATTACCGGCGCTTCTGACGTCGTTGACACAGTCGCTTTCTTCGGCGCTCGACGTGACACCTAAACTTGCATCTATCGAACACCAGAAAGATGGTATTTCCCTTCTGGATGTGAAAAACGAGCTTCTTCTCTCGTACCTACAAAACCTGGTCTTCTTGATCCTGCTCAAATTGCGCAACTCGAAAACGAATTCGGAAAATGCCGACGATAGCGACTCCGAACTCGACGAATCTGTTAGAGCAAAGCTGGTAGAGCTCCGGCTCTATCTAGAGAGAGGAGCAAGGCCGTTGGAGGAGAAGCTGCGCTTCTCCATTGACCGATTTCTCCGAACAGCAGACGATGCGGAGCGCGAGAGGCAGGCAAAGGAGGCCAGAGCCGAGGCTGGATCCGATTCCGAGGAAGAAGAGGAAGACTCAGAGGAGGAGGTGGACGCTGAGAAACTATCTCATAAGCCTGGTAACTTTGGCGCCATGGCCGACGATGTCACTGCCCACCGTGCTGAGCGCGATGGAGGAGCCGCAGGTGTCTATCGACCTCCCAGGAGAGAGCGCCAAACAATGGAAGCGCCTCAACGACCTCAGAAGTTCGACCGCCGACCAGGCAAGTCACACACCATGGAGGAATTCGTGGCTTCGGAGCTTTCCACTGCACCCTTGGCCGAACCCAGCATTGGTACTACGATTGTCCAGGGTGGCCGCAAGATGAAGACCGACGCCGAACGAAAGGAAGAGGCAGAGCGCCGAGAATACGAAGAAATGAACTTCACACGTCTTCCCAAGGAGAGCAAAAAGGACCGCGCCCAAAAGGCGAAGCAGGCTGGCCGCAGTGGCCGTATGCAGTTTGGTGGCGAGGACTGGCACAACTTGGGAGAGGGTGTTGACCGCATTGATCGTCTTACCAAGGCCAAGAAGTCTGGTGGAAACGTTCGTGCACTGCTGGATAAGAGCCGAAAACGTGGAATCGACACAACAGATGGACCTCGTGGAAGTGGCATGGGCGGTGGTATTGGAGACAGGTTCAACAAGAGAGTCAAGGTGTTGGAGGGCGGACGACGCGACCGTGGCAAGAACCGATAAAGGATATGTTCTTGATAGATATGGGTTTAGGTTGCAGGCTTGGGGAGATAATAAGAGCATCGTGTTTATCATCATGATTCTGTGTCTGGTGGTTTAAAAAGAGTTCTAGTATTAAGAGAACTTCGCACTTTCGGGAGCAGAAAAGCAAATCAGTATCAAAATACTTCACAAAGAATTTCTTTTCATTCAAGACTCAAATCGTAGTAAAGGCTTAACTATTCAGGTGGGTAACAATAAAATAGAGACATTAGAGGAGGCTTACAGAAATATTTGGTCAGAGGATCATCTAAACTGACCTAAAGAATTCTGTCGCTATCCTAATCTTTATGGCACAGAGCTTTAGTGTCTCTATTTTATTATAACCCACCTGCTATTGTCCATTGTTGAATCTGGAAAAACTTGAGGTAAGACACTTCGGTTGACACTGATTTGACCCTTGAAGTGTTGATAAGATAAAGGTCTAAACTTTGGCGGGGGACGAACATGGAAATTTCTCTACGATCGCCCCTCCCAGCTTCTGACGCTTCGACAATCGCAACGCAAAACCTTGCTTTATTTTACATAAAGCTGTCGCAAGTGATCTAGAGACTCCTCAATTGTCTGTCAGTTTATTTTGGAGATCACCGTCCGTCTTTGAGCGTAGAAATTGTTACTTTCTGCTTGGTAGAGAGATTGTCGCAAAGCAACCTTGAATACCGAATCGCACTTCAGCTCAAGCGACCGACCACGAGAATCTTTCACACTGAGTTTGGCACTTGATACTCTTGCAAGAGCATTATACTCCTGGTAAAGCGTTTGGAAGATGTCTGATGTGGCAGATACACCAGCTGCTGCCGCCTCGGTGGACGTCGATCAGATGGACGTTGACACCAGCGTCAAACCTTCCACCACAGCCAATAATCCCGCCTCACTAGACGACGACGACGACGATCCCGTGACAGCAACCTACAATGTCTTTATCAATCCTTCGTTACCGCTAGGCCGACGTCTTCTCGTTCTTCAACATCCCAACCGTACCGATGATGCCCCCCGACCACCCCCCACCGAGCTGCGCGTCAAGGCTCAGGCCGGTATGGTCGAAGTTGACGTACCTCTGGACAACACCGTAGCATACGACCGCGAGAAGGGCCTTAAGTGGGGAAAGACTTTAAACGCCTCTATGGCTACCAAGAATGGCGGCAGTCATGGTCTTGCTGGTGGTTTTGGCTTCGGTACAGTTCAGGCTCGAGGTGGGAGGAAGAAGGCCGAAGATGAGGACGAAGTTATGGACTGGACAGAAGCTGTTCGACAAGATAAGGTGCTTCGCACCCAGACGCTAGGTGGCCAATATCCAGAGTATAAGGAAGTCCAACACATGGTTGGTGTCTTCAAAGGCAGTGAGTCACAACAGCTATTATGTTTTCAAACATGTCCTAATCCTGAATCCAGAGGACCTACATCTCACACCCGTATCATCACTTGTTCATCTACGACCTCAACTTCACCATATCGACGCAACCGTCCAGCAGGAACGACAGGCCGCAGCCACAAAAGAATCAGCCCCCACAACAGCAGGCGGCACTGCCCGTGCAATCCATATGACCGTAAAGGCCACCGGCGATGGCGATACCGTGACTACAGAGACAATGGCCGATCGTCTACGATCAGTGCAGACTGAACACTGGCGCACCATGCATTACACAGACGAGAATGAAGAAGCTGCATGGGAGGTCTATAACGAGAGCCTTTTCCTACGTCCTGCTCAGCAAGAGGGTACAGAAGAGAAGGCCGATGATGCTGAAGAGAACGAAGAGGAACTTGAGGAATCAGTACCCAAGTTTGCTCGACGGTGGGACGACGATGATCTCCTTTACGCTGTTAGTGGGATCGAGAAGCCAGACCCTGAACCTGTTGTTAAAAAGGAGTCTAAGCAAATTCCTGCCAGGCAGCCAGAGCAGCCAGCGACAGAATTGGAAGAGGCACGGAAACCTAAATTGCGACCGCGTGGTGGAGCGGCAGGAGGCGTTGCTCGACGAGGAGGTAAACCTAGAGCTGCGACTTCAAAGACAGTCAACATTGATGAATAAGGATTCAACGTCAATATCTAAAGTGGGATACTCTGTATAGTTTGCATGGAACGGCGCACTAGGATCTGAAGTATACATAGGTGGTAATGCAAATAGTGTATCACGGTACAGAGAAAGGTGGTTGCTTCAAAAAAAACGCGTAAATTTTCAAGTACGATATAACCTGGCTCCTCAATGGACAAGAGTCCTCCCAAACTCTCCCCACGAGTAATAACCACCCGACAGTATGTCGGTATACACGAACGCATTGAGCACTCGCCATGTCGCTGTTAAGAATTTTGTACACCCAGTATGTCTTGCTCCCAATATTCTTTCGCCAGCTGTAAAACCTGTTTGTCGTGTCGCATCCTGTTTTCCCGGTTCTCTCGAATGTTCATTCCTATATGCCAGCCCAGAAAGAAAAAGCCCAAGAATAACCGACAAAAGCATGTTTGCTTGTGAAACATCAGTTTACTGAAGAAGTTCGACATCCAAACCGATAGATCGCATGAACAGGTTAACACTGTTCAGGCGCTCAGCTCCCATGGCAGGAGGCAGTGTCTTTGAGACAGTAACAGTGTCGAGTACACGATCCTTGACAGCAAGGACCAAACGGGTCTGTTGATCGTGAGTAGCACTGACGCCCATGGCGGCAAGAAGCTGCCACACGTACACATCCTCCCCAGTGTTGACACTACCTGGGAAGATGTAAGGAAGCGATGGCTCGAGTCTAGTAAACAAGACTTCAAATGTTCGGTCCCTATCAATTGTTAGTAACGGTTATGCTTTGGAATTGTAGATTGACGATTGACGTACCAGTTATCCCATTGCTCAGGGGTGCCGGCTCCCGTCTGCTTAAGAAGCACGGCACGAGAAAGGATGAGCGTAAGCATGGAAACACCAATTCTCGATCTGGCAATAAGATCGACGTTGAGTTTCGTAGCGATGAGATTCAGAACACCATCGACAATATCCAGGCCGGTGTCGTTAAAGTATTGCATGAGTGATGGCATAACAGTAGAGATGAAAAGTTCAATCTTCTCTCGCATCCTTGCATTAATTGTTGTAACCTCGCCGGGTGTGATGGCAGCACCCTGGACAACATCCAATTGGTCGAGATGATAAATGATCATTGTCAAAATGGTAGTTCGTTGTTCAAAAGAAAGATGGGGGAAAAGTCGAGGAATAGCCTTCTCACCCTTGGCGCATGAGAGGAAAGCGATGAATGGGTGAGGAACAACCACTCCGATCTGCTCGTGAACCTTGAGTTCTTCCCATAGCTTAGCATTGTAGGCCTCCAGAATAGTAGCCCACTCCTTGTGCTTGTTCTCGAGCTCCTCATCGGGGCTGGTCATCGGAGGTGGGATAAGTCGAACATGGTCTTCGATTTGCATGAGTGTCTGGTAAACCTTCTCAACGTTGCGCAAGATAGTCTTTCGGTCCAAGCTGGATCCCTTCTTGCCGTTGTTTGGTCGCTGATGCTCGCTCTCAGTGCGCTTGATGCTGAGCAGAGGCTTTGGTGTCTTGGCGTTGCTGAAAGAAATCTTTCCTAGACTACCTGCAATAACCAGCTGAGGGTTCTTGGGCTTGTTCTTGGCAGCTTCCACAGCTCGCTGGACCTGCTGCTCCATTCGTTGGAAGTGATTCTCGGCGGGTCGGCCATGGCGTCGCATACCACCCTGGCGGCTACCAGTTTGGTACAAGTAGGTTTGCGCAAAGTTGCTCAAGGGCTGACTGGGATTCTGGCGTTGGCCGGCTCGGATATGGCTGTAGACTTGGTAATAGAAATCTTCGGCAATTGAGGTGTCGGATCCTTCGACAGGGTTACCAGTGGCAGAAACAAGCTGCTGGAGCTGGATACGGGTAATGAAGTTCTTGTCCTGAGGTGTCATCAAGCCGTTGTCCTTAGACAGAAGCCAGATCTTGTGATTGCGCTTGGCCCTCTTGGTCTCTTGGTCGAGGAAGGCAGCCTTCTCTTCTTCCGACATTTGCTGCATCTGAGGATGAGCTTGCAATTGGGCGGCGCTAGGAACAGCACCGTGAGACTGCTTGGCAGGGTGACCTTGCTGAGGTGGTACATGCGCATCAGAGGCAGTACGGCCGGGGTTTTGCAGAATTTGAGTTGGGTTGGCATGAAGCTGCTGGTGATGCTGGACGGGAGTTCCTTGCAGTCCAGGGGCTGGCGACATAGACTTTGACTGGGTGCTTTGAGGTCTCTGCAGAATGGTCACAGGATGGCCGTGTCCATGAGCTTGGGGAGGTTGGTGCTGATGGGCAGCAAAGCCAGGAGGGGGCTGCTGATAGGAGAGATCTGCGACGTGAGGCTGAGGAGTCTGTTGCTTGGGCTGAGATCGCATGGCGGCCTCAACTTCCTCCAAGCTCATGATCTTTCGGCTGGCAGCATGTTGAATAGGTTGAGCTGCGGGAACAGGGGCAGGCGATGCTTGCTGAGCAGGCTTGGAAGGTCCAATACCCCAGATACTTCTGTCAACGTGCAGGTCGGGAAGCGGTTCGGGCTCGCGGTATTTCTCATAGCCAGATCGTACAGGCTGCTGGTAAGATTGCTGTTGATAAGGCTGGCCGGAGTAGTAGGCTTGGTAGTCAGCGGGCGCATATTGGTTAACAGGAGCAGGTGCGTGAGCTGAAGCAGCTGGTTTAGCAGCCGGCTGCTGACGATGGAAGCGAAGGTGTTCCTCCTCTATCGCATCTGCAACTTTGGCAGTCTGACCAAAAAAGTCAAAGTCATTGCCAGCATTGCGGGAAACCGCCGGGCCGCTGTCTCCGAAGGTATCATCGTTAAATACGTCGCCAGTCTCTTCGAGTTGGTCCCCTAGACCATCATAAGTCTCCTCAAAGTCGAGTGCATCATCGTCTCCATCCCTGCCTGACAGACCAGCGAACGGGTCGTGGGCTTGGGAGAAGCCAGGGGCCGCCGTGTTATGGCGCGAATTATCGAAACCGAAAAAGGACATTTTGAAAGAATTTGGGCAAGTGGACGTCAATTGTACTATGAAAGAAATTAGTACCGACGCCAGTTCAGCTGCTATCGCTTTGAGCTCCGTGCCCCGCTCAAGGTATCCTCAGGGAACGCCCCATAGACTTGCTGAGCCCAATTCCAAGCGTTGTGGCCACCCCTTCGCAGATGGAATGGCAGCATGTCCGCAGTGGCTTATGGTGCTCGATTCCTATATTTGTCGTAATATTTTGTCCATTGACATATTGACGTGAAAATCTTTATTCTTGTCGATGCCAAGTGTTTCGGTCTGTATTACCATCTTTCATGTGGTATGTAGAACACCAGAAACCAAAGTCCTTCTAGAATTGGGTTTCCTAAGGAATCCTCGTCGGTAGAAGCTTAATCTTCGAGGCTTTTCGTTCACGGATCGAAGGGCGTCGAACGGTGTCTCAAATTCATATAGCGAGGGATGCCAGGGGAAGAGCGAGCAGGATCAAAAAGCGACAGGCAAGACAAGTTCACTCACCACTAAGAAAAGGAGATATGTTCAGAATCCTTCAGCGCGCACAAATTTATCATGATGTCTTCCAGTAAATTGGGTTCAAGATGGTTGTATCGTGGCCAGGCATGCAAAGAGAGCACTGTTCTGGCTGTAGCAGAGGCTTGGAAAGATTTCGAAGCTCTATCGGGAGGATTCTTTGGTCGTAAAACTCAATGCACCGGCTGAAAGAGAGAGCGCGCTGCGTTATTGATGCGCGACAAAGCTCTGAAGCCAACGATGATGCGACGAAGTGCCAACGTTGTTCTCCAAGCCCGCTTCCCCACTATGAGTCGGAGGTGGTGGTGGAAACACGTGTGTTGTCACGTGCAGCTAGTGAATGGTGGTAGCAATTGTCAATTGCTTCAATGACGTCTCAGTGTGTTGCTATGCTACGGTATTGCCTGCTGTTATTATTCTGGTCATCCAATTATTTAGTTGGAACGAATCATGATTGCTGGATCACTCGTTTCTCTTTTCTTTTTGCTGGTCAGTCTAATATATAACTTGATCTATTAGATATTCCGTCAAAGCACAGTTTGAGTATGACATTGCTAGCAATGAGCTTTTAACAATCAACCTTAGACATCCTCGGACAAAGCTTTCTGATCCTTAACAAAGTCTAGCAAGTCTCGTCAATCAATCGAGGGCCTAGGGTGACACAGCGGATTCAAATAAGACGGATGAACAATAAACTGATAAACTATCTCCTTCAGTTTACATGTTATCCGTCCATATTCACTTAACAGAGAAGTTTAGCAGTGCTTATGATATGTCTTTGACATCATGAAGGATTTCTTTAACATGGCTATCCTAAGCAAAAGACATCTAGAAAGCATCTCGTGTCTGAAGTATTGTTTCTCCAACTAGGAGGATCTACTTCCTCATCTATAGCAGGGGATTTCACAAATATACTTGTAACTTAAATTCGTATGCTTAGGTCTTTCCAGAGTCCCTTGGACATGGAAGAAGTTAAATGGCTGAAATATAATTGAACAACCGGAGCTAGAGGCCTCTGGAGCGAAACCTCAAGACCTGCCTACTAAGGTATTTGATCCTTTTCTTTTCTCGGTGCACAAAGAGTATACAGCATAGCTCACTTAATTCTCTTAAAACTTTGCCCAACTATGATATATAGCTCTAAGACTTAGGGTACAGATAAGTAACTCAAATATCTACTCTCCAGTAGCACAAACTGACTCACTAATTTCGTCTCTTATGCCTTCAGCAGCCAAGGTTCCTGGTCTAATCCTGAGGCCCCTTACGGTTGAAGAACTGCGCAGCCAGTTGTAACTTAGTGGAGAGAAAGCTGCAATTTCTACGGGCTGGTTGCGGCATTCCTTGACACAAGGTCCCCAAAAGACCTGTCAACCTAAAACAAGCCCAGGAAACATAAAAGGGGCACATCCAACTCATCAACAAATACGAGACCAGCTGGTGATGCATTCGACATGGAGCACTTGTCCATTTTGGGGAAGATTTTATAGAGTCAATTCCTTGATTTCGAGGCTTGAAGTTTCGACCGATCTCTCATTCCAACCATTATGGAAGAACACATGGCGTACCTCAAAAGAGTAACTGTACAATCCGAGAGGACGACAATGGTAGGCAAGTTGGTAGGTTCAAGATGGGGGATCCTTGTCCTTGTCCATCGATCAGTCCTGTTGTCGTAATCCTCACAACAAACCCACATTTCTTCCAATAAATGCGCCAAAAGTCTGTCAACTATCGAATCTGTTAGACTCACTCCAAAGCGTCTGGACTCGGCAATAGTCTTCAGATAGAAGACATTTACCATTCGCCAAGGTGCGCTAACAGATGTACCCCCTGAACGTCAGAGGTTAAGATTTTACAAGATGCTATTCAGCTCATGAGAAGTACAAGGCGTTTAGACGATACTCGGGTCTTGGACGTAAACGGCATAGTCGATCAGGTACTCGTCGTCTAGTCCCTGTAAAAAGATACCTGTAGCAGTGAAATTCTTATCGCTTTCCAGTCTCTACTGTACTGTACCTGATTGACGGGTGTGTGACGATCCCGTTGCAGGGCACGTTCCCCAGAACACGCTGTTCATCCCATTCCAATACGTACGTCGCCTTAGGTACCTGAGTCTCCAGCAACCTGTTGCGCGCCCCTCTGAATGCAATTGATTGTTCTTGTTATCACTTTATTAGTATTAACTGCGTCTCTTACGACGAGCTTATGCATCATCTTTTGCATCTCTCCTTTCCACTTATATTGTCGTCTCTCATTTGCAGCGCTTACTTTGAGGGTGTTGTTCAACATTTAGGGATCTTTTTTTAGTTCAGCCCATCTGCCTTAGCTGCTGCCTCCCTGGCTCCCTTGTAGTGGAGGTGTACTTTTTCCCCGTGCGCAACAGAACGTCGACTTCGAAACATCCATCTTCTTTTTCTTCTGTTTAACCCTCCCACTTCATTCGAACTCTTCTGTTATCTGGCGATTTTGGGTCGTCAACTCTTTCTTCACCATGGCTGCCGGTCATACGCGCTACGTGCGCTATATTGCGCTTGCGCTTTTCGTATGTTTCCGCTTGCACGAGGCTCATGACAGCTGACGTTGCCACATGCTAACACATCTCCTTAAGACGCTCACTATGTTCTACTTCTTCTCCAATTCCAAGATCGATACCATCCCCGTCCCTGGCAACGTCGGCAGCTTCCCAGGCGGTCCTGGAAGCTCCAGCAACCAACAAGTCCCTGGCACTGTTCCTAAGACCAACGATGCGGGCAACAATGTCAACTTCCCAGGCCAGGAGGCGCCTGCTGCTGCTGAAGAGGGTGACACTGCCCTCACCAAGGAAGAAGCTCCCGCTCAGAAACCTGCTGGTGAGGGAACTTCAGTTGATGATGTCCCTGCTGCTGAAGCTCCCAAGGTTCCCGCCGATGCTCCCGGCTCTGGTGAGCTCGCTGAGGCTCCCATGGCTATGTCTCCCAACGACCCTGGCTGGAACAACCTTCAAGGCACCGCTCCTGGTCCCCGCATGAACGCTACATTTGTCACTCTTGCTCGTAATCAGGATGTTTGGGAGATTGCCGAGTCCATCCGCCAGGTCGAGGATCGTTTCAATCGCCGATACAACTATGACTGGGTCTTCCTTAACGACAAGCCTTTCGATGAACAGTTCAAGAAGGTCACCACTTCTCTCTGCTCTGGTAAAACTCACTACGGTCTCATTCCTGAGGAACACTGGTCTTTCCCCGAGTGGATCGACCAGGAGAAGGCCAAAAAGGTCCGCGAGGATATGCATGAGCGCAAGATCATCTATGGTGACTCTATCAGCTACCGCCATATGTGCCGATTCGAGTCCGGTTTCTTCTTCCGACAGGAGCTCATGATGAACTACGAATACTACTGGCGCGTTGAGCCTTCCGTCAAGCTCTTTTGCGACATTCACTACGACCCTTTCCGCGTGATGCACGAGAACAACAAGAAGTATAGTTTCGTTCTCTCGCTCTACGAGTACATTGATACCATTCCTACTCTCTGGTCCAGCACCAAGAAGTTCATGCAAAACCACCCCGAGCACATCGCCGAGGGCAACTCCATGCGCTTCCTAAGTGACGATGGCGGTGACAACTACAACAAGTGCCATTTCGTAAGTTGCTCAAATTCAAATGCTTTGCCGATGCAAAACTAACTGCTCCTAGTGGTCCAACTTTGAAGTCGGTAGCTTGTCCTGGCTCCGCAGCAAGCCTTACCTCGATTTCTTCGAGTCTCTTGACAAGGATGGTGGTTTCTTCTACGAGCGATGGGGTGATGCTCCTGTCCACTCTATTGCTGCTGGTCTTCTACTCAAGAAGGAGCAGATTCACTTTTTCGAGGACATTGCATACTACCACGTTCCCTTCACCCACTGCCCAACTGATGAGCAGCGACGACTGGATCTTCGTTGCCATTGTAAACCCGATGACAACTTTGATTGGAAGGGCTACTCTTGTAAGTATTTTTGATGTCTTGCTACAAGCGATAAACTAACATTGTCTTAGGCACTTCCCGATTCTTCGACCTTAACGGCATGGAAAAGCCCAAGGGTTGGGAACAGCAGCGACAGTAGACAAAATATTATTAAGAGTGGGCGGAAAGGATTGTACGTTATCATACAGGTTCTTATGCTGGGTGGATTGTCTCCAGCATTTCTAGGCTACAAAGAACGGGTATGCACTAGGAGAGGTTCCTAGGAATTGACATTAGGCGTCTGGGTTTGAAATACTTTGGACAGCTTTGGTCGTAGAGGTATGAGTCAAGAATGGGTTGGGATCGTTTACAAGTCTTCTTTAAATGCTTGAAATAGTGTACAATATCAATACATGGTTTCAGCCTGATCTATATCATAGAAATAGTTCTAATTCCGTGGCTTTGCCATCACGTTTCAACCCGACTGGCACATTTAGTTCATTATTTTAAAGATTCGCTTAACCAACGGTGGCCTTCTTGGGCTTCTTAGTACCGTACTTGCTGCGACTTGTCGTTCGGCTCGCAACACCACCCTGAAATTGTTAGTACATAGTCCTTTAAAGGGAGCGCCTGGCCCTTGTATAAGAAGACGTAGAAAAAGGGAACATACCAGATCCAGAGCTCCTCGAACAAGATGGTATCTCACACCAGGACAGTCCTGCGCACGGCCACCTCTCACAAGAACAACACTATGTTGCTGGATATTGTGTCCCTCACCGGGGATATAAGCTGTAACGACAGCTCCAGTGGACAGCTTCACACGAGCAGTTTTTCGTTCACCGGAGTTGGGCTTCTTGGGTCGAACGACACCAACACGGAGGCATACACCCTTGAGAGCTGGGCAATGTGTGTTGGACAGAGCAGGAGACACAGCGTGACGAGCGCGCTTTCCCTTTCGGATTCCACGCAAAACCTGGTTCAGAGTCGCAGGGCGAGCTGTCGTAGGAGCAAAAGCGCGGGGTGTTGTGGTGGTAAATGTTCGGAGAGAGGGTTGTAGGAGACGGCTTGGTAATGTTGAGAGAGCCGTGGCGAGGGGACGACGGGTCGCCGGGGAGAAGAACTGGCGGAGGATAGAGCCGACCATTTTGAGCGATGTATACGGATCGAATTGATTTGTCCTGGGAAGCGGTCGAATTGATCCCGTATTCGGCCCTCCACTATCCTGAACCTCGAGCTTGACCAACACCAACATCAAAATCTCAGCCTCTCGAATCGCCTCACGTGATACTCCAATGGTTTCCGGTGAATTGATTATCCGCTGCTCTAGCGGATCGTATCACATGCTGGCCTGCCAGGCCCGCATCAAACCCCGGCTTTTCCATATTCAATGACCCGCATGTCTTTTGACGTCAGCGGTTAATCGCCGGCGCATCTTTGTCCCTCCCCGCATCCCACATTGAACCCCCAAAATCGACAAAGCCATGTTACCGCTATAATACCGAACACGTCTACGACCTCGGTGGTTATCCTCGGCTGCTGAAGGCCGATCAATGAGATTCTTCGACCGCTTCAACCGTTTTAACTAAGTGCGGCTGCACTTCTGGTGGGTAAGGAATGATCTATATATACCGAGGTTACTATAATTGACATAATGAATCTTTGATCTTTTCCTCTTTGTTCATTTACATCTTACATATCATCGTGCCAAGCTTGTCTTCTTGGTCAACCGTCTGGCTTGTGATCGTCGTCTCTTAGATACCCGCCTCACATCTCGCTCTAACATAGCCACTCTTCTCTTTCCTCCTACATTCATATTTACCTGTCACCGGTTGTCCCTCGACTCTTCTACTCAACATCGCAAATCTCACCATGTCTTCGTCGTTTACTCGGGTTATGCGCCCTGCCTTGAGGGGAGGACGGGGTCTTACACAGCATATCGCCCCACGAGCCACCGCTCCTCGTTCCTTGACAAGAACAACCCTGTAAGTACACAACACCTAAACTGTCTCCGCTGAAGCGCTCGCTAACTCCTCGCTTCAGCAACAATGCTCGTCCTCTCTCTACAACGCCATCCCGCCGTAATGAGCATGTCGATATCTCCGAGATCCCTCCCACACCCATCACCCACCTCTCTGAGCTTGAGACCGCCATGGTCGACACCGTCTCCAAGTTCGCCACGGATGTGATTCTTCCTCGCGCGCGTGACATGGACGAGGCGGAGGAGATGGACCCAACTATCGTCGAGCAGCTATTCGAACAGGGTCTCATGGGCATTGAGATCCCTGAAGAGTATGGCGGTGCTGGCATGAACTTCACCGCTGCCATTATCGGTATTGAAGAGCTTGCACGCGCAGATCCCTCTGTCTCAGTCTTGGTCGATGTGCACAACACCCTCTGCAACACAGCTATTATCAAGCACGGTTCCACTGCTATTAAGAAGAAGTGGCTCCCTCGCCTTGCGACAGACACCGTCGCCTCTTTTTGTCTCTCCGAGCCCGTCTCCGGTTCCGACGCCTTTGCCATGGCTACAAGAGCCACTGAGACCGCCGACGGTTTCAAGATTAATGGCAGCAAGATGTGGATCACAAACTCCAAGGAGGCCGATCTCTTCATTGTCTTCGCTAACCTTGACCCTAGCAAGGGCTACAAGGGCATCTCTGCCTTCCTCGTCGAGAAGGGTATGAAGGGCTTTTCTATCGCCAAGAAGGAGAAGAAGCTCGGTATTCGGGCCTCAAGCACATGTGTTATCAACTTTGATGATCTTGAGATCCCCAAGGAGAACCTACTAGGCGAGCGCGGCCAGGGTTACAAGTACGCTATCAGCATCCTCAACGAGGGCCGAATTGGTATCGCTGCTCAGATGACTGGTCTCGCTCTTGGCGCTTTCGACAACGCCGCCCGCTACGTCTGGAACGACCGTAAGCAGTTCGGATCTCTGGTCGGCGAGTTCCAGGGTATGCAGCATCAGCTTGCCCAAGCCTACACCGAGATCACAGCCGCTCGCGCTCTCGTTTACACCGCTGCTCGCAAGAAGGAGGCTGGCGAGGACTTTGTCAAGGACGCTGCTATGGCTAAGCTTTACTCTTCTCAGGTCGCCGGACGTGTCAGTGGATCTGCCATTGAGTGGATGGGTGGTATGGGCTTTGTCCGTGAGGGCCTTGCCGAGAAGTACTTCCGTGACAGCAAGATCGGTGCCATTTACGAGGGTACCAGCAACATCCAGTAAGTTTTTATTTTCCAGGGTACGAAATATTTTCACTGACTTATTTCCTCAGGCTCAACACGATCGCCAAGCTTCTGCAGAAGGAATACACTTCATAAAAGAATTAGAAAGCTTAAAGAGGGAAGAGACGGACACTTAGATGGAACAAACAAAATATAGGCAAAAAAAATGACTAAAATTATCTAATCTTCTTGCTAAGCTCACGAGTGCATTTGCGGTGATGGGACAATACTAAAAAAGATATGCCCTTGTAAGTTATAGAACATGAATCTTGAGGATCGCATGAGCCATAGTCAATATTAGGAAACACGATATGAATTCATTGGTGTCTATCATTTGTCTCTCCTGCTTCTATTAACAAGACAACCATTCATATGCTGTTTGTCTAAGATACTCCTCTACCACTGAACACGCTTGCTTCACTATCACTATGGTTCTGACCATACCATCATACGTTTTACTCGTCCACTACTTATATCCTGAACCACTGTAAACGAGCGAACATAAAAAGGGCTGTCTTATCCAGACGCCCACGCTGGGTTCGCGCACCGACATCACCTACCCGCGGTGTCCGGCAATCTATTTAACTATCGCTCCTGGGTATCCGATAGGCAAGACACTAACCTCACCGCGGCTCCATCATCTCAATGAAACATTGCAAAATCGTCAATCTCGTACGCAGTCGTTTAATCAAAATCAGCAGTGTATGAGAAGCCTCGGAACTCCTCTTGCATGGCTTGTGACAAAACTAGCAGATGCATTAGTACCGTGTATGGATAAATGAAAGGTTGAGAAACTTACCAGACTGAACTGGTGTCAAAACGGGTGTGACACTGGTAAACTCAGAGTCGAAGTTGCTGGTATCTGTTGCACTCTTAATCTGAGGCATAAAAGGAGGCTGCACTCTTTTGTGGTAAATGTCATCCCAGTTGATGTTTCGGAAGAATGGCTGGCTCATCACCTCCTGGGCATCAGTTGGGCCGCTTCCGAGTCGCTGGTCAGGCTCACGAGTGAGCAGTTTCTGGAGGATTGAGACCGAGTCTCGGGGCATGTGGATGGGATATAGGGGCTCATCGGCAAGAATGGCATCGTAGATTTCGTCCTCGTCTTCTCCACGGAAGGGAGACTGCTGGAGAAGCATCTGGTAAATCAACACACCAAATGCCCACCAATCGACGGCACGGCCGTACTTCTTATCTAGAAGAATCTATTGGATGTTAGTGGAAAAGGCCGGGTGTGAGTTGAATATTAAAGACGTACCTCTGGGGCCATGAATTCGGGGGTACCACAGAAGGTGCTTGTTGTCGAGCCATACCACATGTCCTCCTTACATAAACCATAATCACCAATCTTGACGTGGCCATCAAGCGACAGAAGAATGTTGTCAAGCTTCAAATCACGGTAAATCACACCGTTCTCGTGGAAATACTTGAGCGCCAGACAGACCTCGGCAGCATAGAATTGCGCACGCTTAGTACCGAATTGACCTCGTTGAATGTGCAACATCAGATCACCACCACTAACGTACTCCATGACGAAGTACACACGAGTCTCTGTCTGGAAGCATGCATGCAAGTTGGTCAAGAACGGGTGTCTGCCTCGGTTGGCCACCAGGAACACACGCTTCTCAGAACGAATACTCTCAACTTCGTCATTCTCAATGATGAATTCCTTTTTAAGAACCTTAATGGCGTAGAGCTTTCGAGAGCGCTTCGTTTCGGCCAACATAACCTTGCCGAAATTACCCTTACCCAGCACAGCCAGGAAGTTGAAATGATCAAGCCCAATACGCTGGCCAGTTCCGGGGTCAGTAGCCAAAGGAAGTGACTTTCCGCCAGCTGTCGCCTGTTGCTGCTTAGGAGACATGGCTTCTGGTTGCTGAGGCTTATGCGCTGGGACTGGAGGCTGTTGATAAGCAACTTGTTGTTGTTGCTGCTGTTGCTGCTGTTGCTGCTGTTGCGGTACTGGGGGTAGCGGTGACTGAGGAGGAGGTTGTTGAGCTGGCTGCTGTTGTACGGGTCGCTGGGCCTGGGCAGCAGGTTGTTGTCCCCCGTAGCCAGGGTTGACATTCGCATAATCAGCGGGATTGTACTTGCGCTGCTGGCCCGCGCCGTATTGACTCCCTTGAGCATAAGGGTCCTCTTGCGGCTGGTCGTACCCTCCGCTATATCGTCCGTAGTCAGAATGCTGTCGTTGGGCGCCTCCAGACATAGCCGCAGATGCAGCAGCCGCAGCTTGGGAGCTGGATGAAGTTCGATCGGGGCCACCAGGTCTGGGCGTGGTCTGGTTCGAGTACATCATCTTGGCAGCCTCTGTAGCCTCCGGAGAGGCCGGTCCTGACTGGTAAGAAGGAGCAGTCGAACTGGAGTAGGAGGGAGCTGGGGAGCTGGTGCTTGTCGGGCTAGTCTTTCCAGGTCGAAGTGTCTTTTCTGTAAGTGAGGAAACCTTGGCCTGTCTTTGCTTTTGAGTCCTTATGCCATCCAGAACCCGGTTGGCGACAGCCATTGACATGCCGCAGAAGTCAGGGACAAGATGGACACACTGAGCGTGAGCAGTGAGACCACATTCTGAACAATGTTAGCTTTGTGATAGAACATATGGGGCAGAGAAGATATACCTGAACACTTTCTGCAATTCTTCTTTCCAAAAGGTAGGATATAACCGCAGTGGCAGCACCAGTTTGCTGTCATGTTGGAATAAGGGTTGAATCTGTGAGGAATACGGTGGTTGATCTTTTCCTCGTCGGGATCGGTCTCAGCATTGCTCTTGCTGATACACTTTGTGACCACGCTGGAATAACACTTGGTATGACAGGTGTACTTGCAGTCCTCACACTGCATGCCTGCCGAGTACTTGAGGAAATCTCCGCAAAGCGCACAGCGCATGATATTGTAAAACTGATGCTGCACGAACTTGTGGCCATACATCTCATGAACTTCCTCCTTTCGTTGACGAACGGCACCCTTTCGACCAAGACCAAGGTCGATAGGACGGCTGTTGTTGTTTGACTTGTTGAACGTCAACTGAAGTTGAATTTGTCCAGTAGGCTCAAGGTTGAACCATTCTTCAATAGGTCCGGTTTGCACCTGGGGTTGAGGACCAGCAGTTCCAAACGGACCAGACTCACCCCCTTGATCACCGCCAGCTGATTGAGAACCTGACCCGAAAGAGCCTTGAGAAGGACTCATGGGGAACTGTGTAGGGGCAGAACTGGTATTTCCCATTCTATCGGCAGAAACCCAGCCGGAACTGTTCATTTCGGCCTCGATCCTCTTACGACGAATTTCCTCTACAATATCGGAAATACGAACCCAAAGCATACCTATAGGCATAGGGTGCTCACCAGGCTTGTCGTAAACGGTCAGCTCAATTTCATTGGCCTTGTCGACTTCGATAGTATGAAACTCGGCCTCCCATCGATCGTTCCTGGACGCTTTCGTGCGAGCCATGACGGTATCCTCAACCTTCACGGCAATAAAGGTCTCGGGACCTCTCGTGAACCGTCCAGTTGCAGCATGGTCGACATCTTTGATAGCTATCATTCGAATCGAGAGTTGTCCACTGAGGGGCTTCCTGAGGTTAGGGGCGTTGATCGAATCATCTATCTCTTTGTCAGCCTTGCAGTCGATGTGATTTGATGCTAACTTACCATCTTGCGCATCCGCAACGTCCGCGTCGATATGCAGTTCTTCATATCTCTTGAGTGCCTGCTTCAACAGTAGAATCTTCTGCCTGCTTTCAACTTCCCTAGCGGCGGCGTCGGCTTTGCTCTTCCGATCACCCTCCATGCTGTAAAGCTGAACCATCTTCTCAATACCCTTTAGGTATTGCTTCTCTACATTGAGCTTGAATTGAATCTGTGACAACATGAGTTGAATACGGGGGCCCAGGTGCGGCGTATCATATTTGATTAAGTCTAAGAGTTATGAGTATGATATTCAGAAGATAGCATATGGATCGAGAATGGCATAGCAACAACGAACCTAACTTAGTGAAGTTGGGACGTGGCTTCGGAATACCCGATCCACCGGGTCCTGGTGCATAGGGATGGCGAGGAGGCATAAGGTCGGAACTGCCGCCGACCTGGCTATATTGACCTGATCCGGAGCCGTACGATCCTCTATCCCCCGAGAGGTTGCTGGAGGAATCCTTGGGTGGTGGGGCGGGAGGACCACCAGCATCGTCAGAGGGTCCCCCGAGAGACATGTCTCCAACGCCTTGGTTCACGCGGCGCATTTGGATATCGCGAAGCTTCTCCTCAAAGAACTGGAGGTTGCGGCGGCCATCGCGCATCTGGGAGTCGAGACGGGATCTGACGGCTTCATTGTTTGTCTGGGCCCTCATAGAATTGGCAGCATTGATGAGGGCCTTCTCCCGCTCTATCTTCTTGTGGATGTTGTGAATCGCGTCATCGTCGTTCATTCTGGCGGCGGGTGCGCGATGCGTTGCGCAGGACGACAAGAGGTTGGAGGGGGGAAAGTCTTAGAAGATAACCGATGTCAGGTGGTGAAGGTACCTGAACGACGCCTCGGTGGCGGGCGGGCGGTCGTAAGATAGACGACAAGACAGTTGACGTCTTGTGTCGTTAAGTTGGGTACCAATCACACGGCACGACAGATCCTGGCTGCGTGTTCTTGTGCGAATGCGTGATGGTGGTGATTGTTCGCCTGCGAGCTTCAAGTGGATGAAGCTGAAGCTGGCGAGTGGAGATGCAGAGGAGGGGAGGAAGAGATGAAGGAAGGGTTTAGGTTATTAAGCCCAGCTTCTGTTGCCAGATACAGTACAGTGGGATGGAGGTGAAAGGTGGGAAGGTAAGGCCTGGTGATGGGAGATGTCATCAGCGAACAGTGACGGATACTGCCTGTACTGTACCTGCAATACAGTACCTGAGGAATCTATCGGATCGAGGTTTGGGAGGGAAGGATTGGGAACTGGAAGGAGGGGGTTAAATCTTGGCGGGGTTTTTCGAAATCCCTAGAGTAGATTAGCGGTAAGCTAAGCGGGACAGTTTAGGCCAGGCAAGTGGAAAAGTTGGATACAATGGAATTCTACCAAACAAATAATATATCTGTTTCGACTTCACAAGATGGTTTGTTACGTTCAATCTGTCAGGGGGGAACAAAGGGGAGGCTAGCTGAAAAGAATTTGACAGGCAAAAGAGAGGGTCAAGGAGATCTGGAAGCCCAATCCTCAGTCACGTCAGGTCTCAAGCTATGCCCAAGCCTAGAGGTACAGACAAGAGCTTAGACCAGGTTCTTTGTAGCGGCGTAGCTCTCCAGCTACCTAGGTAGGTACTAATGGCTTTAACCACTATATGCACTGTACCATGAACCAGATACAAGAGTCTATCAAACCCAACGGACAATTCTTGAAACGGATGTGCTGTGCGCAAAAGGATTGAACATTTATTTCCAGTGGTTCACTTTATATAATGAAAAGTCTTCTATGGCCGACATGGAATTTGCAGTGATGAACAAACGAACACAAAGAGGCGGAGTCGTAATGAGACAAAATCAAATGGCTCAGCCAACCTTGGATTACACCTTGAACTTCCAAGTTGGTTGGAATGTCCGTCTATTTGGGTAGGCACTTTTGTACAATACGATAGTAAAGCCCATGTCCTACATGAATTGAGTTTCAGATTACACCATGGAATACAGTACTTTACCATTGCATGAAATATATCAACCTTTAACGCCTATGAAACAGCTTTTTGAAACGGCAAACTCACAAGCTTTACATCATGCACAAGTAATAGACCAAAGTTTCAAAACGTGTAGAGACTATAGGAAATGACAAAAGAAATAGATGTGTGTGCGCTTGCTTATTCCCACGGTGTACCTTGCTTGGGCCATAGGCAGGTTACAATGAATGTTACTGAGTCCTAAAAACCCATCCTCAAAAGTCCTAGAATTGGATCAGCTCGAGCAAGCCCCGCCATTAAAGGGCTCCAGTCCAGCTCCGATTAAATCCGCAAACTGGGAAGCGGTCAAATCGTGTAGCACAAGGACCCTTAACTGTTAGTTGCCGTTAATCTCAGTCTCTAGCAAATTAGATTCGCAAAGTGCACTTTTCCTCATCCAAGCTCAAATTAATCGTCAGGGTTATCCTTGAAGGTGGAACGACAAGGGGGTTGTGGCAGTGGTCATGATAGACTGGACACTGGGTTTGTTGTAGAGGAAAATGCTCTACATGAGTGACGATGTACCGGCAGTTGCAGGAAACGCTGGAATTGATATGCATGGCATAACATGCATAGAACTATTGGTTTACAAGGTTAGTGCCATGATTTTCAGGTTCCTCTAACTACCAGCCCTACAGGTCATGTAATAGACCTATATCCGATTGGTCAGTGATATCTTGCTTGAAGCATCTTCAATCGTCAACAAGGCACGTCGATCAAAGACAGTCGTGCCGTTCATGACCTTTAGCTATCCTTCTCTTGTAACTATAGGTACAGTTATATTATAATGTACAATCCCTTTAACTTTATGTCTATCTTACATCTTATCATCATCTTCGAACCATTAGCAGCGCAATGCTTCCGGTAAAAACAGCACCTGCCAGCGCTCCTTCCAGTGCCAGTAATGAAGCATCTCTCATGCGCAGATCTATCCGTCGCTCGCTGTAGAGATCTTCTGCCTTATTGTAGAGATCTTCTCCCTTAGTTCTCCACCATGATGGGTCAAGCAGGACTTCCTGCCACGTCCTCACTGGTAGAATATCCGGAAGGGGCGTCTCGGTTGCTGGCTCAACGGGTGTCGAAATAGGTACCTCACTGGTATTTGTCTCCTCAGCTGTGAAAGGACTGGAAGCTGGTACTTCTTCTGGCTCCACAATCTCAGCAATAGGCTCGACCTCTGCTTCCCGAGTTGCTTCAAAAGCTGAAGCCAAAGCGGCGGCAGCGGCAGGTTGGTTCTGGTTCTCAATGGCAAGTTTGACTTGCTCAAGCTCACCGCGAACTTCTTCAAGCACAGCCTTCTCCTCAGCTACAACGCCCCTGACCAATCTTCTTCTCTTCCAGGGCTCTGCCACAAACTGCAGGATAACAAATAGCAAGAAGTTCATGCCCATAAGACCCCATGTACCCCAGGTACTCGCTCTTCGGATACGATCGCTCCAAATTTGTTCCTCATGATAACGCTTCAAGATACCTGCGTTGAGTTGCTGGCTCAAGCGTTGTTCCTCGATCTCGGCTTCTGTCAAAGCTTCTTGGGACGATGCTACCTTGCCCTCAAGGGTATGATCTGCTCGGTACAGCTCGGTAAAGCGCTCAAGATCGATCGGCGACCAGCTATCCTTTCTTGCCAACAATGTTGTGACTTCGCGTTGTGTCGTAGCACGGCTGGCATTCGATGTCTTGTATTCTTGACGAGCGTTTCGAACCCGCTCGTGAGCCTCGGCAAGTTCTTTCTCAAGCTTGGCGTTCTGTTCCTTGATGGTCTCAATGCTAGTGTATCCAGTAATATCATTGAGTGTCTGAGAAGCGTTCATCGCTCGGTGTTGCAGCGTATCCATAGCATGGCTGAACCTCTCCTTTAACTCGCTGACACGATTTTGGGCGCGGTTACGGAAAAATTGGAGACTATCAGCAGTTGAGGGGACTTCGTGTGACTGAGCGGCATCGTCGAGTTTTGTAGGTTCGGTTCTAACCTCTTCAGTTTTGGGAGGCTCGGGTTTGGTGCCTTGAGGAATACCATTTTCGGAAGTTGACTTGATATCTTCCAATTTTGGTCTTTCGGCAGGAGCTTGAAGTTCTCTTAGAATATTTGGCCGAGGTTTGAGGATCGATTGGAGCTCAGCCTCGACATCTTTATTTGTCCTAGAGCTTGCCTCTGGATCTTTGGGCGGTCGCTCTGTTGAGTATAGTCGCGATTGCGGGCCAATGGTTCCTATATTGCATCGCATACGTATCGTTGAGCTCTGGAATACCGAGGTTTCCCAACATGACCTGCCCGGCCTCGTGGTCCGATCGAGGCCTATTCGCGCATGGCTCCAAACAAGCCTTACCGCTGGACGGGCGAACGGCTGCATGGCGGCCAGAGGAAGCTTGGGTACAACACAGCACCAACGTCGTCGTTGGTGGGGGAATTCCTTTGGGCCTTGAAAATAAATGTTGAGGTAATGGGACGAACGCATGGGCCGAGCCGTTGGAGCTACAGCCGGCTCCGTGCTCGGGCTTTTCTGCCTTCGGGACGAGGCTGAATCCAGTCACCGCCTTTGTTGTCGAAGTGCTAATGCAGTGGGGTAACACATTACGCTTGACTATAGTAGGCTTGCCAGGGCAGATGGGGAACAATAAAATAGACGTACTAGAAGAGACTTACAGAAATGCCTGGTTAAATTATTCTCTAAAAATGACCTAGAGGTTTTTATCGCTATCCTAACTCTTATATGGCGAGAGAGCTTCGGTGTGTCTATTTTATTGTGACCCACCTATCGTCAGGGTCCTAGGAGCTATGCTTCAGAGCAATTACAGGGAGAAGAAGTGTGTGGAGGGGCACTAATTTCATGCTAATGGTTAATCAGAGTCATGAGTATGACGACAGTCGCTCCAACCAAAGGCCAAGACGGTTAAAAGATCCAGGGAATACTGATACTAATAACAACCTAAGGGATAGTCTAGACAATGCGGTGTTTTGTTCTATGTACAGTACGTGATTGATGTTGCTACTCATTGAACTAGGTAGTCAGGATTCCTTAATATCAATATCCAATCAGCTTGGCCAGACAATAGCAGGTGTTTTTATTATTG
The DNA here is from genome assembly GCA_013186375.1 of Fusarium aywerte. Classification (NCBI taxonomy): domain Eukaryota; kingdom Fungi; phylum Ascomycota; class Sordariomycetes; order Hypocreales; family Nectriaceae; genus Fusarium; species Fusarium aywerte. The sequence goes on from JABCQV010000018.1 coordinate 112,464, forward strand.
CTGATCTCTTGGTTGTGTTTGTCTCTCATGAAAACTTGTGCCCCTCCCCCGCCATTTTATTACGCTCTATCATATCTTCCTCCAGCAACCACAGTCTGTCTTCCTTGGAGCACCATCTCAAAACAGGTCATTGACGCATTCTTTTGACTCCTAGACAGAGCAATTGAATATAGATTGGACTCATAATTTACTCAGCTCAAGCAATTACACCAATAATACCCCCAGATCTTCATCATGGCTTCCTCTGATACTCCAGCTCTCAAGAACAACCCCAAGTTCATCTTCTTTACCGACTTCGACGGCACCGTCACTACCGCCGACTCTAATGACTACATGACCGACACTCTTGGCTTCGGTGTTGAGCGCCGTCGTGAGCTTAACAAGGACGTTCTCTATGGAAAGATGCATTTCCGCGACAGCTTTGTTGAGATGCTTGACAGCATCAAGACTCCCTTCGACGAATGTGTCCAGATCCTCCTCAAGAACATCAAGCTTGACCCCGGTTTCAAGGAGTTTTACGATTGGGCTCAGCAGAACAACGTCCCGATTGTCATCCTCAGTGGTGGTATGGAGCCTGTCATTCGCGCTCTCCTGGACACTCTTCTTGGTCCTGGTTGGGATATCCAGATTGTGAGCAACGATGTTGTGGCGCGCGAGGGTAAGACTTTGAAGGACGAAGGTGGCTGGCGAATCGAGTTTCACGACGACAGGTATACCCTTTTGCTATCGATATTCAGCCTTATACTGATCATAATAGTGTCCACGGTCATGACAAGTCTATCGAGATCCGCAAGTACTCTTCGCTACCTGACCGACCGATTATGTTCTACGCTGGTGATGGTGTTTCCGATCTTTCTGCCGCCAAGGAGACTGACTTGCTGTTCGCCAAGGCCGATAAGGGTGCGTACATCATGACTTAGAGTAACTGCTTCAACGTCCAAGTAAATGCTAACTCTCTACAGATCTCGTCACTTGGTGTGAGAACGAGAACGTCCCTTTTGTCACGTTCCGTGATTGGTCTAGCATCACTCAGACTGTCAAGGACATTGCGGCTGGTACCGTATCTGTCAAGGATGCTGCTCGCGGCCGTATCTAGATATGCATGGTTTATGGCATGAAAAGAAAGAAACGACTCGGTATCTGCGTTTATATATAGAGGTATAAAGGATAGAGGATTAGATGGAATCCATCTACAAAGATCATGTGATAGATCTTTTATAGATTTGAATAGAATAGGTCAGTCTAAGCCGATTTGCACAGTCCCCTAGTTCCCTCTCGCTCGACTGTGCCAGCTACATTGCTCCTACTAGTCATTTTTGTCTCGGATCACGGTCCCTCTCATACTGTCCTTCGACGTCACTCGGTCCTCTTCTCCTCTGTCGGTAGGAAATACCAGCATAGCAACATGACAACGAAAAGAAAGATGGCAATCGGATGAAGTACAAACGTGCCAACAGCCTGAGCAAGGAGACCGGTAATGAAAGGTGCAACAGCTCCTCCTGCGCTACCACAAGCACTGATTGTCCCGATTCCACTCAAAGCCTCACGTCGACTCATACCACGCAAAAAGACCGCTGCAGCGCACGGATAGATAGGCCCAAGGAACAGACCAACAATAGAGACAGCGATAGCATTGCCCACGATGTTGGGCACAAACCAAACAAGAAGTTCGAATGCCAGTGCCCCTACTGTTAGAACGTACACGAGTTTCTTCTCACCAATGCGCTGTGCAGGAGCACTAAGCAGAAATCTCCCGATGGTGATACCCGCCCAGAAGCCTGCTGTTACATAACCAACTGAAGAAGGGTCGCCATCTCGGTCTTCGATGAGGAAAGAGATTACCCAACCAGATATAGAAACCTCGGCTCCTTGGTAAGCAAATATGAAAAGAGAACCCAGAAATACGATGCGGAGCTTCATAGCAAGGAACATGCTGTTCATCATCGATTCCCCTACCTGGGCTGTCTCTCTCTGACGTGCCGTAGGACTCATCTCCTTTTCGTATCTCCAGTACGACCAGGTACCCAAGATAAAAGTCACAGCGCCAAGTGCACATGTGATAATGTAGTATCGGTTCCATACTGTATTGGCGGCTGTAACAAGCGCAGTGGCGATGAGGGGCCCTATTGTACCTCCTATCCCGTAAGTGCCATGAAGGATACCGAGCATGAATGTTCCGTTTTGGAGCCCGCCAAAGAACAGGTTTCCAATGGCGACATTGACTGAAATGCTGAAGCCGATGAAAAAGAAGGAGAAGACCATGACGGGGAAAGGTGCCCCGCAAATGATGGGTATATAAGCCAGAGTGACCAACGCTTGGCCTAAACCAAGAAGTTTGGCTCGACCAAGTTTGGCTCGTAGGACGTCCAAGAATACGGCGGCGGCGATGAATCCAATGGCTTGGCCGACAAAGATCAGAGATACCGTACCATATCCAATGCCATAGTATCTTGCATTCGTTAGCTATCACCATTGAATATAGGGTGTAGTAGTCATACTTTTCCATGTAGGGAATCAAAGCACCAGCAGCGCCATCACTAAGTGCATTACCCAGCTGGGCCAGACAGCCAAAAAGGACTCTGAAGCGATTCATGAAGGGATTCCAAAAAGTAGGCAGGACTTCGACAACTTCGGTATTAGAGTCTGGGGTGTTTGGTCGACTCATCTCTAGGTCATTGCTGGCGTTGATAGAGGAAGCGTCTCTTGCGCGGTCATCACGAACTGAAATGTTATGGAGCTCGAAGGATTCTCTATGGGGAGTGCCGATATGTGTTTTTGGAACGGTTTTCGGAGGAGCTGATAACGGTCGATAGAGTTCTTGGTTCTGGGATTTGGTAGGGGCAGGTTCGACTGCAACGAGGCCTGAGAGCATTGAAGCCTCCATGATGATTGAGTGTCGGTCGATGGTTCAATGGGTAACGGAGTATATGTATTGGAGATGTGTAAGATCACAGAAAAAAAGGCAAGGTATTTAGATATGGCCGTCTCTCATTGATATACCACACACTGGCACAGAGAAGTAGTGCAACAGGATCATCATAAGATTTGTAATAAGTCAAGACTTGAGTCATCTAGCCATCCATCTTTTCTTCCCGAAATATCTTCTCGATGATGGAATGCCTGAATCGGGTAGATACAGCACAGTGAAGAGACAAAACCGTCATTTATGCATAGGTAGTATGGCAGTCACCGAGCCCACTTAGATAGGCCAAACGAGGTGAAACAGAAGCAACAGACCAATGGCGTGAATTGCCGAATAATTTACCCACGGTGTCAGATATAACGTTAGCTGGTAAGTTAGTCCTTGTTCCTGTTGCAGTTAGTTACATGGTAACGTTAAGCTGAGCTTTGTAAAAAAGATCCAATTGGATGGAGTCCATGAGGCTTTGCTGATAAAATGACCACCATCTTGAGCTGTTGTGCTCAAGGTACGATGATCAGGTTGATAGTCTCGCTGTTTTGGGTTACAAACCCAGCATTCGGTGGAGGGCTACTGTACTACCTTACCCCGAAAGTCCTAGCGGTCGGGGAAGAAGTCAAGGTCATTCATGCTACAGGATAAGCAGCATGTGAACGAATTGCATCGTGGAGAAGTGTTGATCGAGAATGGTCGGAGAATCCATGTACAGTAAGTCCGTTGTAGCATTCAAGCCATCTCGGATAAAACGATACTTAAAGCTTGAGTCCACCAAGGTTTATCTATCGCTATAGCCGGTATCTGCCCCTCCAAAGTAACCCCTCCACATTTTCATCATACCAGAAAAAAAAAGTCCAGAACAGCTTGTGAAAGTCCTGATAGTAAACTTCACAATGGGACGCCCTAAGAGAAATGTTCTTGCGGCCGCAGAAGCCGCCCTGACACCGCCTGACGCTCTTGAGCCTAATCAGTCCCTTGTTCGCGTTGTTAAGCCTGAGGGCAACAACTTGTATACATGCGAGCTCCCAAACACCAAAACCATCGTCTTAGAATTGGCACAGCGATTTCGAAACACCATTTGGATCAAGCGCGGCGGTTTCGTCTTGGCTGAGATATACCAAAATAGCAAAGAAGACACCCGGGCGGAAGGAGAGATTGTGAACGTTGTGCGAGATGAGAAGGCTTGGCGCAAACAGTCCTACTGGCACGTCTACGGTTTATGCTGCGTGAAATGAAATCGGCTAATCAGATCTATTATAGGCCCAAGGAGTTTGTCAAGAAGAACACGTATGACCTGAGCGACTCCGAGGAAGAATCCAACGTCGGCAAAATGCCCCCGAGTGACTCCGAAGATGAGTGAAGCTACACTTTAGATCCAGATCTATTTGTCCTTCGCTCCAATGTTCCTAGCCTGAGAAGGAGGAACGGCACGCCTGGCTGTCGCCCGATATACCAACACAACTGTCGCAAGCATCGCGCTCACAGTGACGTGGGAGCTGAGGTCGGTGCTAGGGAAGATGTTCCAAGCCCACTCCTGAGCTGCCCAGATAATCAACACAATGAAGGGATCTTCTGTGGCTCGCCAAAGGAGGTAGGGAGATGCCCACGCGAGATAGGCATAGAATTGGTAGTGGAGCGATCTTGCAAACAGGAGACCAATAATGTTTGCAGAAAGCATTGTCGTCATGACATACTCAGGGGTAACGTAGTTGGAAATTCGAAGCTGTTCCTGCAGAGTGAACGGAGACTGGAGTCGCAAGAAGGAGGGGATCAAAGCAGAGAGCGGTCGTCCGGTTGGCTGAAGCCATCTCTGGGAGATGAAAACTAGCAGTGCCGTAGCATGGCAACCAAGAAGGAATAGAGCAAAAGACTTGCTGAGGAAGACTTCCTCACCCAACATGCGCCAGTTGACCGTCCACTCGAATTTGAACTCGCGCGACAGCTCAAAAGCTCGAGCCGCATATCCACGACTGTTGTTCATGATGAAGGGAATTCCAATCGCGAACTGAACCTGTGCCATGAGCCATGCGAGACGTAGACCGGGCCAGAAACCTCTGCCTAGCAAGAGAATTACGCCGACAGCAGGGAGGACCAGCAGTAACGACATCTTAATTCCAAGACCCCAGGTATATGCCAGACTTCCAAGAGTCCAGTTTCGGCGCTGGAAGTAAAAGATACTGAGCCATAGGAAGAAGACAGCGAAGCAGTCGTTGAAGCATCGCAGGACAAAAATACTGTGCAATCGTTTCGAGGTGATCAGGAAGACGAACATGTATGGGGGCACCTAGCCCATGTCAGTAAATCGATCAAATTGTGAGCGGCCTGTCGCTGCGACTTACCTTGGCTTTCCAATAGCACAGCATGACCACTGCCAATGTCGCCATATACAGCACACCAAAAATCTCTTGTGCCAGGACAATGTTCTTGCCCTCATCGGTGATATGGTATAGTCCCGTGAAAGTGTAGACATGCGCAGCCGGATACACGAGGGGACCCGTGTCGCCCTCGATCTTGGTATAGTCTCGTTCGCCGGAGATGAATTGTGAGACCTGTTGCATGTATGCCACCCAATCGATCTCGGTATCTACGCATACATGATTAGCTTTGTCCTGGGCTTTGAGGGGATCAGGCGCAACGTACATGGGATTTTCCAGATGATCAGACAAGTGCCCACCGCGTCGGCGAGCCAGAGCGCGATGGGAATGAATTTGGAGAGCGCATGTTGGCCGGTCAGGACGTTTCTGACGAATCGAGTGCCCTGGGTGAGAACATCAGGCTCTGGGTCTGTCATTTCGTCAATCGGGGACGTCGCTGGCCTGTGAAGGTTGAAAAGGAAGCTTCATGAGCTTTGGCCCAGGGGTTTCGTGACAGCTACCTACTAACTCAGGGTACGGAAATGCGGGGCCCCGCGATATGCATAAATTCTACATTGTCACCAGCTCTGTGTATTCAAATTGAAGACACAATAGAAGTGAGAAGAATGCAATATCAACTTAAATTATTTATCAATCATCCAAAACTCATTTTCCCAATGTCACTCGCTCGGTTTAGTCTAGAGCTTTGCCTTGGCGCTCTTGCCAACTTTGTCAACCAATTCAACTACACCCTCAGCACAACCATACGATCCTTGATATCCCCAGCCTGAATGGCCATAATTATGCACAATCCATGTATCATCATCCAACTTCTCCTCCTCAAGCCGAAGACCATCTCTTCGCCAGGGTCGTAGCCCAACAGCGTGTCGGATGATACTCAATCCTTTGACGCCCTTGCCGTTGGCAACTTCTGGACGGGCCTCAACAATGCGCTGCATAATGCGCTGAGCGATATTGGGGTCCGGCTGAGTCTCCCAGTTGCCAATATCGTAAGTGCCACCCAGAATTGTACCGCCACCAGCTGCTCGCTGCATCAGGTACATCACGTCGGTACCGCCATCTTCAACTCCGGATGTGATAAGCATGGGTGTGCTCTCGTTGCGTACCACCACGATCTGTCCGCGAGCAGGTGCCATGGTCTCATCCTGGACACCGCCGAGCTTAAGAGATCCTAGACCTGTAGCGTTGACGATAATGTTAGGGACACTGTCTGTGTGGCTCAGCTTCTTGGCCTCGCTGATGTCGGTCAGAACGGCTCGCTTGAGAACAACGCCGTTCTTAAGACATTGGCCCACAAGCCAGGGAAGGTAAACCGCGGTGTTTATACAGACAGAAGTGAACTCGCAGCCTGAGTCGTAGCCGCGGGTGACTTCATCAGGGTTCTTCTCACGGAAATCCTCGAATAATTCCTTATACCATGGTTCTTCTTGGAACAAGGCATCAGGGAAGGTACTGCTTTCTGCTGCCTCTGCATCCTTCTTACGTCTTTCAATGTGGCACTCTATAAGTTGTTAGTAAGACCACTAATTTCCGAAAAGAAAGACAGGGTCGCACTTTGAAAGTGAATACCGGCCTCGGGGACTTGCTCGCAGAGTCTCTTGAACTCTACCCAGGTTCGACGTTCCCATCTGCTGTTTTCTTGTGTGGCCATTCTAGAAAATTGTAAGTGATTACCACAAGTATTGTGTTGGATATGTTGGACTCACGGGCAGACATTGGCTCCAGCAAAAGGCGAGGCATATTCAATGTCATAGTCACCAGGCATGTGCTTTCCAACGACTGTTATCTTGTTCTCCTTGTTCTTGGAGAGAAGGTAGGCCGAAGTCAACCCGGAAACGCCAGCACTTTATGATGTTAGTCTTTGTTGTCACAAAGAACTTGGACTACGGGACTCACCCAACAACGACGATTGTATTAACCATGCTGATGATTGACACAGGGTTTACTTGAGGGTTTCAATAAACGAATTTCAGTCCCGTCAAAGTAACAAAGCGATTGAACAGACTTATAAAGACAGGCAGTTGAATTGAGGTTGTCACATTAACATAACTTGACTTATCTCATGACCTTATCCTGGCGCCTGCTCGGTTCCTAGTTGAAGCCCCGATCGGTGAACCGCCCGAATTGGTCCTTCTAATTGGTCTGGTCCAACCGAGTCCGTCTAGGGGCCCGCCGAGACCGGGGACCGCTCCTCCACAAAGATAGCGGAAGAAGCAACGCCATGATAACATGTTCGAATAATCTGTTTACTCCAAGCTGCAGTTGACCAATCGTGTTAATTGTGAGACGCCTTTTCCAACTTTTCGATGTTTCTTGGGCGCAAATGACACTGGCCGTATGATCTTTTGCGATACGATACATGACGGCCTTCCTCCTCCGCTTGTGCCTGTCTATACTGGAAATAGAAGGCCGGGCGAGAGCAAGTTGGCTGAACCACTTCTAGCCGAGACTACAATCTGCGGCGTAGTTGTTGGTCTATATAAGGCTCAAAAACACATGTGATCATAGATCATAGATCATAGATGGGATAACAACACCCGATTGCAAAGTCTATCTACTAACCTTGCTAATATACACATTTACCTCCTGGGCTGCCTTTTTTATAACCCACATAGGCCAAGTCCCTGACCACAAGTTCTTTCGCATAGATGAAGAGTCAGACTGCAAACGGCAAAACAATAACCGGCTTAAGCAGCGTGCTTGGCAAGCATGGACTGAAGAGCCTGAGGGTTAGCACCGACCAGCTCGTCGACTTTGTTGCCGTCCTTGAAGACGAAGAAAGTTGGCATGGCGCGAACGCCAAGTTCAGCAGTTAGATCAGGCAACTCATCAACATCGAACTTGACAAACTTGATGCCATTGGACAGAGAAGATTCATCCGAAAGTCTAGGTCCCTTGTGTCAATTTGAGAGCTTTCAAGGTTGTTGTATCTGGACTTACTTGCTGAGGATGGGAGAAATGGCCTTGCAAGGACCACACCAGGTGGCAAAGCAGTCAACGAGGACAGCCTTATCTGTTGTGGAAACGAGGTCCTTGAACTCTTTGGTTCTATTAATCCCAATTAGTTTCACTGTTTCTCTTCTGATGTGCATTTCCAGCTCACGTCTTGATGTCCTGGACAGCGAATCGTGCGGCAGTGGTGTGGAAAGGTCGGGCTGTGAAAGAAACGACGCCGGATCGGACAGCCTGGGTGATGGGTCGAGTGAAACGGAAAGGGGAGGCCATTTTGTGAGTTTTGAAAGTTGAGTTGATTTATAATGAATGTTTGATGAATATGAGAAGTATGGATTTCTAATGGCTAGCTCTGACGCTTCTTCTTGAGGTGGATCTCGACGTTTTGATTGGCCAATCAGGCTATGGATGGACGATGTTCATGACTGATTTCAGAGATCTCATGATATACTTGGTTGGGAATTAGCAAGTGTCATGATGGGATCTTTGAATAATGGCTGCCATTCTTGTCGAACAGTAGCATCAAATCAACCATGTCTTTTGAGTTTACTCTTATAGCTTTAAAAGAATCATGGCCTTTGGCTCGTCGTAACACCTTATCAAGATGAACTATCCACTCAGTTTTCCAGAATAACATTTACCAAGACAAATACGGTCTGGAAAACAGTCTTGAGCCTGTGAGTATCAATATCCAATACTACCTTGCAAACATAAATATATCCAACAAGTAGTAGCATTACTACGACTGCATTATCGTTTCAATTAGTCTACCTACCCTATAGCTAGACGCTTTGGCACCAGTGACGTCACTGACATATCACCAACCGCGTGAAGCGCGTGTCTACCTAACATTGGATGAATACCAGACCCAGCCTCGTGGCTGCCACGACTAAAACAAAAACACCAAAATCAATCCTCCAAGACTTCTTCCTTCCATCAAACTGTTACAATTTGTAGCACATGTCCTGGCTGTCTGGTCTTTGGAGAACATCACGCCCAAGCTATCGCACCATGCCTGGTCGTTTCCCTGATGAGGAGTCCGCCTCTGGCGAGTCCGAGTCTTTGCTTGGTCGAGGCCACAAGAGAGTTAAGCGCTTCTGGGACGGCTTTGTCGACTTTGCTTTCCAGGATGATATTCTCAAGATTGCCGTTGGTTTGATGTATGAGATCAGCCCCATTTACCTTGTTCTGATAACTAACACGGACGGGACAGTCTCGCGGCTGCCTTCACCGACTTGGTCAAATCGTTTGTGAGCAATGTGCTCATGCCGCCCATTTCCATTATCTTGCCCTTGAACAAGAACATGGAGGAGAAGTTTGCTGTTCTGCAAAAGGGACCTAACTTCAATAAAACTTCAGGCTACAACACTCTGCATCAGGCACAAGATGACGGTGCTGTCGTTTTAGCTTACGGGTGGGTATTATCGGATATTCTTCAGCATGGAAACTAACAAAATATAGATCATTCATCAGTCAAACGATATCCTTCCTTGTACTAGGTATTGCCCTATATGGACTCGCCCACTTGTGGCAACTTGCATCGTCCGAGCCTATCATCAAGCACACTAAGAAGTGCAAGTATTGCAGACAGCGTATCAACGAGAAGGTGAGATAAATGAAGTGCAAGGTTATAAACACGAACTAATCCTCTCCAGTCTATTCGTTGTATACAGTGCACTAGCTGGCTTGATGGAAGAGAGGACCGCAGCTGAAATGATGCTATATCGTTTTATGCAAGTACATGATACCCTTGGCTTTGCTCCTTTATTGCTTCGAATTGTTGGAAGAGGTACACAAATTGCATTTTGCTTTATTGTTCTGTTATGCATGTGGTTGCATTCCTTTTGATGAGAAGACAGCACGACTGTCGTTTTGTGCTTTATTTTGAGAAATATTGGATTAAGCTGGAACAAATTCATTACGTCAGATCAAGGCTCGATGGCTCTTCACTTAAGTGACACGCATGAACGATTTGACTTCGAATTGAATGGTATTAATTAGATATCATTACTGCTAAACGCTTTATCAATCGATCCTTCTTCGCCGTTAGAGACCTCTACAGCAGCATGGCAGCACCACCAACGACGGCAGCGGCAGCCAGTATGGCGTTCTGGGTCACCATAGGGCCGGCAGCGTTATCAGATTCAACGGCGGTGGGAGTGGCAGCAGCATCAGAAGCAGAGGCAGTCTCGGCAGACTCAGTAGCCTGAGCACCAGTGGCCTTGGGCTTATCGGCAGTAGTAGCCTCGGAGCCAGTGGCAGACGCAGGAGCAGAGTCATCGTCGCCATTGAGCTTGTCGACACCAGCAGTGACGGTGATGGGGACTAGAGCCTGCTTGTACCCGCTGAGGGCGGTCGTAGTGGCCATAGACGAGGTAACATCACTTACACCGCCGGTCGCTTCGACAACGCACATGGCCACATCGTTCTTGGGGTCAAGCTCGCAGTGAATGTCTCGCTTGCTAAAGAGATGTTAGTTAGTATTTTGTGAAAACGGCGTCCATGAAAGACCAATACTTACATGATGCCGCCGCCATACTCCTCGTCAGGCTTAAAGGAATAGCTGCAACTCATGGTTGAAGGACCACCAACGACAGTGGTGGTATCCTCGATACCACAATCGGTAGAGTCGGTTCCCTCGGCGCAGTTGATGGCCATGGTAGTCGCCTCACCCTTGACAGCGACGACAGATCCCATGAGGTTCTGAGGGTCGAATTGAGGGAGGAAGAATTTGACGGTAGTTGTCTGGGCGGTGACAGTGGCAATGGCGCCAGCGAAAAGAGCAAGAGATCGAACCATTTTGGAAGATGATTTTTATTGTTGTATTAATAACGAGTGATAGTAGTTGAAGAGTTGAATAAATGAATGAATGTATTGGGTTGTACGTAAAACGAAGGTAAACGATGATCAACGAGAGACATTAAAGAGACAGATGATCTCCTTTTACCCATTTTCCTAGACTACTTTCTCTACCACTCACAAAGAATCATCCAAGCATTCTAATTGAGTGAATCCTTCGGCGGTCGCTTAGACACTGATAGCGCTAATTCTCGAAACACTTACCTTTTCAGATGTGAAAAGTGAAAGAAAAAAAAAAAAAAAGGAGATTAGAGCTGCACTGTTATCCCGACGATCCGCCTTGGTACCACTCACTCGGACCTTGTAGGACAGGGGCAAAGTCCAGGGAAGACAGAAGATTGGAGAAGAGGAGCGGGAGATGTTCAGTAGGGTACCGTAGGAGTCAAAGGGTATTGATCATCGAGAAATTCGAAGATTGACAATTTAGGTGGAGAAGAGGCTTTCTTTTAAAGTATACGAGAATTAAAGATTTAACATCTGTCCGTGAGAATCTTGTTGGGACTATTTATCCTTTATTTTTGAAGCATTAATTGAATCGAGTTAGTCTTATGGGGGTGGCGTATCCTCTGACCGGTGTCATATCCTAGTTCTCGCACGAGTTGACGGCGGCGTTCGGATAAGAAAAGGTCTGGGCGAGATTGCTTAATGCACTCGGTATTGCCACGTAGGGCCCAATGCAGATGTCCAAGGTCAAGGGATGGGTGTCGTGACCATGTAAAATATGTAACAGACAGGGCATACATTTTGCTTCTACTACCGCATTCAGTAATCACCGTAATGACTCGATAGTATCCCGGATTTGCGCTGGGAAATAAAACTTGATACTTTGTGCAAAGCCTGTACTGTAACTGCACATTAATGTTTACCACTTTAATTAACAGGGTTTACTTAAAGATCATCGTAGGTAACCAGCAACGGTATACATTTACCAGATGTTCATTCTTATATCGTCAAATACGGAATTGTTCTTCACCAGATTCATCACTGGGTGCGTGGTAATGGCCGCAGACAACGGGGAGGATGCGGAAGGATCCGAGCCGGTGTCGAATGTATCAACAGGGCGATAACCCGCTTAGACCTTATGAGCAACCGCATGACCCAAGAGACAAGAGATTTGGTCGCTCAAGTTATAAGTATCCAGGACAGAAGTCAACCATTAAGACAAACAAAACAGAGTCGTCGGTATTGTCAGCTAAATGCTCCCTGACCATGGCTTAGACTTTGACTGGACCACTCTTTGTCTTGATTTGCGAAAGGTTGGCGAGCATCATTAAATATTGCATTCATTCGCGACTTGCCATTATCATGTTTGCAGAAATATCAGTTTCTACTGCTAATGAGCAAGACGCATCATATCCATTCTGTTCAAATCCGAACACTCTCAGATTTGAAATATATTGCTGAAACCGATGTACCCTGTGAAATACATCCCAAAAATAAATTCCATCAAAATAATGCTCGCTTGCGCCTAACAACCAAATCCTGTCATAATTCGTCTTCTCATCAAATGTCCCAGAGACGTACACCTCATCATAGCCAGCCAGCGATCAAAGTGCAAAAAGCTCCTAGAAAAGCCATTCTTCTGACATTGACGCCCAAACTCGTCGCCGCACTGCCGCCATCCGTAGCCATCGGTAGCGAAATAAATTCCGTAGGCGTGGTCAAGGCAGCGGTGACAGGGTCAGGATCTTCAGGTATCGGGCCCATGGTAAGGACGCCCCATTCAGCCTCTTTTCCGGTGAAAGTTGATGTCCATAGCAGTTCAGTTGGACCTGTGTGTATACCATCATTGTAGCCCTTGTCGAAGCTGGAGGATCCAGAGCATGTCGCTTTGGTTGTGCCTTTCAGATTGCACTCTAGGTTTGCCGTCCTGTACCAAGTTAGTAATGCAGCAAATACATAAGGGGAAGTGAACGTACAATCTTGATGTATGCGTTCCATGGAATCGAATGGTATCGGGGCCTTCGACGAGGATGAATGGAAATTCGAGGGCAAGATCACACTCTGGAGGATTGGAGTCGTCTGTGTCTGGACAGAATATCGTATACGTTGTTTCCTTGGCTTCCTCATCGCTCGAAATGATACTACCGCGCACAAGAGACCAGGATTTCTCGTTGTAATAGGGCAAGTATATAGGCGCAGTGGTTATAGTGGGAGGCTCTTGTTCAGCATATGCGATGCTATTCACAGCCAGCAGCGCCAGCCAAGTTGAGGTGAGTCCCAGCAACATGGTACAGTAAGCCTGTAACTGTGGGCTAGATTGTCGCGCTCAAGATAGTCTGGCCAATCAAAGGGCGTCAAGATGTAGAGTATTTAGTGACAATGGTGCTTAGAAGTAAGCGTGCGAATACAAGGGCTAGGTAGTTATTGTGCAGGTCTTGTCCGTATACAAGATCAGTCACTCTGGGCGCGAAATGGAAGCGCGATCCTTTTAAGAACTCCTTTTTTTTTCCTTCACCCTTTGACAGAGAAACTAGGATGGGGATGGGACTTTGGGAGGGGCCACCAAAGACGTGAGCCAAGCATCAGCGGAGAGTGCCAAGGCCTGGTCGACCCGAGGCTGAGGCTAGAAGCTAATAGTTTGTTGGTGATGTATTGATGGACGACAAAGTGAGGGTATAATGACTTGAGGCACACAAACGACATGAGATGTTTTTTCAGGAGAGAGAAAAACAACAGATTTATCCTATTATATATCATGATGTAGTCAAAAAGGTACAGAGTAAACGGATATCGGCTTCAAATTGTCAGACGGACAGACCTTCTCGCGACGTGCCAAGACTGAGAACTCGTACTGAAACTTCAATGCCAAGACGGACAAGTGAATGCCAAGAAATTCCCCAATTTTGTTTGTACCCCAGTAAAGGGCCCTTTCACCTTTAACCGAATGTCACCTCAATTACATAGTATAGTTAGTCATGATACTAGTTTATTAATACTCATCTCGCATCTGAAAATCTTCAATTACGTCGGTAGCTGGTTATTATCAGACTACCGAGAGTTGTCCGCTTGTCATTGTATCTGTCTAAGGACATGACATGGCATGACATATGGATACCCTATCTTGGATGTTGAGTCTTACTATTGTTAGGAAGAATAGATTCACAATGAATTGTTTCAGGAGCAAAGAACCGATTTATTTAATCATCTAGTACCTGCTCAATAAAGCTCTGATATCCCTACCGCTAGAGTTCATTCAATGGTAGTATAAGCCTCTATGTATCATAGTTCGTTATAGGATAAAAAGCCAAAACGGGTCAGCTGACTTACTAATAACATTTATATAACAAGTTTAGTTGATCAATACGTAATCAAGACTAACAGACAACGTGTCCGAGTGGTTAAGGAGATAGACTTGAATCATGATGATTGGATATCTATTGGCTTCGGCCTCGCAGGTTCGAATCCTGTCGTTGTCGATTGTTTTTGGTTTTTTTTTTTTGAGCATCCAATTAATGCCTGACAGTTTTTTGATGAACTCAAGATCATGTTAGTTGGGGATAGACATTTCCCCAGTAGTTATTCAACAAGAATTGACATGAGCGGTTAGATGGTCGGTAGCTTAATGTCAACTTTTAGCATGATCTTTCAACTCAGAGCTTAGAACATATACGAGATGAGACACCACATCATTGTCAAAACGGGCTCTCATATCCCTCACTTCATATGTTGAGAGGAATGCCGCAACTCTGATGATGCCAACACTCACTCAATAACCAATAACCTCCTTCTTCTCAAGGTTTGTTGATAATTGAACATTCTTTGACGATTACGTGGCGGTGGGAATGGAGGCAAAGGACGGGAAATGGACAAGAAAAGGGCGGGACTGTTTTCAGAGACATGCCATCGTTCGAAACACTATTATTAGATCAGAAGACTAACATTAAGTTCAGCACTTGCCGCGCGGCTCAAGAATGTCCGTTATGTATGGCCGCTAGATATTTACAAAAGTAAGTTGGTGGTGATAAGCCTTGGTGGTTAGTCTTAATTATACTTATCACGTTCCTCAAGATGACCATGATCGAGCTACTTGGACAATCTTAACAGGTCAATCGGTCTGAGAAATTTCTCAGCTTCAATTATAAAGTTGGTAATATGCAAGAGACAGTAGTAGTAGCACGGCATAACAGTTAATTACAACAACAGCCCGCAAGCTCAGGTTCTAACCAAGATAAGGAAAATAACAGAATCATAAAAACAAAAGAGTAGTCTATGTATGTAGTCTATGGGGAATGCGGAGAAGGGGAATTCCGTGTGCATCTCCACATTCATGACAAGAAGCTTGGCCATGAGCTTCTTTTTTGCCCTTGAACAGACCTGAATCTCATGGGTATGGCATGATATGAGATTGACTGAGACATTCTTTTTCTTTCTTTTACTTTTTGGCTTGTGATAGTGACCGCCATGAATTTCCCCAAATCTCTAACTTTGGCCTCTCTACGATCGAAAGAAACGCCGAGGCGTGTTTCGTGTTTCAGAATAATCCTTTTTTTAGTAGACTAGAGGCTTATGTTTCGTTTATGAGTCAGGCTTTTTTTTTTTTGAGACGATCCTTTTTCCGCCTACAATCGCTTCAACTTGGTTCAGCCCAGTTCCAGCCAGCCGCAAGCAAGGGCAGAAAAGAAGAAAAGAAAGATTGCTGCGTGGTTAATCATGGTAAGTTAACGTTGATGCAGAGTTGACTGATAGCCAAATATGTTTGTGTATTTGTTTCTTCAATTATGGATGGTTACATCCAGATTTGGCGGTATAACATTACCTTTCTGGCCATATCAGAGACGAAGCAGTATAAACTAAAGTAATCGATGTCACCAATTGACAAATGCATGAATATCGTGGCGCCAAAACCTGGTCTCTCCAACTTTCAATGCCTACCTACCAATCCTCCCCCTCCTCCGAGACATCTGTCAGCCCAGATGCTAGAGATTTAGTGTCTTTTTTTTTAACCCCTGGATCCTTTCCTCATCCTTCACTAGTCAAACGATCTTGGAGCTGTTCTTTTCTTGTTTTGTTTGGAAACAAAAAATCATGTGGTTGTTTGTTTGTCGACGTGTGCTGATGATCCTTCTCTATCCGCGCGGTGACGCGAAACAACCGGCCCTTTAGATGTCTATGTTTGTAACCACCATGGTTTGTTTTACTGGTCAGGAAGCACGGTTGATCGCCGAGAGCATCAGGGGTCTGTATACCGTACCTTGTCATGTCCGTGTGCGGGGAGAGAGTTATTGTACCCATGGGCATGGATATGGGAGGGGAGGTCCATGATTCAATGGTTCACTTTGTCTGAGGTTCATCAGCAAAAGTCTCACTCTTTAGTCTTAGTCTTATTAGCCTTGATCGTCATTCGTTCCTTCGAGATGCTCCCTTGGATCTGAAAGCAGCAAGCTGTAAAGCCAAGCCAGGGTATTGTGCATCAATACATAACCCAAGTCTAGCCCGCCATTATATCGTATCGTATCGTCGTCTATCAACGTTTGGTCCAGCCTGAAAACGATCAAACGTCTATTTACCTTTAGCTTATTGCCTTCTCGTATTCCATTCTCTAGTCAAAGCAGTTATCGTCCTTCATTCCCTCTTCTTATCTCGCCTCTTCAAGCAATCCTTCCCTCTGACATCTTTCCTTCTTTTACCTGTTTATACCCTCAAAGGCTTGATCTTCCTTTTTTTTTTTCTTTTTTTTTTTTTTGCACTATTTAACCTATTCGTGTCACTTGAACGCCTCATCAACATCAGCAACACGCTTATTCGATCGCTATAACTAGACTCATCATCGCCACTTCTACGGTTTAAGCCATCAAACTACGCAAAATCACTGGTCCATCATTAAAGTTTCTTAACAAAGAGTCTCTATATAAAAGAGCCAGCCCAGGCCATTGCTTGGTCACTTACACCACGCCCGCGTCTTCCTGGAGAAGTCGACGTATCGCTGAGCGACACATCAACCACCATCATGAAGTTCAACAGGTTGGCCTTGGCCAGTCTGGCTTCTCTATCCACTGCCACCAAAACAGCACCCAAATCACTCGACACCTCAGATCCAGGTATGTAACGTAGTCATACACTCTAGCACAGTACATCACTAACACTCTCAGACTCCATCAGAAATGTAGCAGGCACCCTGGCTTTCGATGCCATGTCCTACTACAAAGGCAACACATCCTCAGTCCCCAAAGACTTGGGAGATCTTCAAGACCCTTACTACTGGTGGGTAGCTGGTGCTCTCTGGGGTATCATGCTCGACTACTACCACCTTACCGGAGACTACTCATACAACGACGTCGTAATCGAGGCCCTCTTGGGTCCTACAAACCTTGGAAAGGGCCTCAACTACATGCCTGCCGAGCATGCTGACGAGGAGGGCAACGACGATCTCTTCTTCTGGGGTAACGCCGTCCTGTCAGCCGCCGAGCGAAACTTCCCCCAGCCCAACAAGGATCTCCCGTCTTGGCTCGACCTTGCCGTCAATGTCTTCAACCAGCTTGTCAGTCGCTGGGACACAACCAAATGCGGCGGTGGTCTTCTGTGGCAGATCTACCCAAACAACCCTAATGGCATGACCTACAAGAACTCGGTCAGCAACGGCGGCTTCTTCCAGCTCGCTGCCCGTCTCGCCCGTATCACAGGTGAAGCCAAGTATCTCGATTGGGCCAACAAAATCTGGGACTGGTCGTGGGACGTTGGTTTCATCGATCACCGCAACTATCACGTTTACGATGGCACCGACACTAAGGATAACTGCCAGAAGACCGTCTATCACTCGTTTACTTACACCCAGGGCATCTACCTCTACGGGGCTGCTGTCATGGCGAATACTACCGGAAAACCAGAGTGGGTTGAGCACAGCAAGAACCTGCTTACAGGTACTGACTGGTTCTTTGCGCCGTTTGGTAACGTTACCAACGTCATGTACGAAGCCGCCTGCGAGACCGTTATGAGTTGCACCGCAGACATGACTACCTTCAAGGGTTACTTGTCACGCTTCATGTACCTCTCCATTCAGATGCAACCTGACCTGAAGGATCACGTTCACGACCACCTTTTGCCAACTGCCAAAGCCGCTGTCCAGACCTGCACTGGTGGCAAGTCGGGTCGTGAGTGCGGTCTGCGCTGGTATGTTGAAGGCTTTGATGGAAACACTGGTCTCGGTCAGCAAATGTGCGCTCTCGAAGTGGTTCAAGGATTACTGTTAAGCGATGCGCCTGCACCGCTCAAGGGTAAAGATGTCAAGGTCATCCGTAGCACGGACTGGGCTGACATGGACACCCACGAGTCCAAGATTAAGAGCACCCCATCGACTTCCGCTTCCGATTCCTCTACGACGGTGTCAGCAACGACTGACTCGGCCCCCAAGCCTACAAAGAGCGAGGATGCGGCCCTTTCGTACAGGGCTGATCTTGTCCTTGCATCGTTCAGTATTGTAACTGTCCTCGCTTTCCTAGGACTGGCCTAGACAAAAGTTATTGATGATTTGTTAGATCTTAAACGGGATAGAATGGACAGGCGTTCGGGATATGGATTGATTATTGATTGGTCCGAAGGACTAATATTCTTATAAAACGCTCATGCCCACGAGCGCTGCCTTTATAATTTTACGAGATTACGTCTAGAAATCTAGATCTAACTTTCAAACGCCGTTTTTATCGTCTATTGTTCCCTGTCATGCTTTAAGACCCTCTGACTTCAGCCAGCGTTGTCTTCAACGACTCCAGGAATCTTGTCACTTCGGCATCTGTACCAACCGTGATACGCAGACATCCCAGACATCCGTGCTCTTTACCTCTAAATCGCACAACCACACCCTTGCCCTCCGCAAGTTTCTCGTACACTGCCAACGCAACGGTGTTGTCCGGCTCACCTGCCGTGTTGAGCATTTCGTAGAGCAAAAAGTTACTCTCAGTACCGCCCCGTAGACGACCAACGCCAGATATCTTGGGCAGCTCCTTGATAAGACGATCGCGCTGTTCTAGCAGACGAGCGCGGTGGTCTCGCATAATCGCAAGGCCCTTCTCAGAGATAGCGTATGATGCAAGAGCACTTGTAGGGCTTGAGATGTTGTAAGGAGCCTTGAGACTGTTGAGAAGTCTAGCGATGGGAGGCGATGTGAATGCGGCCCCGAGACGAATGCCAGCCATACCAAAGGCCTTGGAGAGAGTTTGCATAACTACCAAGTTGGGGAACTCGGTTACCCACTCTGCGAGAGAAGCATCATCAGGAGCAAAGTCTATGTAGGCCTCGTCGAGAACAACGACTCCGTTCCATGTGGGGTGGTCGAGGATCTGCTGAACATCGGACTTGGCGAGAAGTGAACCAGTAGGGTTACCCGGCGAGCAAAGGTAGACGAGCTTGATGTTAGGCTCGTTCTTCAAGGCGTCGAGAACAGCTGGCACATCAATGCTGAACGAAGGAGCCTCCAGAAGAGGAACCTTGACTAGTGCCACGTCGTTGACCTGCGCGGATACAGAGTACATGCCGTATGTAGGCGGACATGTAAGAATGCGATCCTTTCCGGGAACGCAGAAGCAACGTAGCAGTGCATCGATGGCCTCGTCACTACCAACTCCAACAAAAAGGTTCTCGGGCTTCAGCGTCTTGCTCGTGTGTGCGTGGGTGTTGCGCAGCTCGCACAGCTGCTGCTTCAGCGGTTCCTGGTGAGGATCGGGATAACGGTGCAGGCCGAGCAGGTCGACGTCGACACCATTGGCGGTCTGCTTGGCGACATCTGAGTTCAGTGAAGGACCATATGCGTTCTCGTTGGCATCGAGGAGGATATTTGTCCCGTCATCCTTGTAGTCGCTTTGGAAATGGTTAGTTCTTTCCATCTTGGTCGATGCGGGGGAGGGGCAACTTGCTCTCTTGCACAGCGATATGGCTGGAGGGCCAGGATGTTTGGCCTGGCGCAGGTCTCAAGGTTGAAAGGAGCCATTGAGGATCTAATCGATCTAATTGTGTGATTACTGGAGAAAGATTTGAAGGGGGATGCGAAGCTCATGCTCTTTAAGCTGTTAACGTATAGCCACTTTTGCTTGACAAGGCCGACGCCGGAGGGGCGAGTCATCGGGGTTTTTGTGGGGCACGATCTTGTCGTGGGAAAAGCTGTTCAAGGCATTGGATACGTTGACGAAGTAAAGACTAAATGTTTGGAATTTCGGTGAGTAATTGGACAAGAATTGATTTCTAAAAATGACTGTACCAGAACTTGGGAGTCTTTTTATGTTGGTACTGGTTCATCTACGCTTCCAAGTCACTTACAAACATGCTTCTGCTACCCTATAGAGAGACGGAAGAGTTGAATTGAGCCTCTTGTTGTCTGAGTAAACACAATAGAAGCGAAACTAGTGTATGAGCGTTGGATAAGTAAATACATATTCTTTAAATATAGTTAAACATTCTGTTGTTGAAGGGAGAGATTGGCTCTGCTTCGAACTACGCAAATGTTAAAGTTCATGTAAGAAATTCCCCCCCGGCACAATGTCAACGACTTGCTTCAGAACAATGTGTCCCAACGACTATATGAGGTATCTATATGCTGATTAAAGGCCTAGGTTTAACCCGGAATCAGAAAAGCGTTTCGAAGAAACCACCAAACCACCTACAAGAGCCCCCAGCTTGATACAAAGCATTCAACGATACCGGACAGATGCGACCGACTACATAATAATCAATTTGAAACTATCTCAACAAGAAAGGTCGCGTGGCCCAATGGCAAGGCGTCTGACTACGAATCAGAAGATTCTGGGTTCGATCCCCAGCGTGATCAAGCTTTCTTTTTGACCATGGCGTCGAATAGTCTATCCGTCGATTGTTCGTTGTGGAGAGGGTCGGCGCGAACTCTTTTTGTGGGTTGGATGGTCATCGCCGAGACTCACTTACATAGCGTTTCCATACGCTTAATAAAGACTGTCACTAACAAGCCATTTTGTATATTGGTTGTTCTCATGTAATGAGAGTTAGCCATAAGGTAATAGGTGTATTGATCTTATACGTCCATGTGCTGTTGGAATTCTTATCCTGCTCGAGTCTCATACTATGGAGGCGGCCATTAGGTAAACGACTCAGTATCGACGACAAGGCGAAACTCGTTAGTGGTGTGAAAGAACTCAAAAATAAAATACTATCATATACTACAAGGCCTATCCTAATATCTATGTCCTACTTGCAGGAAGAGTTGTGATTCTGGGTTGGATTGGTGTTAGGGGGATTGAATCATGATTGTCTTACAACCATCAGATCAGCTGTGTAGCAAATATACGGTCTCTTGTTCTGGTTTTAAGATAGGATTGGAGGTGAATTGCGTAAATCATCAAGATTCTACCTTCCGTTACTACATATTGTACTTCTTTCACTCTACTTGAAACCTTTTGGACATTGCATTTCTTCATTGCCGAATATGTACTATTGTGTACTAAATCATTTTCATAATAAAGGCATAAGACGTTACCGTGCAGTCTAAATCATAATATACATTATCATAACTCATAAACTCCATGATATGCCCGAATTACTTTGCTCTATATCCATCTTATTGGAGCTTGTGCAAGTCAAGTTGTTCTAGGATACAGGGATATCCATAGTGTTGATGTCCACTGAGCACCCCGCCAACGTCACCTGACGTCGCGACTCTACAGGCGCATCGCTCTTTCCCTAGGCGCGCCCCTTGTTGGGCAGGCATGAAAGTCGAAACCGCGCCTGCGAATTTATATAAACAGACTTGACTCTATCAACACCTCAACCAGGTTGCGAGCAAGCAAGCTTGCCAACCACAGTCCCCAAATACCAATTTTGCCGGTTGTTTCTTGTGCCAAACCCCTCATTTTGCTCAGCGCAATCAATCGACTACTTTGAGCAAATGGTCCATTCTTTCCTGTTCATCGGTAACAAACTCCACCTATGCGACACCACGAATCGACAAAACATCCCATTGCCGCAAGGGGAAAGGGCCATCGCGTGACGGGAAGCGCGCCGCTATCACTCAAACCATTTCAACATACATCCGCCTGGAACCAAGCAAACCACACGATGCCGCCGAGCCTGAAGGATAAAGGCGGTCGGCTTTTGGCCTTTGCCAATGCTGGCACAAAAAACGAGCCTCAGTCGCAAGTGGACATCAAGTCCTCGAGCGTAGAGCCGCCACAGAATACTGTTCCTCCAGCTCCAGGACCTCGTCCTGCTAGTTTTCCTAGAGAGATCGCGGGGCTTGGTGGTAGAAACACTGCGCCCCCGAGACAAAGCCATCCTTTCAGCCAACCACCGCCTCGTTCGCCACAGCTCTCAGTAGTATCCTCTCCTAATGGTCGTGTCAAAGCCAACTCGAACGGCCGCGCAGACCTCTTCTCTGGCTCACAACTTGATGATAACTTCATGGAGTCTGGTCTGACAACCCCACATAACGAGCCCTCTGACCCTGTTAAGCTCGGACCGGAGTTGACTCGCGACCTCAAAAAGAACATTCCGCCGCACCGACTCCCTGATCGTAACCGAGTCCAACGACCTGCGGCAGCACCGATAAGTGATCTGTTCACTGTGGGAGATGACCTTCGTATGAATGTGGTCAGTCGACTTCCACGACACAATCTCGATCACATGGGCGATGGTTTCCAAGATAATGTGAATGTTGGATATGGAAAGGTCAACGGGCATTACACTCATGGGCGAGCTCGCCCCGAATCACCAGCGAGACATGACTCTAGGCTTCCCATGCGTGAAGTGAAAATTCGAAAATCACATGGCGGCCGGTCGGAAGCCTATGATGTGAATCGGGTGAGGAGCCCATCTCCCAAGCGTCGTGAGACGCAATGGCAAAGCAACCACAGAGATGAGATCTCACGGCAGCCTGTAGTGCAGCATGTGGATGACGACGATGATGATGCGGAGACTTCCTCCCAAGAAGAAGAGCATGCGACACCCAGACCCAAGGCCGCCAAACCGGTAATCCAAAGAACTCTGTTGGAGAGCATACCAGCAGCTACGGGCCCAGTCCCAAGAACGAATCGTCCAGACAAGAAGCGGCGCCGTCCAAACCCGGAGTACGACGACATTGCTCTGAGGTCCATGCCGTTCGCTGCCCTTCAACAGCAGCCTTTCGACTTTGACCCATCCAAGGATGAACAAAAGGGCATTGGCGTCAATTCTGATAACATAGAGTCCAAATTGAACCAATTCCGTCATCTTGGCGAGCAGGAACAACATGACCTCTTTTCCAACATGTCGATTGAAAATTGGGAAACATCTGGCAATTGGTTTGTAAGCGAGTTTAGTGGTTTGATGCAACGACTTATGGAGTCGAGAAGACATAAACGCATGATCATTCAGGACTTTGAGCAGGAAGCGGCGGATCGGGAGGAAGCTGTCCGTCTGCGAACAGAAGCCATTGACCGAAAGCTCTCGAAAATGAAGCAAGATGGTCAACGAGTGGTAGAGGATAAGACCGCATAAATTATGTATCATCTATGGAGGGAATTGTGCGAGGAATGAGTTTTACGACTGATATGACTGCATTATGATGGAGTTGTGGCTGATTTACTCGACATTGGGAGCGTGATATTTTCAAATGGTTTGCGAGAGTGTACCAAAATGGGGGAATGTTCTCCTGTAATCATTCATAACCTGCAGATATTTCTTTATAGATTAACAATGTTAATGGGAGTTATCGTAAGACTGCCTAGACTTATATCCATGTTCGTTTCTCATTTCGAAGGCATGTCTTGTAACTGAAAACAGATGCACTTTTCCTGGGCTATATTACATCACCAAGATCTCTTTAATCATAGGATAGGCGTTCTAGAGAGATGCTTGATACTGTACGATGTCACGCCTTTTGCGGGACGAGTATGTAGTTTTGTTGAAACGGTTCAGGACCGTAAGTGGTTCATTAATGTCTAGTCGTAACGGAGTTTTGGAGTGTTCCTTTTTGTGTGTGTGATTTCAGTATCTCTTCCCCCTTTTTCAGACTCTGCGAACATGTTTTACTTTTCTGTCGCGGCCTACCACCATCCGCAATTGACGGCCTGGTCGGTTGGCCAGGACTCCTTTTCGCATTCTATCAGTGTAGAGCTCGTAAGCAGGATAGTAACCGTCAACGAATTTGACAACCTCCTGTGAGCACATTCCAGCTTCTGGGTCGCCCCTTTCCTCACGTAGGTGATCCTCTTGCTCTAATCTCCAGCCGTACACGTAGCCAAGGTCCTCGGCGTCGATTTGAATGAAAGCATCAAAGGAATCTGTGAGAGTGTTGTACTCTGACAGCTTCTCGTTGATGAATAGGAGATGCTCGAGCTTGTGTGCTTTGAGAGTGCGGTTGGGCATGTTGAGCCTTGCTTCTACGCCCTCGCGCGTTAGAGGGCGGAAGCCTACACACCATCCCTCGAGAATAATGGCCTGGATTTTGGGTTGACCAGGCTGATTTACAAGAGTCCATTCAGACTCAGGAAGGCGATCTCCCTTGCCACCTTTGATAGCCTTGTCATATTTTGGTAGTTTTGCAGGCTCTCCTTTTAGTACTGCCTCAAAAAAGGTTTTTGCAAGAGGCAGGTCATGAGTTCCTGTGGTTGTTAGAACATTCCTGCGGTAAGTTGAGGTGAGTTTACTTACCAGGCTCCCCCCGGTGTTGGATGAGGGCATTTTCAGGGTCAGACTCAGCCAGGGCGACTTGATCCTGGCGAGTGAGGTAGAATTCGTCTATGCTACAGACTAGAGTCGGTACGTTCTGACCCTCCAGGGCCTTGCTCAGGGACTTGACAAGGGTAGACTTGCCAGCACCCTGGATGCCATTGAGACCGATGACAAAGGGACGGCCGGGAGACTCTTCGCGATGGAGTTTGAGCTGAGAGAGGATGAAGGGGAGGCAAATCTCAGTTTTATCGTCAACAAAGTGGGGAGCCATGATGAGAGGTCAAGTCAAGAGAAATCGAGTCGAGTCAAGATAAGGATAAGGGTATTGCATATGAGAGGTAGTCCGAGGGTGGTAGTGCAGCCATAGAATGATTGAGTGTGATCTTGTCAATCAATTGCCTTAATTTTTTTGGTCGGGCAATTCAAGCCCGAGAGACACGAGACACAGAAAGAGAGAGAGAGGAATATGACGGTGCTGCTGAAAACCAGCAAATCAGGCTTGTGGCCCGGCCTGAGTCTGGGTCTGGGCTTGGCCTGGATCGGATTTGATTTTGCGGGGAGTTTAGAAAGAGAGGCATTTGTGGGGGGTATCTCCGTACCCGGGGCCGGGACAAGAGGTCGGCAAAGATGAGTGAGAAAACAATTTATTAATTTATGTAGAATACGAGAATGGTTGAAGCTTTAGTTTGTAGTACTAATGATTATCTCGGATATATTCTCGATATACACTTCCAGCTCAAGAATGAGCTACTATATGTGCGCTATGTATAAATCTTTAAGCTAACTTGACTACTGCTGCTTTCTAAAGTCTGGTCTGACCAGTTAGTTACCCCAGATCTTACAACTATTTCTCGACTTTAATTCAATAAAAAAAACATGTGACATGAACTATTTCCTGCGCATGACTTCATCTACCGTCGTCAATCTTTACATGTGAACCGAGTCCGATTCCAAACCCGTCCTAGCGTATTCCCCGCAACCAGTCCCCTCGGTACCCCATAGAAGCCGAGGCTTCCCCTTCACAAGGTCCAGAGTTCCAAGGTCCCCCCGGGTCGTTTGAGTTGCAACCAAGCCGGCCCAAGCTTGTTAAGAGCTGCTCATTTCGCTGTCTCCCCAATTATTTTGGTCTCAATTCATTCCTCATCTTTCCATCTCTCTGAACTCTTGCGCTCTCTGTCTTTTCTTGCCCCATCATATCGAGCGTGTCCTATTATATACCCACCTTCTGTCGCACATCACACCATCATAAACACACCATCATGGCAGAGCAGTTGAGATACGACGGCCAGGTTGTTGTCGTCACTGGTGCTGGCGGTGGTCTTGGAAAGGCATATGCCCTCTTCTTCGGCTCTCGTGGTGCCAGCGTTGTCGTCAACGACCTGGGTGTCACCTCAAAGGGTGAGGGTAACTCTTCAAAGGTTCGTACCAACAATCGCAGCAAACGGCTTCTCTCGGCGGCGCAAGCGCATATAGCTAACTCTGGTCGCGACAGGCTGCCGATGTTGTCGTCAACGAGATTAAGGCCGCTGGCGGCAAGGCTGTTGCCAACTACGACTCAGTAGAGAACGGCGAGCGCATCATCGAGACCGCCATCAGCGCCTTCGGCCGAATCGATATCCTCATCAACAACGCTGGTATCCTGCGAGATATTAGCTTCAAGAACATGAAGGACGAGGACTGGGACCTCATCTACAAGGTTCATGTCAAGGGCTCATACAAGTGTGCTCGCGCTGCTTGGCCCCATTTCCGCAAGCAAAAGTATGGTCGTGTCATCAACACCGCCTCGGCTGCTGGCCTCTTCGGCAACTTTGGTCAGACCAACTACTCAGCTGCCAAGCTTGCCATGGTCGGCTTCACAGAGACTCTCGCTAAGGAGGGTATCAAGTATGGCATCATGGCCAACGTTATTGCGCCCGTCGGTATGTTGTCAACGCGCTTCCTTGGGTGAACCTCACACTGACGTCAGATAGCCGCTAGCAGAATGACCGAGACCATCATGCCTCCTGATGTGCTGGAGCAACTCAAGCCCGAATGGGTCGTTCCTCTGGTCGCTGTCTTGGTTCACAAGAACAACACACAGGAGACTGGTGGTATCTTTGAAGTTGGCGGTGGCCACGTGGCCAAGCTTCGATGGGAGCGATCCAGCGGTCTCCTCCTCAAGGCTGACGACTCTTATACCCCCGGAGCTATTATTAAGAACTGGAGCAAGGTCGTTGACTATTCCAACCCTCAATATCCCACAGGTCCCAACGATTTCCTCACATTACTCGAGGACTCTATGAAGATGGGACCTACTGAGCAGGGCGAGAACCCTGACTTCACTGGCCGTGTCGCTCTCGTGACAGGTGGTGGTGCTGGTATTGGTCGCGTTTACGCCCTGGCTTTCGCCAAGTATGGCGCAACAGTTGTCGTCAACGATCTGGCCGACCCTGAGCCCGTGGTCGCTGAGATCAAGAAGCTCGGCGGCAAGGCTGTCGGTGTTAAGGCCTCAGCTGAAGATGGTGAGAAGGTTGTCAAGGCTGCTATTGATGCCTTTGGCCGCATCGATATCGTTGTCAACAATGCTGGTATCCTTCGCGACAAGGCTTTCTCCAACATGAACGACGATCTCTGGGACCCCGTCCTGAACGTGCACCTCCGAGGTACCTACAAGGTCACCAAGGCTGCTTGGCCTTACTTCCTGAAGCAGAAGTACGGTCGCGTTTTGAACACCACCTCTACCAGTGGTATTTACGGAAACTTTGGCCAGGCCAACTATGCTGCTGCTGTAAGTTGATTGTTTATCAATTATTACGACAGCTACTGACATCTATAGAAATGTGGTATTCTCGGCTTCTCTCGCGCTCTTGCTCTCGAGGGTCACAAGTATGGCATTTACGTCAACACTATCGCTCCCAACGCCGGTACTGCCATGACTGCCACCATCATGCCTGAAGAGATGGTCCAGGCCTTCAAGCCCGACTACATTGCTCCTCTTGTCCTTGCTCTCTGCAGTGACAAGTGCCCCAACCCTACTGGTGGTTTGTACGAGGTTGGTAGCGGATGGTGCGGTCAGACTCGATGGCAGCGAACTGGGGGCCACGGCTTCCCTGTGGATGTTACTCTCGTCCCTGAGGAGGTCCTCAAGCACTGGAAGGACATCGTTACCTTCGATGGCCGCGCTGACCACCCTAGCAAGTCCCAGGACTCGATCGAGAAGATCATGGCCAACATGCAGAACACAAGCAAGGCCAAGGAGTCTTCCGGCGAGACTGATTACAAGAAGATCATCGCGGAAACTGTCAAGCAGGAGGGTAAGCCTACGGAGTTCAACTACGAGGAGCGAGATGTTATTCTCTACAACCTCGGTGTTGGCGCTAAACGCACCGAGCTCAAGTACGTCTTCGAGGGCTCTGAAGACTTCCAAGTCCTTCCTAGTTTCGGTGTCATCCCTCCTTTCAACACTGAGATGCCCTTCAACTTTGACAACATTGTGCCCAACTTCTCTCCCATGATGTTGCTCCACGGAGAGCAATATCTCGAGATTCGCAAGTTCCCTATTCCCACCAACGCTCGCCTTGTTAGCCGAGGCCGTCTCCTCGAGGTCGTCGACAAGGGTAACGCTTCTATTGCCCGAAGCTGCACCACTACCGTTGACGCCAACACTGGAGAGGATGTCTTTTACAACGAGTCTAGCGTCTTCCTCCGCGGCACAGGTGGCTGGGGCGGTCCCAAGCGTGGCGCCGACCGTGGTGCCGCCACTGCTGCCAACAAGCCCCCTGCTCGCGCACCCGACGTTGTCGTCGAATCACCTACCAACGACGACCAGGCTGCCATCTACCGTCTGAGCGGCGACTACAAGTAAGAATCCCCATCACGATCTGTTCGAACCATAGCTAACATAACTAGCCCTCTCCACATCGATCCCGAGTTCGCCAAGGTTGGTGGTTTCAAGGCCCCCATTCTTCACGGCCTCTGCAGCTTCGGCGTTGCCGGAAAGGCTGTCTACGAGCGCTTCGGTGCTTTCAAGAACATCAAGGTCCGCTTCGCCGGTGTTGTTATCCCCGGTCAAACCATCGTCACCGAGAT
Organism: Fusarium aywerte; assembly: GCA_013186375.1. Taxonomy (NCBI): domain Eukaryota; kingdom Fungi; phylum Ascomycota; class Sordariomycetes; order Hypocreales; family Nectriaceae; genus Fusarium; species Fusarium aywerte. Next base: position 141,243 of record JABCQV010000018.1, read on the forward strand.
GTGGCGTGAGGGCAACAAGATTATCTTCCAGTCCAAGGTCAAGGAGACAGGCAAGCCCGCCATTGCTGGTGCTGCCGCAGAGCTCAGGACCGACGGTAAGAGCAAGCTCTAAACAAAATTTTGAATATTTGATGGAGTTTTTGCGAATGGGAATTTGGTGTAATATCATAAAGTCTGTATTGTAGTTGAGTGATGTGATCACTAATCATGTCCTGTTTTGCCCAATCTTGAATGCCGATTCGATACCAGTTCTTTCAGAATACAAATATTTATATAAACCACAAGACGCCCCATACCTATCCCGATATCCCAAAGTGTATGCAAATTTATTCTGCCAGCGCTGCGAGGCTTTCTTGGTCCATCTTGTCATACGCCGTTAATTCGTAAACCCACCCATGTCCTCTAAACAAAAATCGTTTCTACGATGAGGTCAAAAACTTCTGCGAGAGCAGGAATTCGCCCACTGAACAACACCCGCTCAACACTCACATCCATCCTGTTCGCTGCAACGCCTGTTTCGAGAAACGCACGCTCCTTACCTGACAGTTCTCGGTTCTCCATGTCCTTCCACTTGCGTTCTGCCTCTTCGCGCGCAGCCTGGAGAACCTTTTCCGTATCCTCTGACTCCCAGAGATTGCACCTGTCGCACTCCTTACAGGGCGTAGCGTCACCCTCGGGGCGGAAGTGGTCGCAGAAATGCCGATACCCTTCATCGCTGAGGTTGGCACGGCAGACATAACACATCTTGTAGCCACATGGACACGTGAGTTTGTTGCAGCCTGCATTCTTGACGAACGAGGTATTGCAGCGGGGGCAGACGCGCTTGATGGCCATGCTCATGGCTTGCTCGACCTGCGTACGGAGCGCTACGAGTGATGATTCGTTACACACATGAATGTCTTTCCACGATTTGTGGCATGAAAGACATGACGCGCGACCGCACTCAGGACTCTGGCATGTGAATTTTGTGCCACGGCGGCGGCGACGATGACGGTTCAGTGCCTTGGACCACTCCATTGACACGTAGTCGCCGAAGGACTGCTGTGTGCTGAGGAGGAGACATATGAAGGAAGAGAGAAGGACGAAGGGGAAGACAAAGGGGAGAGTCCCAATACAAAGGACAAGGACGAAAAGGTTGTAGATACTGTCCGACTTGATGCGAAGAGCAGATTCGTGAGCTGGCGTGTATATGTCGTCGATCTCAGCGTATTCACAGAAAGGGCATCGGACTAAAGGTAGATTCGACGCCAGGAGACTGTGTTCTGCTAGTCGACGATCAAGCTTGTGCAAAATTTCTGCGCCCTTCTTTTCTTCTTCCATGGCCCGACGGATGTGATCAGGCGGTATATGCCCAGGACAACCGTCGCCGTCGACAGAGAGGCACTTGAGCGTTCCCGTTTCTGGGTTGATGCTGCTCTGCCAGCCTTGACCAAACACGGCTTCCTTTATTGAGTGTTGCACGCATCGATAGCAGACTAAATGTCCCTCACGGTTACAGTGAGTGAACTCTTCAAAAGCCGCTGATGTGAAGCAGCAGACACACTCATGCGTTGCTTCAGCCTCTTCTGCTTCTTCGTTGTTGAGAATCATAGCCAGACCCCTGTCTCTTCCCTCCCTGTCCATTCTGTCCTTCTCTTTCAAAGGAGCCACCAAGATATCGTACAGTTCACGGTCAAGCTCCGCACTGCCTGTTGCCCGAATGGTGGGAATGATAGACCCATGACCGGTTGAGCGCCATGATACTAGCGGGTGGTTCTCTGCCTCGCCCGTAGCTATAGGTTTCCGTCGAAAGAATAGCGATGATATCGTGAAACGCCATGATTTGGAAGATAGTGTGACGAGGGTCTGTCGGGCTTCGAGGTAGGAGTAGTTGGATTCGGCAAGGACAGCGTTGATGGTGGACCGCGACAATCCCTTGAACTCATGCCATGCCAAGTTTTGCACAGCTCTCTTGTATTCCTTGCTTTTGAACACTTCGGTCTTTGGAATCGTTTCGGGACGAGCAGTTTCCTTGTCGGGGACCCTCCATCGGCCCTTGACCCACGTCACCCTATTCTTGAGCAGGGCATCAGCAACAAGAGCAAGGCGTGATTCGCCGTCAAAGTTGGACAGCAGCTCTCGAAAGACCTCGATCTGGATATCGGGAAACACGGCGGCGAGAGCCTCGAGGCTGTTATTCAGCTCGCGGAGATCGGGCCTCTCAGGTGGGAGACAGGGCAGCTGGGCCTCATCGTAGATGTACTCGGGTTGGAGGTGAAGATCGGACTCGCTCGATTTGGACCGGACCGAGGGGGTTCTATCGCTGGAGGTGAGCAGCCCATTGAGTACCATCGTGGCTGCTCATTCTGGTGTACGGAGTAGCTGTCTGGTTGGGAATGATAATGGCGGTGGTGATGATGCTTGAAGTTGGATTAGGTAATTTAGGTTGAGGCGTCGAGGAATGAGGCGTACCAAATTTCGATAGACGAAAATAGGATATTTGTCACGAATAAGAATTCAGTAAAAGGTCAAAACCCATTTCACGGATAAATTTCAAGTCTTATCTTTAATTTTGATATTATGCCTTAAGTTTCTGCTTGGGCTTGAGTAGCATCATCGGGATGATAAGCTACCTAATGTATGTAGAGAGAGTTACATGGCGTTGGCTAGAGCGGAGAAACACTGCTTCAGCCCGTATTCGCATTTCAAACACGGCGTTTCCCGCAATAAGATAAACTCAGAGCACATGTCTCGGTACTATATTAAGTTCTTGATCTGGTTCAATAATCCTGGCGTCTAGTCAAGCTGGTTCAGTGGATCGTGGCTTTTGTTACTTTATCAATGTAGAACACTGGGCGAACGATGGGAGGAATATACATTTTTTGACCGTAGCCATAGTGAGATAAGAGAAGTAACACATATGACTTAAATAGAGAGCCTATTCTTTAATATAGAGAAACTATCCAAGCTTTGTTCAGCTATCGGGTGTATATTTATATTTCGATATAGAAAAGTGTCCCCCCAGAGCCGTATTCTCCTCCCTGGGGAAATTCAAGGGTAGACAATCTAGCTACAGTGTATGTTTTGTTTTTAATATATCCCCAGAATCGAGAACTGAGGCTGATTTCATGATATACATTTACCAAGTGGTGGTTTGTTAGGAGTATACAACAGGTCAGAGAATTATAGTCTACCCTAGGTATGCTGCTTAAACCCTCATACATCATACCTAGGTTGTTTTAGACACTCAACAATTAGGTACTTGTCAGATGTTATACCTAAGTAGGTAGCATTGCCGTAGAATCTACATGTGCAGGCATGAAAGGGTAAGGTACTAACTTAGGTAGGTGTTTTGTCCCAGTAAAATATCCCAGATGTTCAGGCAGGTAGGAGCTATAGGTGGTTGCATCTTAATATGATGTCGTAGGTAGGAGTGGCCTGGCTTGTTCCACCGTTTTGGGCAGGTGCTGCAATTAAGTATCATGCCTTCCTCCCCGGCAAGAGCAACAAAGTTGGCATGCTTTGAGCACACAACAAAGTGAAATCGACAAGCCCAGCAGTTCTTTCGTCATGCGAAAATCATCGACTATCCTATTTCATGATTTAATGAATCACTCTACCGCCTCCACTGTGCCAGAATATGCATCATGCCACGGCAATTGAAATTGCTGGCACTCAACCACATACACACTAACCATAGCAAAACTGAAGTGCCCCTTTGGTATTCGTGAACTTCTAGAAAAGAGTTACTTCGAAGCCTCTGGATAGCCTATTACAGTGGAAGTGAAAATGTGAGCTCTCCATGCACTTAGTGTGGTGTCCCACAGTCAACTGACTACACCTGCATATGTGCACATCTCATGCATTCAACTCAAAAATAATTTCCAGTGATCCGCCGTTGATGCACCCCACGATCTTGTTGGTACCGTTCAATGGAGCAGGATCACCCACCGGATCGACACCCCCGCAATATCAACTCATCACGAAACTCGGATCGTTGCCGGTATTCCGCGCTTTCTTCAAATAGAAGGAAATGCTTCAGACACTGCACACATCTGACAACATGCGGTCAGGTACGGATAGCGCTGCTCATATTGTCCAGACCGACGGACTGACTCGCAAAGGAAATTGGTGACTTTGCAGGGCATCGACAAGCGTGTTCATCACCAACGACGAAGCGTAACCTCCAAATTCCCAGGGGGGCTCCCTTTAGGGATGGACATCAATCATATGGCTTCACATCATCCAGCTAAACGATAAGCCCGGTTCATTTGCACAGCCATCTTTTAAAATTTACAGCTTAGTCGATGCTCTCTGTATCACCATACAACATGCCTCATGCAGGCACGGGGTGGCTTACCAAAGTCCCATCATGAAGTGACCGGCCCGAGGGTGTCCAAGCGGTGAGATGAAGTTAACATCAAATGTCAACGCGCCGTCGCAAGGGTATTTAGACCCTGTGCGGCTAATCGGTCATTTCGCGCTTAGAAGGCTTGATAAAGCCTAGCGACCAGTTTAGAAGAGGCCTGGGTGTTCGACATAGCTTGACTGACGTTGATCCGAAATTTCTAATTAAATCGCGAACTCAAACAAAGGCTCCTGACAAAAGATTGGATATTCAAGCAAACAAGTCATATCTGAAAAGCTTTCAGAAGGAACGAGGTCGGATATCTATTGACGGACGAGATCGTTGTCAGATCTTGCCAGCCTTCCCTTGCAAATACAAGCATTGTAGGCCCGTCCGTCTGTCGAGGATCTTGCTCCTTGCCAGCCGCTAATGATGTATTACCTACACCAAGCCCGCTAGGGTAATCGTCAAGCCTGTTGAGTACCAAAGCTTTTAGGCTTCCAGACCCAAATGAGCCTCGACGGCGTCAAATTCATCAGAGGCGGGAACGGTGTCTAAAGGAATAAGTTACATACTAGAACGGAGTTTTGAAGACTGTGCCAAGTCCGAACTTTGAACATGGGTCTTCAGGGATGACGACGATCTTCTCCTGTCATTGTTGGCTATGCTCGAACAAGCGAAGTGAGTGAGAAAAAGGGGTCTTTCTCGGCGATGAGCTCGGCACAAGCCATCAGTCGGCCAACTCAGTGGAGGGGAAGGAGCACGCGACTTTGTGCAGGATAGAAGTCTGTCATGCATGTGGTAAACATGTCCAAGCATGTCCAGACCTCGACCGTGGTGGAGGGGGAAAAAAAGCAAAATTCCCCATGATATGATGATGTGAGCGCCGCAACGGCTACTGGTTCCCCTCCCAAATCTCGAAGCTGGGTGCTGCCATTGCTCTAAGATGCCGTGCATGGGGTGGTCCCATAGTGGGCATGGCAAAGCCCACAGCGAGCCAAGAAAAGAAAACGCTCAACCGTGGCGTCTGTCTCGGGCGAATGATGTCGACTGAGCGACAGTGAACCGAGATTCGGCTCTGGTTTCCAGAATCTGCCGCTATAGACTATGATCTCGTCCGAGACGGAGCTGAAAAGGTTTGCGTACAGCCCAACAAATTGAATAAGGTTTCCGGTACTACACCTGAGGCTCAAGAGTCGACCTGAAAACTGCCGCTGTACGGCATTCGTAAGGGAATTAGCAGTCAGCCAGCTTTGATGCGTGTTACACAGCATATGGTGCCTCACAACTGGGCGCTTGCATGTGCATTTGAGGTGCTCATGAGACCTAGGTTCCCGAGGCACTATTCATGAGTTTAATCAGTGGGTGTACTGCCAGTGATGATCTTTGTTTGAGGTGACAGTCCTCATTTCTCTCATGACGGATCTGATTGCTTCGATTACTTCACAGAGCCCTTGGCAGCATTTATGATCACCAAGCAAGCAGCATCAAAAAAGAAGGTTTCGTCATTCATCTTATTTGCATGGGAGATCGATCAAGGACGAGACGCATCGTTGACGTAGGACTTGTGCTCGTCGACTAGTCAGGAACCGAAACCCGCAAATCGCTGCCTATAGCGCCGTAGCTGTGTCTTATTAAGGGCAGACCACCTTGTGGCTCTACACACACAATTGTCAATTGCCCGCGCAACCAATATGCTGCTGTAGGTGCATATTGCACCACTTCCCTGATTTGGTTGTCAGCCACGCGACTAGGACCAGAGCTCTTCTTTCTGAAGCATTACGGACATCAATACCAAATATTGATCATGGAGAACCTAGAACCGTTGGGTATTTGGAGCTGCCCAATCCCAAGCCAGCGGTCAGCCGCCTCACTCATACTTGTCCACTGAGCGCGGTTTTCATGGCTGAATCTGTACAGTAATAGTGAGCTGTGGCTTTCAGCTGAGGTGGATTAAGGATTTCAAATAAGCAGCCAAACCCACAATTTCAGGGGCTGTAAAGTCGGAAACTTCTCACCACAAGCCTCGGGGACTCTATCGTCCCGATGTCTAGAATTGTCATTAAGTTAATACAGCATGATACATTCAGACAGGAGAAATGTTGAATAGACTCAAAAAGACTCAGTCCGGTATACATATCCACTATTCCAAGCTCCACTCTCCGCCACGCCGGGGAGTCCAAAGTTGTTTGGCGGCGGCTTAAAACAACTTTTGTATACCAAAAATAAAAGTAATACGATCGATACGTACTCTGTACAGTAAAGTACGGGCGGACCCGAAAAAGCTGAACCAAGCCAAGAAAAAACAATGGACATCAAATCAAAGAAAACAAGGGATCTACAGTACAGACATCATACGGTGCCTAACTTGGATTTACCGTCATGACTTGGAAAGCGCCACAGCCCGTATCGTCCTGTGTCTTAGCCGCTGTCTCGGGATCAAGCTCACGGTCAAGGCTTGGCCGTCTGTATGTACGGGCTGTGATCTCGTTCAAGGCCAAGGACTAAGCAGCAAAACTAGGACAGGGTCCGTCGTTTGTTGGCTAGAATAAAGCCGTACAGTAACTTAGCCAAGCTAGCTTAGGTGCCTGGGTCCCCTGGTCGCCCCTTGTCCTAGTTCTGGGCATCCACCACACCTAACCAGCCGCCTCCTCCACCGCTACAACTGGAAAGGAACTTGCAGTCGTTTGGGGGGTTAATCCCGCCTGTCTCTGAGTGAGATCCTGGTTTAGCAGAGTGCTCAGCCTTACTTCTCGCGGTGAACGGGTCCATCCCCCTTGTCATGGGCCTTGGCCTATATTTACTACAGGACGTTGGAGTTACTGTATTTGGCTCAGCTTGGGATATATAACTTTCCTCTCCCCCCTCCCGTCTTCCTTCTGCTACATCTGCATCATAAACTTTGTATGCAGTCGTGGCTTGACGTGTGTGTGCTCGCGTGATTACAGTTCTCTTATATATTTAAGAGTCTTTCGTAGACAGACGACTTGATTCCATCTGCTCGTCTTGCGCACGCGCTCACACGCACATACGTATATACGTACTCGCCAAATCATGAGAGAAGGCCCTTGGAAGTGCTTAGACCTGAGAATTGGACGACGAAACATTGCATCTTACTACCAATAAACGAAAAGATGAACCGAGACAACATGAAGCTGGTAGACGAGTCCGCCATGGCCGAGAACGACAAGAACTGCCGCTTTGAAGGCTACTTTACCTATCGACCACTCTCCAACCTACCCACACCACCACCGAGCTCCCGTAACTCATCCGCGGCCCAGTCACCACGAACAACACTCGATGATGGAGAGCCATTGATGCCTCGATTCAGAGGTGAGTTTACTTTATCGCAGAACAGAGCAAGCAGGCGGGGAAACAGTCAATGTCGTATGCGCATGAGCATCACGTTGTACCCGTATCTCCTGTCATATCATGCCATGTCATACCGCGCGATGCATCTGATATATGGAAGTTTTCAATACTGACTTTACCATAGGTCCTGCTATTCATCTTGTCAACCTCATCCCATCATCTGCCTCTCTGGCCACAGCCTCGGTCCCTCTCGTCCAGGCCATCTTGAGCCGAGCCAACCTTCCGATTGAGACTGTCGCCCTTGCAGTATGCATCCTCGATAGCCTCGATTCTCGCTTCGCCCGTCGCTGGCGCCTCTCTTGCCCTCTACTGTCCGACTATTTCTCTCCAACGTCTAAGCGACACACCCTTCCTCCCGCACCCATCATACCCCAGCGACAGCAGCTACACATCGACGCCGTCAACCCTGAGCTCATCATCCTAGCGGCTCTCGTCATTGCTGTTAAATTCACAGAGGACCCTCAAGATGCTTCTCAGTATTATTGCAAGGCATGGGGTCGTGGCATGTGGTCTCATCAGCAACTCAATGCCACTGAACGATGCATCATGGAGAATCTCAACTACCGTATCATGCCTCTTTACGAGGAAGATTGCCTGACAGATGCCATGGTGGATATGCAGCTCGCAGCTCAGCAACCTGACTGGGAGCTCCACGAGTACATGCCCATGGATAGCGACGAGGAGAGTGACGATAACACAAATATCAACCGCTATGTGCCAAGCCACTCTCGTTCAAAGACACTCGGTTCAGGATCGGCAGTCTTGGGACTAGGCCTATCTCTTACTCCAGTCGATACTCCAACAGCCGAGGCCAGCCATGCGGCTACCCCGCAACCGTCGAGGCTTTGTAACGACTACTTCAACCATTTCCAAACACAGGACTATTAAAAAGGGAAAACGGCGTTTTCTGACTTTGGGCATTATCGAGGCGTTACCATGGATACCAACTCATTTAGCGAATTGTTTGTGGACTGATTTGACGGCGAGTTGGCTCGATCCGGCGTGATATGCATATGCATCATATTGTGTGTCGTTTTGGGAATCAGTCCGTTTCTTTCACACACCTGATCGGGCGATAAGGTGAAAATAGCATTGTTCTACGGATACATATATTATGGAGGCATCAGGGAAGAAGAGCATTTGAATCTCTGTTATCAGGATTCTGGATTGTATTGGCCGTTTTGGTTGGCACATGCTTATTAGGCACGGATACGGCATCTGAGAAGACTAGAATTACACATACCCCTTTCCGTATATTCTAGTCAATAATTACATATTTTGTAATGTTGCATAAATGGCTCCCTGTTCCGCAACTCTCTCCGGCTCTTGGCGCACGTTCCAATGTCAATATCAGGCGATGTAGTGCCAACATTCCTCAGGGGTATCCACCGCTTGTTGCTGTTGTCCCATTCAGGGTTCACTGCAGCTAAAAGCTCGTGATATGATTTCGGCAAGTAACTAGAGTATGCCAGGGTATCGAGTATACGGCAATTGTTGCCGGCTGTAAAATTGTATGCAATGCTACTGTGTTATGTTATCGTCCAACTAAGACGTACTGTAGATATTGACGTACCATTAATAGTTCAATACTGGTCCACAAACACGGCCTTCGATGGATCTTGTGGCGGAAGAGCTTTTTGGGAAGTATTTTGGTTTTAATGAAGTATTTTGTCATTTTGTCCGGCTAGAATCCGATAATGAATGAGTAGAGTCTGAGTTAGTCCTGCCTCAAGGACTCAACCTCTTCAACTTCCACTCTTCAGACTCACTTCCCTCTTCCCTCTCATACACAAACCGATCGTGAAGTCTGCTCTCCCTTCCTTGCCAAAACTCAATTCTATCAGGAATAATCCTCAAACCACCCCAGAAGTCGGGTACAGGAATCTTCTCCTGTCCCTCAAATCGCTGCTCGACCTCCTTCACCCAGCCCTCCAATTGCTTGCGACCATCATCGTCTTCTCCCTGCGGCTCAAGCACTTGACTTTGCTTACTAGCCCAGGCTCCAATCCTGCTCCCTCTGGCGCGCGTGTCGTAGTAGTTTTGGCTCTCTTCTCTCGAGATCCTCTCCACACGCCCCTCAACGTGGACCTGGCGCTGCAGAGCTTCCCAAAAGAAGAGCATTGCTGCGCGGGGGTTGGATGCTATGTCTGCTGACTTGCGCGAGGTGCCGAGGTTGGTGTAAATTACGAATCCTCGGTTATCGAGCTCCTTGAGATAGACGGTGCGAGACGAGATACGGCCGGAGGGAAGAGAGGCAGTAGAGAGGGTACAGGTCTCAGGATGTTCGACGCCGGAATCATTTTCCTGAGCACGCGAGAACCAAGCGTGGAACTGAGGGATGGGAGATGTTGGGTTAAGCTGAGAGCGTACAAGAGTTCCCTTTGTGAACTGTTCTGCCTGGCCTGTGGCTTGATAGCCAGCAGGGGCGACTATGTAGTGTTAGTAAAGAGTAGAAGCAGAATCATGATAGCGAGTGTCTCGCAGGAGGGGTAAGAATACTACCACGTACATATGAGCTTTGAGATATCTGCTGAATGAAGGGCCATTTTTGCAGTGGAAAAGAATCTAGCACTGAGGTTCGGTATCAGAAGACGCATCGATTGATTTTATATTATGAGACTATTCGCTGTGGAAGAAGATCATGCGATTGGATTAGATTGACTCACAAATGGCCTCTGAGGCATACGATGAGATGGGATGTTTAAGAGTGAAAAAAGGTACGTACTACGAGGTACACGGTGGAGTCATGACATCTTCGAAGGGTCCTTAAACTTTTTATAGGGTGACATTTCGAGCTGCAGGAACATAAGAAAAGATAAAGGTACGTGACAAGTAGCAATTGCAACCAACAGACTTTGGTACAAGTAAGCATACTATGCTGGAAGAGCCTTCATAATACAAAGGCTCAATTAGCAAGCCACGATGATGATGATGATGATGATGATATACCGAAGAGACAAAACATACAAGACACGATGCACGACACAGAACAGACAGAACGCACGGATAAAGTAATTAAGTAATAACATTAAATAAACGTATACGATACGTATACGACGTATATACATAGATGATATACATAACGTACATAAATCATACGCAACGACGTGAGTCGCGTTTACACATTCTATAACATCAAAGATCGTTCACAGTCATAATCCGGAATGCTTGCTAACGCACGCAATTTTCTATCCGGCTTTCAAAAAGCAAATATTACAAATTGCCAACCAAAAAACAGAAAGATCCTGTCATAAAACTTTTCCATACCCGTCCGTCACATAATTTACGAATCAGCCATAACCAGCGCCAACAAAGCCATGCGGCAGTAGAGGCCATAGCGCATCTGGTAATATGTTAGCAAGTGTGGTCAATTAGAGGCGAAAGGAATGCTTACCTGTCGGAAGTACGCGGCCCGTTGGTCAAAGTCGACCTCCTCAGCAACTTCTTCGTTGCGGGGAAGAGGGTGCATGACGATGCAAGAGCTCTTAGCATGCTTGAGCGAAGCGTTGTCAACACGGTAAGAGTTCTTGACCTGCTGGTACTCCTCCTCGGTAGGGAAACGTTCCCGCTGCACACGTGTGCAGTACAGGACGTCACTGCGAGCCAGGATCTCAGGAGTAAGAGTCTCAGACTCGCAGAGAAGCTGGCCGGAAGCGACAAGCTGCTCGCGAACCTTGGGAGGCAGAGCCAAAGACTTGGGAGCAACAAGCTGGACCTGGACATGGTAGTGTCGGAGCAGGTACACAAGAGAGTGCACAGGCCGTCCGTAGAGAAGGTCACCCAAGAAGGTGATGGTCAAGCCCTGGACAGTACCAAGCTCCTCACGGATGGTGAAGAGATCGAGGAATGCCTGGGTGGGGTGCTCCTTGCTACCGTTGCCACCGTTGATGACAGGTACAGGGCTGTACTTCTCGGCGACGTGGACGCTGGTCTCCTCGGGGTGGCGGAGGACAACGGCGTCACCGTAGCAAGCCAGAGTGCGAAGGGTGTCCTGGAGGGTCTCGCCCTTCTGAACAGAAGAGTGGGAGGTGGAGATGGCGATGGTACGACCACCAAGACGCTGCATAGCAGCATCGAACGACGCCGAGGTACGGGTCGAAGGCTCATAGAAGAGTGTGGTCAGGACGCGGCCCCGAAGGATGTTCAAGACGCCCTCACGCTGCACACCAAGACGCATCTCCTGTGCAACAGTGAAGAGCAGGTGGAGATCAGCTCGGCTGTAGGACTTGACGGACAGAACGTGGGTGTTCTTGAACGACGAAGACTGGGACAGAAGCCGCTGGAGCGAGGAGCTGACCAGAGGCTGAAGCTGCAGGCCAGGGGCGAGCTCATTAATAGGGGCAGCACCCCGAGCGGGCGAGGGCAGAGTGGCACCAACAGCACCAGCATCAACACCACGGAGGCGGTTCAAGGGCTGGGGGGCACCCAACATGGACAGTCTGCGGTCTCTTGGCGAGTCTGTGGTCTGGGCAATCGAGGTGGTGGGCTTGACAGGAGGCGACATGGGAGGAGCAATGTGCGAAGACATGTCCTTGCCCTGAGGCGAGACAGGCAGAACCTCGCCGTCAAGGCAGACGGTAGTGTTCTGGAAAGTGACTCGCTGGACAGAGGCGCGCATGCGGCGACCCTCGAAAGGAGACCAGAAGTTGCCAGGAACAACGGTGTAAGGACGGTCGATCTCAGCCTCAATGGTAGTTCCAGACTGCTCATGAAGCTCAAAGATCTCCATGGGGTTGGTGTAGAGACGGTCCTTGATGTCGTCGACAGTAAGGCGTCCCTCGGCAACGGAAGTCAGGAGCAAAGGCAGAGCGTCGGAGATACCCATGTGAGGATCACCCTTGTGGCCGAGCGAAGTGGCCAGACGGTAAGGGAGACTGCCGATGGAGAACACATCAATGGTGGACATGTGCGCCCAGAGAGCCTTCTGGTCAGCAGCGGTAGGGAGACGCTCGCACTCAGGGTACTCGTCGCGAGAGAGGTAGAGCGAGTAGATGGAAACATCGCAGGTAACCTGAAGACCCTTGGCCTTGCTGAGAGCAATAAGCTTGATATCGTCCTTGTTGGTAACCGAAGTGACGTGGATGCGGCGGTTGTGAAGGCTAGCCAGCAAGAGGATGGAAGCCAGGTCAGTCAGCTTGGCATCAGTGACAATTGGCTTGTGAGTAGGCCAAGAGTCGAAATGAGCAGTGACAGCAGCGACCTTGCTGATGTTGCCAGAGAGGTGGTTGAAAGGAATGAAGAGAGATCCAACCTCGCCAGTGACATGGCTTATCTGGTCAGCGTTGTCCGAAGTGGCAGCCACAGAGAAGTTGTAGTCGCAGTAACCACCGCGTCGGCTGTTCTGCTGAGCAGTGTTTAGGGTGATGGCGTCAGTGATGGCACCGTCGACACCCAGAGGCATAACTCGGATCATGCTGAAACCGGCAGAGATAGATGCCTTGGTGACTGTCTGGAGATCCTCGTTGTTGGCAGAAGCAATACCAGGAACGAAAGCAGCGATGTTGATAAGGCCAGGCAGAACAATAGTTCGGTGGCTGGTCTGGTAGTCGCGTTTGGAGACCTCGAGCTCGAAGTGGCGGGCGATGGCCTCGACAAGAATCTTGGCGTTCTTGACGTTGGTAACAAGAGGGATCTGGTAGTCAACAGCCATACGTCGAGTCTGGTAACCCTTACTCATGTAGTTGGCGGGACGGCGGTACTTGTTGTTTGAGGGCAAGTTGATGTACAGATCAATTGTGTTCTTGGCCAGATGCTGGGTAAGCGAGAACTCGGAGCTGCGATCCTCCTCCTTGCCAAGAACCTCAAGAAACTGACACTGAACACCGTGCTCCTGAAGGAAATCAGCAGTACCGGAAGTGGCGAAGAGCTTGTAGCCAATCTTCTCAAGCTTCTGCACAGAAGGAAGCATCTCACGCTTGTCCTTGTAAGAACCAATGGACAGGAGGATGTTCTTCTTGGGGATCTTGAAACCAGTCGACATCAAAGCCTTGAGGTAGGCCTCGTTCTTGTCAACACCGAAAGAAGCAACCTCACCAGTAGAAGCCATCTCAACACCCAAAACAGGATCAGCACCCGAGAGACGGGAGAAACTGAACTGAGGCACCTTGACACCGACACAGTTAGGTGCAAGGTCAGTAGGAGGGTAAGCCTGGAAGGGCTGGCCCATGATAGCCTTGGTAGCCATCTCGATCAGATCAACACCCATAACCTTGGAAACGAAGGGGAAAGAACGCGAGGCACGGACGTTACACTCGATGACCTTGATATCGTTGTCCTTGGCAATGAACTGGATGTTGAAAGGTCCAGTGACGTTGAGAGCAGCACCAATCTTGCGGGTAGCCTCCTCAATACGCTGAATGGTGGTAGCCTCCAAATCCTGAGGAGGCAGGATAAGGGTGGCATCACCAGAGTGAACACCGGCGTTCTCGACGTGCTCAGAGATAAAGTGACCAATGACCTTACCATCCTTGGCAACAGCATCCATCTCAATCTCCTTGGCGTTCTCAATGTACTTTGTGATAACGACAGGGTGCTCTCGAGAAACCTCAGCAGCCTGGTCCAAGTAGTTCTTAAGATCCTTCTCAGAGTAAACTGTGTTCATGGCAGCACCCGAAAGAACATAAGAAGGTCGCACCAGCACGGGATAAGAAACTGTGTTACAGAAGTCCTGTGCCTCAGTAAAGCTAGTAAGTTCCTTCCAAGTAGGCTGGTCAACCTCAATGCGATCCAACATACGAGAGAACTTGTATCGGTTCTCAGCGTTATCAATCATCTCAGGAGAGGTACCCAAAACCTTGACACCAGCACGGTGCAGAGGCAAAGCAATGTTGTTAGGCGTCTGGCCACCCATAGCACCCAAAACACCACTCGAGTTCTCAAGCTGATAAATATCGAGTACAGTCTCCAAATTGATATTCTCAAAATAAAGCTTATCAGCCTCATCGTAATCAGTACTTACGGTCTCCGGATTGTAGTTCACCATAATTGTCTTGAAACCGGTGGCTCTGAGTGTTCTGATGGCTCTGACTGAGCACCAATCGAATTCGACTGATGAACCGATACGGTAGACACCAGAACCCAGGACCATGACACCGTGATCATCGAATTTGACATCATGCTCGGAGGCATTGTAGGTCATGTAGAGGTAGTTGGTAAAGGCAGGGAACTCGGCGGCAACGGTATCGATTTGTTTGACGAAGGGCTGGATGCCAGCGTCAAGTCGCATGCGACGGACAGCAATTTCGTTTGAGCTCCAGAACTTGGCGAGCTGACGATCACTGAAACCGAGACGCTTGGCCTGTAGAAGGATAGATGGGCTGGATGTGATGTCGGTGGTGCTATAGCCAGACATCCTCTTGGCGAAGTCGCTCAAGCCCTTGAGCTTGGTGAGGAACCACTTGTCAATCTTGGTAAGCTCCCAAATCTTGTCGACAGTGTAGCCCTCGTGCATAGCGTTGGCAATGGCGAACAGGCGTTGGTCGGAGGGGGTCTGGAGCTCATCCTCAATGCTCATGAGGGCCTCGGTCTCGTTGAAGCCCAGGTTGTGGAAGTCGATGGCTCGGATAGCCTTTTGGATGGCTTCTTCGAACGATCGACCGATACTCATGACCTCACCAACACTCTTCATCGAAGAACCAAGCTGGGTGGACACACGAGTAAACTTCTTGAGATCCCATCGAGGCATCTTGACTACACAGTAATCAAGAGAGGGTTCGAAGCAGGCACAAGTGGACTTGGTGACCGAGTTCTTGATCTCCTTGAGGGGAATGCCGAGACCAAGCTTGGCAGCGATGAAAGCCAGAGGGTAACCAGTAGCCTTGGAGGCGAGAGCTGAAGATCGAGATAGACGAGCGTTGACCTCGATGATGCAGTACTCGCGAGAGAAGGGGTTCAGGGCATACTGAATATTACACTCTCCAACGACACCAAGGTGGCGAATGACATTAACAGCTGTTGTTCGCAGCATGTTGTAGTCCTCGTCGGACAGGGTCTGGGAGGGGGCGACAACGATAGAGTCACCAGTGTGAATACCCAAAGGATCAAAGTTCTCCATGTTACAAACGGTGATAC
Organism: Fusarium aywerte; assembly: GCA_013186375.1. NCBI lineage: Eukaryota > Fungi > Ascomycota > Sordariomycetes > Hypocreales > Nectriaceae > Fusarium > Fusarium aywerte. The sequence continues at coordinate 157,012 of JABCQV010000018.1, forward strand.
AGTTGTCCTGAGCATCACGGACAACCTCGTACTCGATCTCCTTCCAGCCCTTCATACTGCGCTCAATAAGGACCTGGGGACTGGCGGCGAAAGCCTTGTTGCAGAGGTCCATGAGCTCGTCCTCGTTGTTGGCGAAACCACTGCCGAGACCACCAAGGGCATAGGCGGCGCGCACGATGACGGGGAAACCAATGTCCTTGACGACGTGCATAGCCTCGTCGATGTTGTTGGCGGAAGCCGACTTGGCACACTTCTCGCCGATAGAGTCCATGCTGCGGGCGAAGAGCTCACGATCCTCAGTGGTGATGATAGTGTCGATGGGGGTACCGAGGACCTTGACGCCGAGCGACTCGAACTCGTCCTTGAGCTGGATACCGACCTGGAGGGCCGTCTGTCCACCGAAAGTGACGTAGATGGCATCGGGACGCTCATACTGAATGACCTTTCGGACAAAGTCAGCGTTGACAGGAAGGAAGTAGACCTTGTCGGCCAAGCCCTTGGAGGTCTGGATAGTGGCGATGTTGGGGTTGATGAGGACAGTGTAGATACCCTCCTCCTTCAGAGCCTTGATAGCCTGGCTACCAGAGTAATCGAATTCACCAGCCTGGCCAATACTGAGACCACCACTGCCAAGGACCAGGACCTTGCGGACCGAGACGCGGGGGTGGAGGCGCTCGTTCTCCTCGATGGTGCCACCAGGGAAGAGAACGGGGGTCTTGAGGAGCTCAGGCTTCTCGGCACAGTTGGCCATGGTGTTGATGAAGACATCGAAGAGGAACTCGGTGTCCCGGGGACCGGGAGTACTCTCAGGGTGGAACTGGACACTGAAGTAAGGCTTCTCAGTGTGGTAGATACCCTCGTTGCTACCGTCGTTGGCGTTGACGAAGAGCTCCTTCCAGCCGTTGGTCAGGCTGTCGGTGTCGACGGCGAAACCGTGGTTCTGAGAAGTGATGTGACACTTGCCAGTAACCATGCTGGTACAAGGAATGTTATGACCTCGGTTACCGAACTTCATCTTCTTGGTAGTGGCGCCGGCGGCCCGGGCGAGGAGCTGGTGTCCCAAGCAGATACCGAAGACAGGGATTTCATTCTTCTCGAGGACGGTAGCGATGTTCTTGATGGTGGTCTCGAGCACGGCGGGGTCACCGGGACCGTTGGAGAGGAAGAGACCATCAAAGTCGTCGATGGCGCCGGCAATGTCGTAGTCCCAAGGGCACACCAGGACTTCGACACCACGCTTGAGGAAGCACCTTAGCTGGTTGAACTTCATACCGACATCGAGGCACAGAACACGGATAGTACGCCCTGACGGGTGCTTACGGGCGACCGACGGAGGTGGCTTATAGAGCTTAGGCTCTTTAATGGACACTACATAGATATGAGCATGCGTCTTCAAGTACGAAAACGCTGGAGGACTCACCTTCTTTCACCAAGTTCTTGTTGTTAGGGTTGACCCATTCGACCTGCTCAAAGTGGTCGAGAGGCAGAGCAGCCAGAGCACCATCGACCTGGCCATTGACAGAGCCATTGGTAAGACCATGGGTCTCAAGGCGCATCTTTCCCAGCATGCTACCCTTCTCACGGATCTTCTTGGTCAAGGAACGGGTGTCAACACCGTACATGGCGGGAACACCCTGCTCCTTGAGCCATGTGCCGAGAGAGGATGTCGCAAGGAAGTGAGAGAAGTCCTCGCCAGCATATGAAGCTGTAACGAGACCAGCGATGTGGATCTCGCTAGACTCAAAGTGAGCAGGGAGGTCACCTAGAAGCTCGTCCATGGCCTCGCGCGAGGGAACACCATAGTTTCCGACGAGAGGGAAAGTAATGACGAGGATTTGACCGCGATACGAAGGATCTGTCACGGACTCGGGATAGCCCACCATACCCGTTTGGAAGACCAGCTCTCCAGCAATGCTCTTCTGGGCACCAAAGCTGTAACCTTGGAAGGAGGAGCCATCCTCAAGCTCGAGGCAGACGAGGCCATCATCCTCAGCGCCAAACTGGCGAGCAGAGGCTGGAGGTTGAGGAACCAAAGCCATTGTGTTTACTGTGATATATAATTGAAGCAAAAAAAGATATAAGAAAAGCTTCTGCGCTGGGTTATATCAACAAAGACCCAGAGAAGCGCGGGGCACGAAAGGACGTGGAGGGGTCGTCGCGAGAGGACAGGGAGATTGCGAGCGACGGGCCGGCAAGTTAACTCGTTTTCAGAGCTACCCTGGTAAGGTCAGAAGCTACCTCGCAATCATCAGCCTCAACAATGGTTGCGGGAGAAGAGGATGCTGGAAGAGCGAGGGTTTTGGGGAGGAGGAGGAAGAAGAAGAAGAAGAAAGAAGAGGTCTTGACGAAAGCGGCCCTGGGAAACTTTTTTTTTTTTTTTTTCTAATCGCCGTTCTCTGCTCTCTTGCAGGGTGCTCCCCGCTGTGGGCTAAAGAAAGCCGTAATTGGACAATTCAGCAGTAGTTCCCTAAAGGCGTCCAATTGTAACATTCCATTAAAATCTGCAGGGACACTAAAAATGCCCCGCCATGCCTTGGCCAAACCTCTCAAGCCTCTCCATAAGCTGCGCAACAACCTTTCATCATGAGTGATCGACCATGAGACATGGTTGGATTTGAGCCTCGAGAGTGGGTTTATTAGATCAGCGGTCAGGGTTTAGCCGCTCCGACAATGGCCAAGGAAGAACTCAAGCTTGCAGGTGGCGGGGGAGGCTTGATATGACTCCGGTAACGGAAGAATCATCTCCAATCTGAGGTTTCTCAAGGTACTGTAGTTGTCATGACAAGCAACGTCTGTTCAACATTACAATGCATGCAGCAGATAGCGAACCATTCCCAAAAGCTACAGAAAGAGTGTCAGCAAGCTTCTATTTACTTTGAACCGCAAATCAGCACGGAGCAAAATATCCTTTCATCAGGAACACCGGCAATCGACCACCCCCAAGATCAGAAGCTCGAGCCCAGGGCGGCAGTGAGAAAAAGGCGCGCTGCATCACAGGCTAAAATATACCAACTCCACTCATCATCCACCTCCACAGTTTGAAGAAAAAAGATTTTTTTTTCTTTCCTTCGATTTTGCGGTTGGGTTAGCAGATGTCGACTGTCCACATTAGTTATTAGTTTTTAGTCCCACGGACACGAGCCGTCTAAACCCATTATGCTAAGTTCAGTAGCTTCGAGGACATCAGAAAACTTGACCACTTAAGCTCTACGGTACAAAAAATAAATAACACATGAGCTAGTTTAAAACAGCATGAACTGACTCCTTGATTTCGTCTCTTGAATTCTTAGCAGTCAATGTTTTTGATGCCCTGAGGCTTTCGCGCATCAGTATGAGGCTCGTGCCCGAACACATGGCCCTGTCTTTAAACAAAGGAGATATCACCGTTGAAAGAGGAGTCTTTCGCAAACAAAGACCATTTACTAATGTACATGACTCATGAGATTCGTGATATGCTTGATCGATGCTGCATGACTCTATTGATCACCATGTAAACAATTTTAGTATTAACTCTAGACTGGAGCGGTTTTATACCTCAGGTATAATCACTCTTTTTGCATAAACGTTATTTAATTCCTTCATGAGGTCTTCAGAAGCGTTCCTCGATCACCTGAAAGAGAAATCACCGCCGTTAGACAGATATAAACTCCTCCTCGTACAAACGCTTCTCACACAACGCTATTCTTATAGTAAAATTGCTTTCCCAACTTCCCCATTCTTCAAGCTTTTCAAACCAAGCCAGTAACCCTATACTGAAGCAATATGTAAATGCTATTCGTTGACGAATGAAACACACCAAACCAACTAGAGATAAGGAAAGATTCACATCTGAAATGTCTATAAATCGTGACACAATGTACATCTTGGTGTCATTTCTTTTTAGACCAATGTTGACATGTCAAGTTATGGCATTGGCGGAGCCCCCATATTCGTGATTTTTGGTGTCTTTTGAGCTGTGGGACTGGCCTGGTTTCCCATCAAGTTGCCGGTTTTCTGTCCACCCTGTGTATTCGCACGAAAAGCGGGTTCTTTCTTTGGATCAAATCCAGGGAAGGCAGCCTGTAACCTGGAGTAGAGATCCTTGATACTATTGTTTCGCTCTTCGCGGTCTGCGACTGGGTCGACATTGTTCTCTGTACCCTCTAGAGCTGGGGCCCGGAGTTTGAGTGAAAGATTTAGGGGTGGCGCACTGAGATATGCTGGACAAGGCGGGACTTTAACCTCGGGCTTTCGATCCGCAAGTGCCGCCATGTAAGATAAGTTTGCTTGCAATCGCCTCATACACCTACGGTATATTGTTAGTTGTTTACAAAGACAAAAGGCGAAACGACTTACTGAAGATAATCTTGCTGCAGTTGCGTTTCCTCATCTGATGGTTTCTTGTCACCCGGGTTTCCAACTGCAGCGCCTTCTTTCTTCAACTCTTGTTGTGTCGCCTGAATTTGAATTGACTCATAGAGAAGTTCATGGTTGATGTCCAATAACAAAGCGAAGCGCTCCTTATCTCGAGACTCGGTTCCAGGACTCAGCGGCACAGCCGCTGATGAGCTACCATTAACAGTTTGTCCTTGATTTGAAGAGAAAGTTGGCGTCTGGGGTGTCGATAAACCAGCAGAGGGCGGTTGTTGTTGTGGTTGCTGCTGCTGCTGCTGCTGCTGCACCTGTCCCTGCGTTTGCCCCTGGGGTTGTTGAGGCGGTTGTTGCTGCTGTTGCAGCTGCGGGGGTTGTGATTGTTGTTGCTGATGGTTTGTCGGTGTTTGACTCTGAGACGGAGGTTGAGGAGTCGGGAATTGACCTTGTTGAGAGGGCAAGGCATTATTCGGTGTCCCTTGTGCGGCGCTTGGGGGTCTTTGCGGAGTTGATACTTGACCCATACCAGCAGCATTGGGAGCTTGCTGCTGCTGCTGTTGTTGTTGTTGTTGTTGCGCCTGCGCCTGCGCTTGTGCCTGCGCCTGCGCTTGTGCCTGCGCCTGCGCCTGCTGTTGCATTCGCTGCATCATCTGAGGTTGTTGAGGCATACCGCCCTGGTTCATCGGAAAGCCTTGCATGCCTCCGCCCATCATGTAGTTTGGCGCAAAGTTTTGGGGATTGACTGTTGAGGGAACGACTTGTCCGTACGGGTTACCGGGGAATTGCTGTTGAAATCCTGCCACTATGCGCAACATGTTAGCCACTGAAGGTTAAAGTAGTGTTGCGTCGCGTGAAAAAGTCATTTGCGCCGCGCTCTCTGCCAGTCGCGCAATCATCTCAGCATCGTCAAAAGATTTCTGGCATTGACCAGAGTTTCAAGCAGAACGCGTGCTCAAAGGGGCGATCGAGCGCCGCGTAAGAATACAGAGATAGGACCTACTTTGACCATTAGCAGCCATATGCTGCATACCTGCGTTCGGCATCATGCCTCCAGGAGCACCTGCCATCATTTGAGGATTCGCGCCAGGGTTGAAGCCTCCTTGAGGCGTCATGCCGGCAAACTGTTGCTGCTGATTATACATCATCTGCTGAGCGGCTGGCTGAGCTCCGGACTGCTGCTGTGGGGCAGGGTTGTTGAAAGAGGGAGCAGCATTGCTGCCAAACCCGTAGCCGGCGGAGTACATGGCGGGCGTCAAAGGCGTCAGTGCAGCGCTTCAAGCGGCAGCGCGTGCCAGGCTGGGCTGTACTATGCTATGCTATGCTACCTATGGATGCTGTAACAGCGGCAGATAGCAGCGTTCAGTGGGAGGGATCGGATGCGCGTGTGTGAGCGGAGGACAGGCTTGTAGTTGGCTGGTGATGGAACACGAATGGGGTCCAATCAATCAATCTGTTCCTCGGCCGATTCGGTGGATGAGTGACAGGTCTGGTCAGGAAACGTCAAGTCAGATCTGAGCGTGGGCGTGGGAGTGGCAGCGGGAGTGGGATTGGAAGGCTGGGTTGGTCGCTTGTGTACGGACGCGGTTCAGTTGGTCCCGGGATTGGAAATGAGAATGAAACCTGGAGTCGGTGTTTGACGACTGAGATGTGGTTGTGTGGGGCTAAGTGTTACAGCCTAGGTACGCCTCCCATCACCCGTTCTATTACTCCGCCCTATACAGAGTACCTCGCTCTCGGAAATCAGACGGTTCAGCATACAAGCTGAAGAAGGGCTGTGTCAATATTTCGTAATTGTATAGATATTACTCAATAACACATCCAAAAACCTCTTGACTACAGAGGGCCGCAATTGATATGAGGCATAAACTAACAAGCCTCGCTTTGACGGGGAGCTTGGAGAAGAAGGCTATGGGAATAAGACCACTTTCGTCACTGCTGTAACTTATATTATACATGGTATCGACTTACAAGATGGCTGGACGCCTTCCAAAAGGTGCTCCACGATAAATGGCGATTAAATACCTACTTATAGATGCCAAGTAAACTCGCATAGCCTCAGACACCTCCCCGTGCACATACTCTTAACCATCAACTCCTCCAGCACTTAAAGAGGACAATGCCAACGAGCCGTATCAAGAGAATATATCAGCTAAATCTCAAAGCATTCAGGTCGTAACATTGTATAAGTACATATTAGGGAAGCTGAGAACTATAGTCAGCTGTGTAATTTGATACTCATGTTGGTGGCCAGTTTGTAACTCTGGACTGTCTTGTGATAGACTGGTGAATGAATTAGTAAACAAGGATTCAAATACATTACATGCATGATCGATACTTTTCAAACCTCGGCCACTATCCATCATACTCCATGTTCTCTTCCCAAGTCGTGAATCATCGTTAACGAGCTGCTTCCTTCCACAACTAGCACCTTCCGCAAAATGCTTTCTTCGACTACTCCTCCTTTCCTTCTAATGAGCCTCGCCGCCGTTGCTCTCATCTTTCCATAAGTTTTGTCCGCTCCCAACCTCCAGTATTTTAGGGGCGAGCAAGTTGGGTTCTAACCTCGACTTCGATAGCTCCATCTGAACAGACCACCTTCAAGGAAGCACCATCCCCAGCGCAGTCGCCGCATGGTTACCCTCGGCGTACCTTCTCCTCGGGACATAAGAAGGTTTGGCGGCTGGAAATATCAGAGACGAGCCAAGTCTGTTTATGCCATTTAGACCAGGTTCTCGGATTGTATGTCTCTTACACCCCAAAGCTTAAAGGTCAAGTTTTCTAACAACGCCCCAGCTTCCAAACAGGGCCATCTCAAACAAAGTCCCCATAAGTATGAGGGCCTACGGAACTTGGTGGTCCTTAACAAGTCTTCCAAGAATTACGGCTTCCGGCATGGCACTTGCGTTAGCCAGCGGGCTTCTTCCTTCGTGGGCAGTCTTGCATCTGATTCGAAAACTTCGTGCTTGATATCTCGCTCCTATCGTGGTGAAAACGCCAGGGCATCTTACCAAAGGTTTTCTTTCGATCCACTGTACATTTGAGCACCTGTGTTAACTGACCGGTCAGATCCAACAGGGAATAGCGAATCTACATAGTCTCAATAACCCGCCTCGACCCGACTTCAAGTTAATAAACCTGGCTTCGCCTCGACTCTGAGCGACTGAGTTTGCGACTTCAGTCCAATAAGGCTCCAAGTGCCCTTGGGTGTATATTACATATGATATTTAAACTGGAAAGCAGTTCTCTCGGGAGCAGCCACTATCGATGCATTGTGTTTCTTGGGTGGTTGAGTGTCCCTTCCTGTGGGTTGAGGAGGGAAGCTCTTGGTAACTGTTTTTAAAGGAGAGAGACTGTTACATATATCCCAAGGGGGCAATCCCTGATGGCCTCTAAAGGGGCGACATTGGTTAGAGTGCGACTTCTACTGTATTGACCTATTAAGTTTTGACCTGCCTGAGAGAGGTCAACCTTATTGTTGATAATACATAGTGAAATAGGATGACTGCGGCATCTCTTTAAACGGCGTAAAATATATGGAAGGACGGCATAAGGCCGTTCTGATAGGGTCCATTCTGCTATCTGGGAGCTACGAAAGAAGTTAATAATATAGACCGAAGGAGGGAATCAGGGGCGACCATAGTAAGAGTTTAGTTGGTGTATGCATTCTATTGATCTATTGAGCTTTGATGTTCCCGGGAGAGTCTGGTTGCTAACATTGGGTATGACTGGAATACTTAGACATGTATACAGCCTTCTGGTTAGAGGACAAACACGTTATTTGTTCCGAACACAATCACAAAAGCAAAAATTGTGTCCAAAGACTACGTAAAATATGCCGAAATCGCAAAAAGAAATGATCACGCTGGGGATCGAACCCAGAATCTTCTGATTCGTAGTCAGACGCCTTGCCATTGGGCCACGCGACCTTGTTCTTGGACGATTTTTCGTTGCCGAATTGATGCTCAAGATTGCAAAACACGGAAACACAAAGCTGACTTGCCCAGCATCCCAAACTAAATGTCAACACACAGGCGTTTTGGTGAATATCTATTCTTAGGTCTTCGGTTTTGTACAATCAGGGACTGGCAACCGGCATCCCTATTTTCCACCCGTACCACATACATTCGACGAGGCATCTTACCGCCTCGAACCACCTGACATAGGTCAGTGAGCGCCTTGTGGTTTACACACAAGTCTCGGAAACATCGCAATAGACCAGCAGTAGGTACATCGTAAATTTAGACTAAGTACAACGCACTTAGTAGCCTTCAGACCGTCAACTCCATTCCATTTCATCAAAAATCAGCAGCCATAGCTCCTAGGGTATCTAGTCATGTTTGGGGACATAAAGACATAATCATCACTTCCCCCGCATCGTTTCCCTCTTCTCAACGCCCCGTTTTCAGCGCCAAGGTTATGGCTATGAGTGAGTGGTCATACTGATGTCTGTCAGCTTACTCTTCGTCCATCAAATACTCCAGAATGGACGAGCCTGAGTGGGAGTCACCACAGCAGGGGCAGATGCCCTCTTCATCGCTATCCCAGTCGACGCCACCAATCTCGTATCCGCTAGATCGAGAGAATTGGATCCATTCGCGCTTCTCTACGTCTCGAGAGACAGGGACTCGCTTCCAGATGAAGCTCTCCTCGTCCCGGTCTGAGGGTGGGTGACCTTCTTCACTCGGCGCAGGAGGCAAGACTCCAAGTCTAGTAGCATGTGAGTGGCCGTGGAATGTGTCGGAGTCATTTTCGCTATCCTCATCGTCGTCCTTGGGCTTCCAGGCTCTTATCACTCTAGCGCACCATCTCTTCCCTCGGAGACGTTGAAGATACTTCGAGCGCGCCATGTACGAAGCCGGACCATCAAGATACAGACCTTCGTCTTTGAGCATGCCGCTCATTTCAGCAGAGGCCTTCAAGCCGGTGTCATCAAACGGCATGCCTGTGACTTGAAGTTCATTCAGGGTGCAGCCGAGCTCATGGGAGCAAATGTCATGCAATTCGGAGCCACTGAAAGGTAAAAGTGTGTCTGAAAAATTGACAAGGTCGACTCGAAGGGAAACCAGGGACGGCAGCATTTTTGGTCGCGGTAGCTTCCTGTTTCGGTAACTCGGGTCGAAGGGTGCACGAAGCCCCTCGAGGAAGTCGACAATCTGGTTCCAAGTGTAGCACCGGAAACCGCCACGGATAAGAGGAGATTCGGTAGAGCGTTGTTGAACCTTCAAGTGGTGGTCCCTCTTCAGATCGGAATGGTAGCAGCGGTCCAGTTTGTGTCGACGAGCTGGTTGATCGTCATAGTATCGTGCGATAATACGGAAGTTGACATGAGTGATACCCTGACGGTATTCGGCAGGGAGGTCGGCAAAGATACGCACCGCTCTAGGAGTTGTAAAAGTAAACTGATTCGACTCCCACAAATATCGAGTACCTTCAGCGTGGAGAGCTTTGCAAGTGGCTAGGAAATTGATAGCAACCTGGTTGCCCTGCACCTTCTCCTTGTCCGACAGGTTCTCAGGTGTAAGGGGGGACAAAGGGTCGACAATCGGAGTGGGAGACTTCATGGCGAACTTGAGGATGCGGAGAATAACCTCCATGGGAAGATATGGGGTTTGGGCGGGCATGGAAGATCGGGTCTTGCGCTTGAGCGGATTGGATTGTTGCATGTGGTTCAACGAGACAGCAGACCAGGAAATACCATTCTCGCGCAGAATACGCTTAAGTCTCATGTTCTCCTCAGCAAGAGACTGGTTAGCGCGGCGGTGAGGATGAGTGAAATCATCCTTTGCCTGGTCCTCCTTATCTCTGCATTCCCAAGGGAACACGGTCTATATAGTTTGTTAGTTAAACCTGGGGATATGACATTACATGAAACATACTGACCGGAGTATCGTTCGACATGATCGCAGTGAAATTGAGGATTTTGATCGAGGCAGCTTGTTCTTTTGCAAATAGTGCCGTGCGAGTGGCAGCAGGTAGGCCTGACACTGAATAACGTTGCAAGATCGATGGTAAGAGAAAGTCAATCGTATTGGGGTCGCATGTGAAAAGAAAGGAAAGGAAGTCAGTTGCACAGTTGGAAGACAGACAAGTTGACACACGAATGAAGTTGAAGAAACGAAGACGATTGAATCAGACAGGAATGATTTAAATAAACGAAATAAAGTGGAAGGCTGCACTCCTGGTGCGCCGACAATGAATCAGACGTTTGTTGTTTCCTTTCCTGTGATGCGGTTTAAAGAAACGGGTAAAGTAAGTTAGTGAGGAGTGGGAAAAAAATGCATCCAACCAAGCAAATGCTCTTTGTTTGCCTTGTGGCAAGCTTGCAAGGCAAAAAACGGCAGCGAAGGCGCAAAGCCTCAAGAATCACTTTGTGGTCGCGCGCTGGTTTGCCGGATGTTTGAGATGGATGAGAATAGAAGAGGACAAGATGAGGGCAAAATGAGGGTAAAGTTGCTGAAGCCCGGAGTGGATGTTCCCTAAAATCTGCTGGTGCCCTTCCCGTCTCTACGGCATTCTCAGGTTGTGTGACGTGATGCGCTCCAGTCGAGTACGGAAGGCACTGCACACACTGAAAAATAAGGCAAGAGCACGACCGCGGGGCAGTCACCAGTGCCTATACTTGCTTGACCCAAGCAGCAGGCAGTTTAGTCGAATATTTATTCGTTGTAGATTTATAGACACGCCTTTATATGAATACTTTTGAAATTTCCCATGCTTAGGTGAAATCAGACCTTGGCTTCGCACGGTATACTCATTAATTCATCTATCAATATGGATACTTCTGTCTGAGCTTTTCGTGATTTTGTAGGCGAGAAAGTTAAAAACGCTGCTAGCCGTAGGTGTACTTGCCTTTGCCGTTGATGAAATTTCCAAAAAAAAAAAAAAAGCGATAGACGATCGAGATCCCGGCAATGCCGCAGAAGAGGCGTATAGACGAAAACAAAATATTCAAGAAACGGTTATACTGTTTGTTATCATCAAGCATTTATCTACCCTTGAGCAAACGAAGGAGTAAGGCAATGCCATGCATTTACCTTACTAACTTAGGTTGAATTAAGGAACGACAACCCTTCTTCTTCGCCCGTATCTTAATGGGACACGAACAAGAGTTTTCGAGGCCAGCTGTCTTGGTCTCTAGATAACTTCTATGTTGTTCTCGCAACTGTAGACTTGCCGGATATAGGCTTGCCGCTTTCATTGGTGACGGCAGTACCATGACAATCTCTTCGTGAAAGTTGGCCAACGATTTGAGGGCAGCATAGGATTGTATATCAAATCAAGGCAGGCATGGGCTTGTAGGAAACTGAGGTCAGCATCATGCGATCAAGTGAAGACAAGCTTGCAGTTTGAGATGATTGATGATGGTCATAGAATTAACGATCAATCTACCCCAGTACGATCTTGATGGCAACGGGTTCCTAGCTACCCCTGTCCTACATGAGTTACGGAGGCCGTCGGTTCCATTTTATTTAAGAAGATGGCCGGGGATCTTCGCAGCTTGTACAACCGTTGTGGCCCCTCTAGCCCCCATGTTCCCCGCTGATCCTGAGAGCTTCATGGGAGGAGCTGCTGTAGGGTGGTTGAGCTTCTTGAAAGGCCAGCTACTTACCTACCCTTTCAAACATCAAGTTACTAGTAGACCATGTAGTTATCTACTAGCCGTAAGATAATTACTGTCCTAGGTTTTCCGGTGATTGTTTCAAATAAACCTGACCGACCGGGCTTTTGCAGACCGAGGAAGCAAATATCACACTGTCATCACCCATACCTAACCGCGTCAGGATATCCCACCGGACAACCGTTCACAGCTATATAAGCCTCCCGACTCCGAGCTGTCAAGTTGTCGGAACTTCCGTAGATATTCTTTCAAAAAGCTAACACCGTGTTTGATTGGCAGGAAATCGTGTTACTTATCTTAGTACTCAACAAAATAGCCTCCTGCTTCCGCCTAGGTACCTTACGGGAGCTGATTGTGAGTGTGACGTCACCATCCATCGCAGCTCGATCTCCAAAACCCCACTATACCTACAAATCAACAAAACATCGATGATGAAATCGCTACGATTGTGCCATGTTGGTTTGCCTGCATTGGTACGTAAGCAGGAAGCTCACCCGAGAAAGTATATAACTCTACTGGGTGAGCTCCAAGCTTCACGTTCGAGCTCTAACCTTATCTTCAAACACCTACAACAACACTCCATCAGATTCATCACAACCACACCAAACAAAATGTCTTTCTCCAACACCTCCACTGGCGATGCCCCCGCCGACCCTTACAAGAAGGCCAATGCCGAGGACGTTCCTCTTCAGACCAAGATTGAGGACCTTGTCAACTTCATCACTAAGGAGAAGTTCGGCATGATGACTACCCGGGGTTCCGGTTCTGGCAACCTGGTCTCTCGCTGTATGGCGCTGGCCGCCACCGTAAGTTGGCCTTGCACTTATTCCCCATGCTATTACTAACATGTTTGAAGGAGACTGGAGGCATCGACCTTCTCTTCCACACCAACACCGAGTCTGGCAAGACCGACGACCTCGATGCTGACCCTCACGTCAACGTTTCTTTCATCAACGCCTCCGGAGAGTGGGCTTCTATCGCTGGAAACGCCAGCATTAGCACAGATCGCAGCCTTGTTGCTAAGCACTACAGCCCAACTCTTAAGGCTTGGCTCGGCGACTTGGGTGACGGCGTCCACGATGGATCTGAGAATGATCCCCGTATCGGTGTTATCCGCGTCAAGGCCGTCTCTTCAACATACTCGCTCGTTTCAAAGAACCTGATTGGCCGTGTTGCCGACATTGCGTCCAGCACCGTCACCGGCAAGCCTGCCTCACCTAACACCATGAGGGAGATTTCTGAGGGAGATGTGCGCTCGTGGCGCGCTTCGCGAGAGTAATGGTCTGGATAATAGACATCTCGCTTGTACGATAGGACTTGATATCAATGGCGATACGAATTCATGACAATATTGGTACACAATCAAAGTTGCTTTCCATATTCGGCCTTCCATAGCTTATCGAACTTCTCCTTGTCAACAGCAAATTGTCGCACGTAGTCGAGCTCTAGCTCGTGTGTCCTTCGCCCAAGAAGAACAAGACTGTGAAGGGGAGGGCCAAGCTCCTCATCAGTAGAGCAGAGTTCTTCCAGTGTACCAGCCACGAACTTCTCTGTCTTGCCTCCTACACGAGCAGCGCCGATGGCCAAGCTGTCCTTGGTATATACACTCTCCTGACGCTCATCCTCAATTTCCAGCATTTGCTGAGCACATTGGCCAACGGTCATGTAACGAGGGGGCTCGTAGATAAGGCGACCGCGGGCCATGTTCTCGAGGCTCTGCTCCTTGACCTTGATATCCACCAAGACCAAGGTGTGAAGCCCGATCTGACGGTTCTCCTTTATACGGTCATAGAACGACGCAGGCTTCCAAGTGTCTGTGAAGAAAACCATGGACACGGTCTGACCGAAGTTGTAGAGTTGAAGACCGCAGGCACCAATACCGGACATGATTGAGGCATTGGGAACTGTTCGAACGGGGATTTCGAGCTCTCGCGCACGAAGAACGAGGTCTGTATGTGTCGTCGCACTAAAGGCGTCAGCGTCGAGCAGCAGGGTGTCAGGCTTCCAACTCATACCCAAAGGGATCTCCAACAACAAGAAATGCGACATCCTCGTTCTGCGCATTTCGGAGGATCTCGTCGCTGTTGGACTCGACCATCTCACGGTCAGCTACCGTAATAGAGCGTCCATAATACGATTCCTAGTAGAATATGTTAGTATTTATCTATAAGAGGCCATCGTAGGATATGTACCAAGACGGATTGCTCAACCAGCAGGATGCTAGTGTAGGCTTCAAGATAAACCCTGGAAGCCTTCTTGACGACCTCTAGGCCCTTGACAGTGATATCTGTCTCGTCTGAAAGACCAAGTCCCACAAGGTACAGCATGATTGATTCTTTTCCCGTGGTATTGTTGTAATAGTGCCTAGTGGTGAAAAATTGTCCTTGGGTCGCGATTCAAAAAAAAGGTGCCCCGCGGCGGGGTATTTTTAGCGCTTCATATCTGTGACCTCATCTAGGTGCGATCCGAAACCCCTGTCACTCGCTCTTTAAGTGAACCTACTGTGTATTGCTGCGACAACTTTCGTACTGGCAGAGAATATACCAGCACTATGAATATATCGCTTTTAGGGTCATTGATTCGGCCACCTTGGATAAATTAGACGACTACACGGCATGTTTATCTATTGTGTTTTTGTTCAACTTGTATGCAATTGGAAAGAAGCATATTCACTCTAGTCACTCTGTTCAATTTCTCCATTCGTTTTAGTCTTGGCGTGAAGATCAAGTCGTATTTTGGTGGTCATGCTTCAGACCTCGAACGAACTCAAAATATTAGGATTAATACAATGACCAAAAAAAAGGTGCAAAAGACCTCTGCATAGTCTCATCAGACTATAGAATGGGTTTTCTATTATATTTTGGTGTCATGGGGTTTCCACTGAGCTTTAGTTGTGGTGCCCAAATATACGGTAAGGTTCCTGCATCCATATTTAGCTGACCGTCCCACCTAGCCAAACTTAACCTGGGCCAATTTCGTATTGCTTCTCAAACATCTTCTTTCAATCCACCACCATCCACAATGTCCGAATCCAAGAAAGAAGGCGCCTACGGCGGCGCACCATCTGGCGACACCGATTTCCGTAAAACATGGGATCTCGAAGAATATGCCGCCAAAGGCAAGGAACGCGAAGCAAAGGAGAAGGAAGAGTCCAAGGCGCGTTACGAAGCCAAGCTCGCGGGCAAGAAATACCACAAGCCTTTGACCGGCGACGAAACATACACATCCGCCAGACGCCATGTGATAGATTTTACACAGCAGATTGGAAAGACGCAGCTCGTTCCGGGAGGCGCAGGCGTGGGCAAGCGTGGTCGTGGAGCTGGTCAATACTGTGAGGCTTGTGACCTCACGTTCAAGGACAACAAACAGTTTATCGAGCATATCACTACGCCGCAACATTTGATGAACACGGGCCAAACGATGAACGTCAAGCGCGCGACGGCAGAGGAGGTACACGAGCGCATCGAGGCGTACATCAGACGACAAGAGGAACTCGAGAAGGAGAAGCAGACCAGTCTGCAAGAACGACTACAATTGCGAGAAGAAGAAGCCGAAAAGGAAGCAGAGGACCGACGGAAGAAGAGGAGAGACGAGATGGAGAGGAAGAGGCTTAAGCAGGAGGAGGCGGCCAAGGTGAAGACAGAGTATGGAGAAGACGTGCGGATCGAAGGTGAGCATGATGAGGACGACATGATGGCTTCGATGGGCTTTACTGGATTTGGGACGTCGAAGAAGTGATGGATATCTGGATTATTTAATGATACCCCGTGTTCAACATGGTTTTATATGATGAGCTTTGGTCCTCGGTTGATCAATCGATTATTCGACTGCTCATGCATACTAGCATAAGTACTGCAAACATCATTGATTGGATTGTTTGACAAAAGATAGAGTGTGTAAAAAGATACAGCGTTCGGGTGCTTTATACTCAATTGCTTGGAACATATCGGATGGCAGATTCAAACAGCCGTGGTTCGTACCTACCTAGTCCTTAGGTACTTACCTACCTAGTAGATTGCAACGTCATAACGCGGGTACCTGTATTGTGAATTGCTTCATGCGCAATCATGTTCATTCTTACGACCACCATGAGCGGGGCCGTTAGCCTGTCTCCCCCACCACTCCGACTCTCGGTCCACTACTACTCACTTCAGGTATCACCAAGCTACATATTCAATTTGATCCCACTGCAGACTCATTCAATCTGCGCACACTCCCACCATATCGCTTTCTTTTCTTGGTGCCTATCTCGAGCCACCAACTATATACGACCCAGAACTAGTCCTTGACGCAAACGGAAATACGTAATGGCTGCGAGTTCTGCTCCCGCAGCTTCGCTATTGAAGCGACAGCTCAAAGAGATGCAGGCGGGCAAGGACATTCCCGGGATATCATGCGGCCTCGTCAACGACAACAATATCTTTGAGTGGGAAGTGATGCTCATGATTAGCGACGACTGCAAATACTACGGCGGTACGACTATACCCCTCTCCATGACTTTTCCCTTCCCCCCTCATGGCCTAGGGCACGATACTAACCTCTACCTGCTCTCAGGAGGAAACTTTCGGGCTCGTCTATCATTCCCGCCGAGCTACCCGCATATGCCTCCTTCTCTTACTTTCCAGGACCCGATCCCCTTTCACCCGAACATATACGAAAATGGGAAGCTCTGCATCTCTATTCTACACCCTCCTGAGGACGACGAGTATGGTTATGAAGACGCCTCTGAGCGCTGGAGTCCCGTTCAGACACCTGAGAGTATCCTGATCAGCACCATCAGCCTCTTTCATAGCCCCAACGATGAGAGCCCTGCCAATGTAGAGGCTGCGCGGATGTTTCGAGAGGAGAGGGAAGGCAAGCATAAGGATTTCCGAAGACGTTGCAGAAAGTGCGTAAGGGAGAGCCTGGGAGAGGACTAAAGGTGGAGTGGTTATATATACGAGAGGTTTATGGAATGCATGAGCAGTGCGGCGTTAGGTGGCCGTAAAGGCCGCGACAACAATCATGAGCGTTTTGAGCGGCGTCATGGAGCTTTATCGTGTTTTTATCGTCGTTAAGATCAGGCGACTTCTCTGTTCCGCATCCGAGGTCGTGCATGGGTGATATTTAAGCTTTGGCGTCTGTTACCGATCGTAGTATCTAAGTACTCTCTTCGCCCACAAGCCCAATGACTTTTCCAACTACATTATCCCATTCCTGATCCCATCTTAGAGCGCCTTCACTAACGGCACCTTTCTTCAGCCCGGACAGCTCTTCAGTTCCGGAGAAGCTCAATAGCCGTGTAAGGATATCAGCCAACTCAGAAGAGGTCTCGAAACCACATCCGTTCTGTCCCTCTTTGACGAGTTCGCTGAAGCTTTCAAAAGCCGAGTAGGCTGCAACAGGAAGACCCGCACCGAACATGTCCACCACTTTCATAGGAAGATCGACGCCTGAACTAGACTTGTGCAGTGAAACCCCGAGATCTGCTGAAGCCAGCAGTGAAGCATAGTCTCTAGTGGAGAGCCAGGCTGTTAAGATGCGAATGCCAGGCAACTTGCCCTCGTCCTGGAGCGCCTTGATTCGTTCCAAGTAATGTTCCTTTTGTGGTCCCTTTCCAGTGATGATAGCAAGGATAGGTGCAGCCTCTGTAGAGCTGGCATAAGACACGAGCGCATCGAGAAGGAGGCCAAAATCTTCATCTGGTGTCCATGAAGTGCTGCTCACGATGAGACGTACTGCGCCCTCTACGATATCTTTCGCCACCGCCTTGGTTTCTGCAAGTCGTGACAAGAATGCATAACGCTCTTTGGTTGAAAGGATGGGCTGGAAAACCTCGGCAGGTCGGTCGTGAAGCGTGTAGACGGAACGTTTCACATTGAATGGCTTTACCTTGAGTTGGCGAGCCATAGCGTCAGTGACGGCAAGGTTGACATCTCCCAAATAGCGTCCAAAGCCAGTTTCGTACCAGCGATAGATGGGAACGAGTGGCTTATAATACCACTTGCTTTGTGCTAGGATGGTGTAGCCGTAATTGTGCCAGTCCACTACAAGCTTGCTGCCACGAAGGAGGGAGACCATCAGCGCAACATGGAATGTGGGGATAGAAGGAGGATTCTTGAAAAGCTTTAGTTATCGTGAAGTTCGAACGCTCGCAGAGTCCTATATCAACTTACTTGAATGATTATCCATCTCGCAGCAGGGGCATCGTACATCAAAGTACGGAACAAACCCCAGAACTGCCAGAGAACCTTGAGAGGAATATTGAGAAAGAACGGCAAAGTTTCCCATTGGAGCACCTCTGGTTGTGGTGGGAGCGCATACATAGTGACTCGCGGGTTTCCAATAAGATCAGGATGTCTTGAGGTTTCTATCCACTGTTAGTTAGCTTCAGGTAAATTGCACAGCTTGAGGCAATGTATGACCTTTGTAACCGACGATATCAACTTGTCGACCATGCTTGGCAACACTCAACGCATGGTATTGCATGCGAGGACTGCGCCCAACATCGCCGACAACGAGAACCTGGATATGATCATCTTCAGGCTTCTCAGCTGGTTGGTAGCGCGTTGGTATGAAGTTGGCGAGACCCTGCAGCAGCCATACCAGGACGATACAGCTGATGCCGCCCGCGATAATAGAGACAAAGAATGCGGCTGACATGCTGAGAGAAAAAATCGACAATCATGACATGGCGTTCAAGCTAATCCGTCTGGTGGTGCTTTGTTGCTACTGGGTAGTCTAGGTTGGTTGGTTGGTGTATCCGTAGGTGTTGGTGTTGGTGTTGGCCAAGGCCACCTTGCATTGATTGGATTGAGGTTCCACAGAAACCTTCTATGCGCACAGATAATGCAAGTTCAGCACCGTACCTATAGTATGTACCTAGGTACTGCCTAGTAAGTACCTAGGTAGACAACGGATTTACTGCTTTGTATAGGTAGGTATTCTTAAACAGGGGCAATGCAACCTATAACGACATAAAACGATCCGGATCTTATTTAGGAATTAACCCTGGAAGATGATCAAACGTAAGAAGCGAATGGATAACAAATGATTCAATTGGTCCTTTAGTACTCTATATAATACTGTAGGAATAGAGAAAGCCCTTCCTAACCTTTGTCATCCATTCCATACTTGAACTTTCCGTCAGGGGATCATTATTTTACCCATTTTACATGTTGTACCGTAGGGCTTCCAAGCTGCAGAGGAGATGACAAGGATGGGATGCGTCGGGAAGCAACATATTAGGTTCCTTTCTAACAGAAACGTCACAGTACGTCTTGTCAAAATGCAAAGCAAACACTCAGGAGATTGCCCATCGCATCACACATTGAGATGAAGCTCAGGGGTCAAGGTGCAACGCTGCTGCGGGGTGCCATGAATAGTCCTAAAAAGACTACCTACCTAGACTAGAGCACTAACTTTTAGCGGGCCCAGGCGGGCAAGCAGGCCGCATGCAGGGGGCAGACCAACCAATTCAACACGGAGCCAGTCAGAACAGACCTTTTCCCCAGCATCCCCGGCCAAGCTACAGGCTCATGAGGACCAATGCATGATCCATTATCATCCCGTACAGTAGTAGGATCAGGAAGGAGCCATTCCACAGAGTCGAGTCTATGAATCAAGTGACTCTGAGATATTGTCACCTCTCGGCAACTGGATAACTTGAACACTTCTTTCACCGACTCTAAACCAACTTACTAGCCTCACAAGTCCACACCCAGCGAGTCAGTAATTTTTCTTGCCCTGAGCTCTTATCCATTGGATTTTAGGTTGCAATCCTGTTTGGTCCCGGTCGATCGCTGCTCATTCGGGCTGTCCCTGTTAGCTCCACGTGCTGGAGTCTCCTATCTCTAGCCCGCCACAACCACCGCCGTCACTCCACGCCTCCCGCGTCTGCCTTTGAAAAGGGTCTGTGACGTCCCACGATCTCTTTCTACTTTTGTTCTTTATATTAACGACTCAATATAGCCTTTTGTGACGCGCTCGTCTTACCAGGTCAAATTTCCACTCGACTAATGACGTTGCGATTGGTCTTTGAGGAGCCATAAAGACTCTCGAACCGCGAACGAATACTTGCGCCGTCCATATCCGATCACCGCCTCCGAGCGACTCTCTACTCATTGCAGCAAGGCCGACCTTGACTTCAGCACATCAGTCGAGCCTTGAGATAAAATGGCGTCTTCGTACGCCCTTCCGACCTCTTCCTTGCCGCATGCGCATCAAAACCATATGCATACCCACACACGAAGCACCTCTCAATCGTCCCTTAATAACCTTCGACGACAGTCTACTTTCTCCAACGGGAGCCTTCCTTCAGTACCTGATGAAGACCATGGCCATGAAGCTAGCCACGATCGTGGCAACGGGAACTACACAGCACACTCTCACAACCCAAGTGTCCACAAACATGGACACAGGCGCTCCCGCATGTCCAACACAAGCGCATCCATCGCCCGCGAGAAGCTTCCGCCAGCACCATTGAATACAATGGATGGTTGGACAGAAGAAAAGACCCCCGGAGGCAGGAGCATTCTCACACCTGGCCCTGCGTCGGCCAACATGATCTATTCTCCTCCCGAGCAACCTCATGACCACCACGACCACCATCACAATCATTCACACAACCATTCTCATTCTCACTCTCACTCTCATTCCCACGACCATACCCACAGTCATGACCATCATGGACATGATCACGGCCATTCGCATTCACACGAGGATGACAAGGGTAAAAGATCAATGTTCACAAGGATGATACTTCCGTATACAACAGGATTTCCCATTCTAAACGCCATTCTTATCGAAAAGGATTCCAGGCGAATCTTTTACTTCATGGCGTATGTATTGATCTTTCTCTAAGTCTGGAATATTTGGCTAATTTGTATCTTTATATAGGCTCAACTTTTCGTTCATGGCTGTCCAGGCATTTTATGGCTACGTCACAGATTCGCTTGGTCTTCTGAGCGACAGCATTCATATGTTTTTTGATTGTGTGGCGCTGCTGGTTGGCTTGTTGGCTGCAGTCCTGAGCAAATGGCCTCGAAGCCAGCGATTCCCATATGGCTTCGGCAAAATTGAGACATTGAGTGGATTCGCCAATGGCATTCTGTTAATGTGAGTAACTTTCGGGGTATCTGCAGATACATTGCTAATGGCTGTGTGTAGGCTGCTCAGTGTGGAGATTGCCTTTGAGGCGTTCGAACGGTTATGGGAGGGAACACAGACAAAGCGACTGGGCGAGCTGTTCGTTGTCAGCACAATGGGTCTGCTTGTCAACCTAGTCGGAATGATGGCTTTTGGTCACCACCACCATCATGGACATGACCACGGCGATCACGGACATTCTCATGGCCATGATCACGGTCACGATCACTCTCATGGAGGAGGCGGCTGCCATGGCCATGACAACGAGAACATGCACGGTATCTACTTGCATATTCTTGCCGATACCTTGGGCAGCGTGTCAGTTATCGTGTCGACAATATTGACGAGTTTCTGGGGATGGGCTGGATGGGATCCTTTGGCGTCGTGTTTTATTGCCATTTTGATCTTCCTTTCTTCCAAGCCTCTCGTTTACTCGTCCGCGAAGCGACTCTTGCTCAGCATCCCCGAGGATACAGAGTATAACCTGCGAAACAGCCTCGGTGGTATCTTGAACCAGAGAGGGGTTGTGGGCTATTCTTCGCCCAAATTTTGGCGAGACGACCACAGTGCTAGCCCGACTGGAGGCAAGCTACTGGGTGTAGTACATGTTGTGGCAGCACGAGGGGCTCCTTTAGAGGACGTCCGAGATCGAGTGCGCGAATATCTTTTGAGAGAAGGCGCGGACGTCGTTGTGCAAGTCGAGCGAGAAGGAGATAATAGCTGTTGGTGCAGCAGGAGAGGTATGCCAGCAACACCAGCGACACCGACATTATTATCATCGAAGGCGTTTTAGAAAAGAGATTTGTTGCTATGATTTTGGTGAGAGGGAGTTTAGAGTTGGGGTAGAAGAGGCAATAGAGAGGTGATAGATGCGGAGAGTGCGTCAAAAAGGAGGAGCTTGTTGCGAGATGGAAGCACGACTTGCAACAAGGAACAACTGATTGTTGGGTTTACGAGGGATTTTGATTAGTGGTTGTTGCCAGAGACTGGGTTCAGTCCCCAAAGGCATCGCGAGGAAAGACAATATGCCTCTGCGCTTCTTGGATTGAGGGTTCACAAGGAATGGATCTAGACAACAAGGTCATGGGTCAGGTTGAGGATCACATGTATTATTACTAAAATTCTTACCATGTACGATTCCTATCATAGAGATGTGGGTTGTAGAACTATAGGAGGGTGTATATCCAGCAATAAAGAAGGTTCAAATGACTATTTTCTGACAGCCTATGTTGGTTGGCTTTGCTTTAATCAACTTGTGACGATGTTCTAAGTCAGTCAAGAAGAGATGCAGAGTCGTTTGCATGTGACAATGAGGTCTGTAACAGAATGGAGATGGAGATTGTGGGGCTCTTCTCCAACAACGAGAGTCTAATGTTAGCAAAAGCGAGCGGGATTGGATCTACAGACGACTATGGAATGATTTTAACAGAGTCAAATCCCCAAATCCAACTCAACTCCGTCTGCCCGGCCCGCTGTAACCGCAACCTTTCCAGCCTTACACAGACTATCTACTCAAGAGAGTCGACCTGACGTAGTATTAGTTCGGTCATTATCTTTTAGTACCCCACGAAACTCGGCTCATTACATGTGGGGAAAAGCAGTAAGCAGAACTCATGATGCGCCCCTCCGCGAGCCGAAGCCGAGGCAAAGAAAGCCGGGGCCCGGGGGTTCGTAGGTATTAGTTTTTTCTGTCTCTCTTTTTGGGTATCATTGCCCCGGAAGACCGAGGGGTAAAAAGAGTTGGAGAAGGATTGAAGAAGCTATGCGATCGGCATTAAACTCTAGAAACAACAATTATAGGTACTGTATTATTGGTTTTGTTCGAGAATGAATCCAAGCTGATTCTTGTACCTCGAATTAAACATATACAAATAAAGTAGAGGTGGGAAGTTTCGAGCGAAGCGTCTCAAGTTGAATCAGCGCCAACCAAATAGAAACATAGAAAAGACGCCCAGTGACGTATTGAACAAACTTGGCTAAGTATATTCTACTATACCTCTCTCGTCTCAGTCTTTTTTGCATATTCTTTTGGGTGATTCCATAAGGTACTTCTCAAGCTCCCTTGGTCAAAAATACAATCGGTACTTACATCATATCCTGGAAGCTGTAAGCTACAAGCTACAAGCTACACCCTCCCCTTGGCCGACCACCCCACACTTCCACCTCCCACTCCTCCGCATTCGACATTCCGAGGTCCATTCATAATCCCATAACCACAGCTTATACCCTTCCTCACCTTCTCTCTTCTTCTTTCCCTCCCCTTTCAATCCTCAGTAATATTCTCTCCTGTTCAAAACCTCCCTTCACAATGTCCTCCGCCGACACTCCAGACTCCGCCATCGAGACCCGCGTTGCCGACAAGCTCAAGAACATAGCGCCCGCTCCTGAACCAAAGGACGATTCCAATGCCGGCGCATCCTCAGGACTCGCTCAGCAGGCTCGCGCATTTGCTGCTGGTGGTTTCGGTGGTCTTTGCGCCGTCGTTGTAGGACACCCTTTTGATCTGGTAAAGGTCCGCCTTCAAACCGCTGAGCGAGGCGTCTACTCCTCCGCCGTTGATGTTGTGCGCAAAAGTATCGCTCGTGATGGTTTGCGTCGAGGTCTCTACGCCGGCGTGAGCGCTCCTCTTGTTGGTGTTACCCCCATGTGTATGTGCCTCTATCTTTCTCAATGACCCCGCGTAGTGAACTAACCTACATATCAGTCGCCGTGTCTTTCTGGGGCTACGATCTGGGCAAGCAAATCGTCCGGGGCGTCAGTGAAGTCCCCGCCGAGGGTCTCACAATCGGTCAGATCTCAACCGCTGGCTTCATCTCCGCCATCCCCATGACTGCCATTACGGCCCCCTTCGAGCGCATCAAGGTTATTCTCCAGGTCCAGGGCCAGAAGCAACTTGCTCCCGGTGAGAAGCCCAAGTACAACGGTGGCGTCGATGTCGTCCGCCAGCTCTACAAGGAGGGTGGAATTCGCAGTGTCTTCCGTGGTAGTGCTGCCACCCTCGCCCGTGACGGTCCTGGTTCTGCTGCCTACTTTGCTGCCTACGAGTACATCAAGCGCAAGATGACGCCTGTTGACCCTCTCACTGGGAAGCCCAGCGGCCAGCTTAGTCTTACGGCTATCACATGCGCTGGAGCAGCCGCCGGTGTCGCCATGTGGATCCCTGTCTTTCCCGTCGATACGGTCAAGTCTCGTCTCCAGACCTCCGAGGGTAACGTCTCAGTCGGCAGCATCGTTCGTGAGCTCTACGGAAGGGGAGGCGTCAAGGCCTTCTTCCCCGGTTTCGGCCCTGCTCTAGCTCGTGCTGTGCCGGCCAACGCCGCTACTTTCCTTGGTGTCGAGCTGGCTCACCAGGCCATGAACAAGGTCTTTGGTTAAACGAGGAAGGGCGGATGCTCGGAGGCATCATGGGTGTACAAGGTGAAAAGCTGCCATTGAATTTTCGGGATTTCGATGTGGATTATTGAATGAATGCTGGACGGTATTATAGCGGATGGAAGGCGTTGGTGGACGGGCATGTCATGACTTGTATTTTCTTTTTCACCCATGAGAGGGTGCATTTTGGAAGCAATATTCGAGCACTTAAGCATACCTTTTGTTTTCAAGTATATAGACCATGAGCAGCTAAATCTCGGGATTGATTTCTGTTATGGGCCATAGATGAAAGTCATATTGCATCACCTTCTCTCGAGTTTGTTCAGTCCGGATTTGCAGTGAGTCACCAATAGACGTATCGTGTACAGACTCATATAGCCATTGTTTTCTCAGAGAACGCTTTGAGCAATCTTCAGCCTTCAACGGCACTCTATCATACAAACTGGTACCGCATTGTACCATCCCACCCACGTACCAGAATACCTTGTCTCCATATGCGCCAAAATCATGTGCCGAATTCAATAAATACAAAAGAAAAGACTTGGAGTAGTTAAATGAAGCATATTATGGTCGTATAAATCCATTCCTTCCTTAGGTATCAATCCCAGTTTCGATGGGTCCGGCATCTCATTGCATTGCTAGCCTCCCTTGTTCATATAGATGGTGTCCCGCCTTTTCGCCGATACTATGAGTAAAAAAGACAGACTTGTCTGTCGCCGAGTACTGAAACAATGTGATAAACGACCAACAGGAAGCAACGCGCGCTAAAACATTGTAAGGCGATGAGAGATGGAAGCGTTCCGTTACGCCTTACATCTCAAGAAATGAACTATTTTCGTCATCTCCCCATCGAAGGGTAGTATAGAGTAGAATATCATAGAAGATCAGGAGTGTTGAGTTAAGCACGCTCGGTAGTTGTCCAGCGTCGTTTGGAAAGACTCACGTCGCGGTATCGCTCTGCCTCGCCGGGAGGCCGGGGAAGGCCCCAAAGCCCGCCTAGGCCATCTCCAAGCTGTCCAATCTGGAGCTCCTCGACGGGCTTGTCTTGTTCGTGCAGGACATCTGTTTTGATTCGGATCGGGCCTGACAATATCGGACCCCGAGGGGTAGCCTTTGGAGTGGTTTCTCCGCTCGAGGGAAATGAGAACGAACTCAGTGAGGAGAACGCCGACGGTGGCAAAGTCATGGTCAATGAATTTGTCGACTTGAGCTCGAAGCGAGAAGGCAGAGACGATTGAGTGGGGAGGCTTGAGGCGACCTCAATTGTCGAGTTCTGAGGCTCAACCTTCTTGTTCTCATCTGTATTATGGAAGCGGCCAAAGTTAGGCAAGACGTTATCGAAATCTTCCTTGTCGGAAGTATCGTCACTGCCATCGTCCATCAGCCTGAGAGATGAGGAACGGGGAGTCCACAAGCCGAATGAAGGTGTCGTGGCGCTTGGCGAGTTACTCCTCAGAGTCGTTTCACCCTTTGAAGGCGTTGTTTCTGTTGCTGCTGTTGTGCTAAGTCTTGGTCCTCGGTTTAGAGGTCGCAGAGAGCCCGAGGTTCGGCGTATTGATGATCCAAAAGCTGCACTTGCTGAAGCGCTACGACTGCCCCCAGGTATGATGGGATCAGAGTAGACAAATGAGCCAATAAGCGGACCAGGGCCTTCAGTGTCACTGATACTGGGTTTGCGACCCCGGATACTGGTAGGGAACGAATCAGCCGCGTTTGATTTGGTAGATACTGGGGTCGAAGTTGTTGAGCGCAGATGATCGGTACTTGCGGACATTCGAATGTCGTACATTTGATGGGGCGAGACGTGAGGCTCAGCGTTTTGCGTTTCGTTGGCTGATGCAGAAAGAAGAACATCGTAGTTGGCATCTTGTTTCCTTTCTGCCATAGTGATGGATGCAATCCCGACATCCATAAGCACGGGTTGATGAGTGATGGCGCCGATTAGAGCATTGCAACCAGCACCGTGAGATACAAGAATAACAACAGTCTCCACATCCTCATCTTCGGAGACCGTTTCATTGGTAATGCCTTCCTGGGACGCTCCAGCAGCTTGCGTAACCATTTCATCAGGCGCATCAGTCGTAGCGTACCAATCCACCATCTTCTTGAGACCTCGTCGAAACCTCTTGTGCATGTCTGTCCATTCTTCTCCAAGCTGGCCACCATCTCCAAAATCCAGTGGAGCTCTCATGGAATCCCATTGGTAATCCACCACCACGCACTCGTCACGCGCATGGGCCACAAATCCGTCGGGAATCTTTCCGGAGCTCGATATAGCGTAGTTGGGCTTTGGAACTGTGTATCCCTTCTTGGTCAGTTGGCTAGCCAGCTGGCCTGTTAAAGCTGCTGCCATGGCCGAGCTCGATGAGCCTTCCGCCGAAGACCCTGGTCTCATAGGTCCAAGGGATGGACTGGCGGCGGGCGAACCGTTCCATAGGGAGGCAGTAGAGCCTCTATGAGGCATGGGAGTGGGCGCGGGCGCAGATGTCAAAGCACTATAGTCTTCGCGCCTTAACAATTCGGCCTTTGCGCTTCCGAGCATGAGAGCCGCGCCAGGAGGCGGAGTGATTTGTTCGAAATATTCAGGTGACAGCCATTCTCCGAGGAACGAATCGAGACGTAATATCGTAGATCGGAAGTGCTTTGGCGGGCCGGTAGCAGAAACGAATATGTCGTTTGGACGGTAGGGAGACTCATGGGGAGTCTGAGCGAGCCCGGAGCTGATTCCGATCGATGTTTGGGCACATCGCAAAAACGGCGAGCTGTGAATGACAACTTTAAATCGGCGGCGCCTCTTGGTATCTTTGGAATTCGACTCGTAATCGTCTTTGGCTTGTTCAAGAATACTGGAAATTTGATTACCAACAGCTCTGGCCTGGAGCCAGCCGCCATAAGTTAGAGGAGGATCATAAGGCGTAGGGGACGAAAGATGCCATTTCTTGTCGGCGGCATCAAGACGATTGCCATGCCTAAGTTAAAGTTAGTTGAAATGCTCCAAGAATGTCAAGCTCCAGTTGGTAGACACTGCGCTAAGTTACGCGATGCGGTTGAGACGATGCATCATGACGACAGGGGTCTAGGAATGGTTCAGTAACTGGAAACGTACCTGACGACAAAGATATAGGCCGGCGTACGGCCCATGATGAAGGTGTCAACAGAAACAAAGGTAGGAAATTCTCAGCAGTGCTAAAACAGTAAAGATATGAAGTAGGTGAAGAACAAGACAGTAGAGAGAGTTGCTTTGGGGGGGAGGAGAGGAATGAGGTTGGTCTGAAGCGAATAAGAGAGGCCAAGGGGTGGTCAAATACCCTGGGCCTGGGCCTGGCGTGGGTTGCACAGTTAGTAAAGTTATTTGGAGCTTGTGCAAGTGCAGGTGTAGGGCGTCCACTATTAACCCGACGAGAAAGGCAAGGTTAAGAAGACAGCCCAGATACACTAGGCGGGCAGGCCAAAATTGAACAGGAACTTGAAAGAAGAAATATCCGCCGAACGTATATGGAGAAAAAATATCCGATTTCCCTTCAGGTACCGGCCGGCCTTTCGAGGGTGTTGTTATCGTTATACACAAGGAAAGAGGAAATACACGACCACGGGCTAATAGTAGGTGACTGGCGAGGTTGGTTGCCTTCCGCGAGTCATCCTTGTACGGTAGACCGTTGACCTGAGGTAAAGGCACCGTGTCACCCCGGATAAGATGAGGTTAAGTCAGATGAGATGAAGGGGAAAGAAATAGAGTTATTCAAAGGGGATGTTTCGACCCTTTTTTTGGTTATAGATTGTTTATGAGAGACAGAGATAGAAGAACGAAACAAATAAGAAGGAGCAGGAGGAGGAGGATAATGATGAAAGATCACAAGTACGAGACGCGATGAGACAGAGATGGATGATGTCTACTTTTAGCAACGTGATTCTCCAACAATCAAAATGTCGAAACAACACGACACGCACCCACGGACAGAGAGGAGAGGGGTGCTTTCGTTACAAAGGGTCAGATTCAGCGGGGTACAGTACGATGAACAGGGCATCTCCCTCCACAGAAACCATTTACAGGACGGTAGTTGATTGAAAAAAAATAAAAACAAGAAACTTCTCCCAAAACCTGCACGGCATTCAGAAGCGGTTCCAGGATCAGATTTGAGGACACGCCGTCAAAAGTGGATTATCACCATGCGCTAAGTGGTATCGATCAGCATCGCTGAAGAGTATTGGAATCGTGAGACAATTGCTAAGCTGATGGTCGGTCATCAGAGGATCGTTCCTACTGTACTGTTGTCTGCGAAGCGAGGTCCAATATGGTGGATTGGGGGTTTAGATCTTGAGGGATTCTAATTTAAACATCATGGCCATGATACATCATTATATCCTGATTTTATCTCAACCCCAGGTTTTCCCTGCTCTTCCCCCAGCTCATTTATTCTCCTATGACAGCTGATGTTTGAGGCATTTCGAACTGATGTTTCGGACCATAGTCCAACCATTGCACGTTTTGGCTCTTGACCTCACAGCTTCAAATAAAGTGCCCCCGTGGTTCTATGCAGGATACCATTGCTTGGTTGATCACGGCCAGTACAGTACCAACTAAACAATTGCGTATACAGTACACTAGGCATCCCTGGCCCTAGGCCCTGTCAATTGTCAGTGCATGGGTTAAGGTGGCGGCTATAAAACTGCAAGTGGATCAACGACTAAATATTTTCTTTCATGTGATTGTAGGTACTTTACTCTGCCGTCTCCGATCCCGGTCCTTTGTTTTTCTTCCGACCACCTGACGATGCATGACTGAGGCTTTATGGAGTGTTGATTCACCTTGGTGTAGTACTTTAGTAGCTTGTGCAACAGCAGACATTGGCTTGATTGGCCTTTCTTTATGGTTGGTCCTTTAATAATACTTGTTGGCTTTTCAATCTTATCCTACCAAGCACCAACCATCGTCATGGTGGAGTCGCTGCAGGGTCCTCTTTTTCTTTTCCGTTTTCTTTTCCAGAGCTTCAAGTCTTTTTTTTTGCGCTACTGTACATGACTTACTAATTACAGATTTCGATTATCGTTATCTTTTGTACTGACAGCAACAAAAAAAAATGTGTGATTCCCATCATGACCCTCAAGACGTGGCCGAGGAAGAGGAAGAGGGGTTATGGGTCTTTTGGCCGGATATCCGTGCAAGACAAGACAAGTCATTGTCAGAATATTCAGCCTAAAGTTCCAGACCTCGAATATAAATTACTTACCTAGCCAGTGAGTTTGGTCGATGATATGTGGCTTTGTGTCCTCTGCACCATCGCTACTGGCCACCTTGGGCGTGTAAGCCAGCAGCTATCAAAACAGTCTCAATTCGTAACCCTCTTGTTATCACGTTAAGAAGAAGAAATTTCTCGTGCTTCTTACAAGTTAGAACCATAAAAGAAACCTTAGATAAAGAGTCTGTCAGCTTACAAAATCAATACGTCCTTAAATTAACACGTAACGAATACTAAATGTCTTGTAAGACCAGACACTATGGATGGTATATTGCACTCTCTTGTCATGTGTGATAACATACAATCGAATGTACCCGAATGATTATTCTATCAATATTGTCCAACCAGAATATCCATGAGCCTCCCATGCTCAACATCAGAGCATATCTTACTATTAGTCGAACCATTTCAGAAGCTCTCATCAAACATTGCATGGCACCAACAAAACTTAACCCCCAATTATGACAACCCTGGTACGAAAATACGAGAGATTCATCAGCATCAGGCCCAATTTACCCCAACAAGCAACTTTCTCCAGATATAAAGCGAACCGAACTGACCAAGTAATCTACTACAAAGAAAGGTAGAGAGGTACCGCCAGGTAACTACTTAGATTGAGAAATTGTTAGTGTCTCTAATCAGTATAAGCGCCAGGGGTGCTAGGTGGTCGCTTCGGGCGCTAGACGCCGAAAACTCCGGATCCAGATGTGGTACTCCGTGAAACCCCAGGTAATGCTAAGGTGTTCCCTCCATTTGGTGGTGACGCTGGTCCGAAAAGGGATATCATCAACCCTATGGAATTCATGGTCCATCATCATCGCTCTATAGATTTGTAAGCCTGAGGGAGCGTCTCTCGGCAACTCCAACTTGATCCAATTGCTAGTGGCCAGCTGATATGCTGTTCGTTGCATCTGGCCTCTAACCTTCGTTCATTAGTTACCCAACCACGCTCCCTTGTCAACCATTTCCTTCCATCGCATCACATCGCATCGCATAGCATTGCATTCTGCCATGAAGCTCTCCGACTTTCAATGCCACGCCCTCGTGGCAGCGGCTCTGTTCGCAACAACCGTTTTCGCCGAACATACCAGCAACTGGGCCGTTCTCGTCTGCACATCGCGGTTCTGGTTCAACTACCGCCACCTCGCCAATGTCCTCTCCATGTACCGAACCGTCAAGCGTCTCGGCATTCCCGACTCCCAGATCATTCTTATGCTCCCCGACGACATGGCTTGCAACCCCCGCAATGCATTCCCTGGAACCGTCTACAGCAACTCCGATCGCGCCGTTGATCTCTACGGCGACAACATCGAGGTCGACTACCGTGGCTATGAGGTCACTGTCGAGAACTTTATTCGTCTCTTGACCGATCGCGTC
Organism: Fusarium aywerte; assembly: GCA_013186375.1. Classification (NCBI taxonomy): domain Eukaryota; kingdom Fungi; phylum Ascomycota; class Sordariomycetes; order Hypocreales; family Nectriaceae; genus Fusarium; species Fusarium aywerte. The sequence goes on from JABCQV010000018.1 coordinate 188,092, forward strand.
GGCGCCGAGATGCCTCGAAGCAAGCGCCTCCTTACCGATGATCGAAGCAATATTCTGGTATACATGACGGGCCACGGTGGAAACGAGTTTCTCAAGTTTCAGGATGCTGAAGAGATTGGCGCATTTGATCTTGCCAACGCCTTCGAAGAGATGTGGGAGAAGAAGAGGTAAGTAATGGTCTCATAAACACTCCTGGTTCACTACTAACGTTTCCTAAGATACCATGAAATCCTCTTTATGATCGATACATGCCAGGCAAACACCATGTACAGCAGACTCTACTCCCCCAACATCATCGCCACAGGTTCCTCCAAGCTTGACCAATCGTCCTATTCGCACCATGCCGACAACGATGTTGGAGTCGCCGTCATTGATCGATACACATACTACAACCTTGAATTTCTTGAGAACAACGTCAAGGATCTCAATAGTCAGAAGACTGTCGGCGAATTGTTTGACAGCTACGATTACAGCAAGATCCACTCCCATGCAGGTGTGCGCTACGATCTGTTCCCCGGTGGTGAAGAAAACGCCCGCAGCCGTCTTATCACAGATTTCTTCGGCAACATCCAGAACGTCGAGGTTGATCGCAGCGGAAACCTGACCCTCGAGGAGGACCTCCTGGCGCTCAGCAAGAAGATTGCTTTGTTGCAACAAAAAGAGGCAGAGGCCGCCAAGGAAACAGCTGGAGAGAAGGTTTCTGCGCAGGTACCTGCCAGTGCCCCGACTGGGTCTGCTAGGAAGATTCAAAAGCCCAAGGCTTTGACAGATGACAATTGGTGGACCAAGAAGGTCGTTGGTGCGACGGCGCTTGCAGGCTGTGGGTTTCTCTGGGCCTTGGGATCTTTCCTGGAAGGTTAAATATTGTAATTGAATGAGTGTTGTTATGATTATATACTTATGGCATAAGAAACCGGGAGAATGGCGTCTTTAAAAGGATTGATGTATTTATTTTTATAGTAATAACACAAATTGAGTACCCAGAGGAATTGGTCTTTAATTGAATGCATCATCATAAATTACATCTACGATTGTATTGTAAGAATAACCAAGGACGATTTAGGACTCTAGATGCGGCAACCGCACTTTTGTTGTTTGCTTTATGAAGTATTATATATGCCTTAGTCAGCAGGATTTTGGTGTTGAACATTTCGCACGAACCTTCAACGAGAACCTCAGTTTTGCAGCTTGACAATCTACAGGGGGATCGTTCATCATAAAAGTGATGAAAACTAGCATATTTCACTCACTGCTTGTAGTCTTTCCCTTTCAAAATACTCCCCTTTGCCAGTATGGACAAATCGAAGGTAAGGTCATAACAATAACAATACATCATTCACGATACTCTTCTGTAGAGAATCCGAGTTCCGACCTACCTAGGGGAGCAAGGGAAGAAAGCTCCCGTTTTTCTTTTTTTGCGATCGAATACTGGACGACACAAAGTACATACTGACCACTCAAGTATCTAGATACGGCCTCTCAAAACTATTCATCTCAAGTCACGTCCACTTACAACACACGCCCTGGCATGGTCTTGTGATGCTGAGCTTGCAGTTTCAACAGATGACACCATCTACATATTTCTACCAGAATATCCAAGGGGCGGGGGTACAGATGATGCAGCGGAAGATGAAGAGTTACAAAGCCAGTATACGCTATCCTACCGCGCCTCAGGCTTGATTCGTCCTGATCCAACCATCAACGCACAGCTTTGTGCGTTTTCTGGCATCAGAGTGGCAGGACCGCCAGCTAATGATGAGAACTGGTTCCCTGGCGTGGGGAGTGGCCTGGTCACGGGCTCAGGTGCTCCCATCTGTCAGATTGTGAGATTAGAATGGTCGCCGAACGGACTTGGATGCAATCTCCGGCCAATTCTAACAGCGCTTTCTACAAGCGGATGTATTTACGCGATAGGTGAACATATCGACCGCCAATCTGCCATGATTTCAGGTATGCAAACCAGGAGTTTTAAGGCGTGGAAGACCCTTTGGGGTCTTGGAGCCCAGCTTCCGTTACCGGATACTAATCAGGAGGATGGCTACCGGAATATGAATGAGCGCATTCAATCTTTTTCGTGGGCTAAGGAGGTGGATACAGGTAGGGGCCTATTGGCATACTGCAATGATATGGAAGAAGTTGCTGTCATGGCGGCGCAACTCTTTTCTCGCCCGAAAGAACACGATACTGCTAGTGAAGAGACGGTCTGGGATATTCGAGAAGTTGGTCGATTTGATGGTAAAGGTCGACACACCAAAGAAGATGTAAGATGTCCTAGGAAAGAATTAGGAAAGGTTCTAACCTGGAGTAGGTCGTGGATATCACAGATCCAGATTACGTGCCACACGGAAGCGCCTTTTCCCTAAAATGGAGTCCCTGGTTCAGGAGCAAAGGTAAAAGGATAGCTATACTGGCGTATCTGGCAAAGAACCATGTCGGATTCCGGAGAGTCGCTATCCTAGACAGCTGGGAGAGGGGCCAATCTCCACGGGTTGAAGTCGAGAACACAGATACAACAGCTATTTGTATGTTTCTTTCCACAGATGCATACGTTGAATGGCAGGATCAGGTACGAACTTTTGTTACTCAAAAAATCTATTACTGACTTAATTCAAGATCGTCTACGACGGAGACAAACCTACAGCTCGGGGCGTAATCACCACGCCGTTCGATGTGAAGCCATTTCAGATTTCCTTTGTAGCTGACGCTGAGGCGCCAACTGACCCCCATTATACCTGGGAGTGCTCAACAACGTATTCTAAGGAGAACGAAGTAGTCTCACCAAACCCTATCACTGGTAAGACGTCTGTCAAGAAGCTTAACAGCTGTAACTGACGTGTTAGGATTGATGATTCACGACCAGGGTCATATAATGGAGGGATCCGTCCCAAACTACTCCATTGTCAGACTATCAGCGACTATGCACAACCAAGACTGGTTTCAAACAAACCTCCCTACCGAAGAGGCCTCGGTGCCTAAATGGGCAGCAAGAATCCGAAGACAGACAACACGGCTGGTACCTAGAGCAGCTGCCCTAGAAGGCATAGACTCAGACTCGGATGACTCTGAAGACGATGTGATGGAGGAAGATACATCGCAGCTGCAAGTACCTGAAGCGAGGTATCGTATATGGGGTTTGGCACATTCACCTGGTGGTGGGACAACGGCAGTGCTTGTGTCGCGCTACAGTACTCTTCACCCGGAAAGAAGAGCGCTCTGTAAACTGATGTTCTCGAGAAGAGATGAGGAACGCGATGAAGCAGCTGGTACAGTTGTACCATCAAAGCGATTGACAACTGAAGGACAGGTCTGGGAGTGGATGTATGGGAACGGTCCTGAAGTGCTCGGAACTACTTCCACGAGCAAGATCTCACCAGAGCTGCACAACACGCCCCTCAGGGAGCAGTTCAAGGATATTGCAGCACATCAACACTGTGTGTTTTGCGATGCAGCGCTGCGTTTAGAAGAGGATGAAGCCAAGTGTGAGAACGGACATCTGTTTGGTAAGTTCGACATTCTCGCCTCTTTGCCCAATTACCATACTGACAATTTTTGGACAGCCCGTTGCGCCTCGACGGGACTTGGTATCATGGCTCCTGATATATCAAGAATATGTGCCGTCTGTGAGCTTCGATGTCTTAAGGTTGCAGAGTTGACGCGGGTCGCTATCGAGAACTTCGGGCCGGGAACAAGTATAGAATCTTCTGGCGAAGTTTGCGGCGGATGTGGGGGAAAGTTTGTAGCCTAAATACAAAAGACCGGTGATTATAAATATCAATCTCCTACTGTGGTACTGTATGATTTTGGTCTTTGTGTGTATCGCCGCGTGTTATTACTTTGGGAATCTTGAGGGAATGCACTCCCATTGGGACTGAAAAACAGTCTCCTTTTCTAGAATACTTTTACTCTGAATAGGCAGCATCGGTACGTCAGAGATGTATTGTAGTGGGATAATGCCAATATCAGAAGTCTATCTGGGATAAGCATGTTTCTTTGTCGAGATACCAAACTTCCTATCGAAGAAGTTGTAAAGAGCAACCTTGGAGATATACATATGCCAGATCTAGATGATGAATAAATACCAGGACCCTTGGACTATGTCCTAGTCTGATCATATCATGACGTTGTCTTACGATTCGGAATGGTGCATCTTTTTAGTAAAACCATGTCACTTCACTATGCTCATAAACCATACATGCGGCTAAGCTCAGGAGAGTATTGATAATCAGATCATGGAGGAATAATTTCATTTCCTATCTTTCGTTTCAAATCTTCAAATCTTGGCTTCTGGCAGTAACAAGTCCTCCAGCAAGCTTTATTTTCATCACCATCCAACGACCCGGAACCGGCCGCAGGGGGAGGAATGATATACGAAAAAGGCAAATGCAAACATGGATACACATTAGCGACTAGCGCAACTCCTTCCCAACGGGATGGAGGTTATCTTACGACAGGACGCCGCAACCTACATGCGCATGGTTTCCAAAATTGGATTGTCGAAAACCTATCTCGTATTCGCACTAACACGAGAAACAGCATGATATGGTCAATGGCGGGTAAACGGCTGTCGAGATATATGAACGTTATATGAACGTAGAGAAAAGAAGGGCGCAATTGGCCACATATGGGAAAGGAATTGGTCAAGTGAATGACAAGTTTCGAAATAGAGTAAATCATCCAGCAAAAGAGTCAGAATCGTGAGCAGACCATAATGCTCAAGTCTCTCCATGGTATCGCAGAACGCCGGTCCCTTTAATCCTGTTTATACAGCCCCATCAACTGCCGCAAGCTACTTAATAAGCCTGGCCAGGAACGGGTTTTCTGTTGAGAGAGCCCGAGCTAGTTGGTCCTTGAGAAGGGTTCATGGGGCTGGGACCAGGGGGGTTGTTTCTTCGGTTCACTCCGCTAGGGCTTTGTGAACGTCCACCAGCAGGACCGGGTGATTGAGAGCGAGGTCCTGGGCTCATAGATCGGTCACCAGGTAGTCCATTACGGGGGCCAGGAGACTGCGATCGAGGACCAGGGCTCATGGAACGAGCTTGGGGAGGGCCTTGGAAGGGTCCAGGTGACTGGCCACGGGGACCAGACCCTATGGGAGATCCTTGAGGGCGGCCGGGGGGTCCCATGGGAGGACCCATAGGTGATTGAGGGCGTCCGCCATTAGGGCTCATAGGTCCAGGTCCTCGGGGAGGGCCGCCCTTAACAGGAGGGCCTGGCCGGGGACCACCTTGGGCGGGACGAGGCTTCACGGGACGAGTTGATAAGCAGGTTCGGGGCACGACACCCTGTCGGGAACGGTCAAGTCGGATGCACAGCGCCTAGATGGTAGTTAGTATGGTTAAGGCACATGGGAATGGATAATAGACTTACCCAGCCATCGTCATATTCGTGAAGGAGTCGGACAAGCTCGCCAGCCTTCAGTTCTAGTTCATCATCCATAGTAGGCTTGAAGTCAAGCTGTACACGGTGAACAGCGGAGTTGGCAGGTCCTCCAGCAGCTGCAATGGCAGCGGCGCCACCTGAAGGACTCTCTGGTGCTCCAGTTACGGCGGAAGTGTTGCTGTACTCGGTGCCGGCAGGGCTAGCAGGGACGGCCGCCATAGGAGCGTTGGGAAGCGTCAGATCAAGTTGAGGGGGGCCATTCTTGCGTATCGATGTCTTACGGGCGACTGTAGCAGCTTCGGCTCCGGCAGCAACAGCGGGTCCGTTGGCAGTGAGAGGATTTTCAGAGGGCGATACGGGTGAGACAGGGGCTGTGGCGGCGGCTGCGACAGCGATTGATGACTTTTCGGACATGGGACTAGGAGAAGCACGGAGGGCAGAAGCAGTCTCCTCCTGGACAGGCGAAGGAACACGCTCAGCCTGTGTGCCGAAGGGGTTCGCAGGATCAATGCTCTGGGATGTAGATGGGCGCTCCCAGGCACTACCACCGGGAGTTCGTGGTGACAGAGGTCCATTAGCGGTTGACGGAGAAGTGGAAGCAGGCACGGCAAGAGCCAGGGCAGCGCCCTTGCTTGTGCGTTTCTGGTTGTCGAGACCGTTCCAGTTGGGGAGAAATTGAGTAACAGGTCGGAGGCTGACGCGAGGAGCCTTTGCATCAGTGCGGATGGATGCGGTGTCGGGCTCAAAAGGTTCGGGGCTCATAGAGCGACGGACGGCAGCTGCGGCAGCCATGGGGGCACCGCCACCACCAACCATTGGACCATGAAGCTTCTCATCATCGTTCTCGAGCCGTTCCATTGCAGCTTGCTTGCGGCGCTTGGAGAAGACAAAGAAGACCAGTAATCCCATGGCGAGCAATCCACCTAGAACACCAAAAGCGATTCCAGCCTTGGTTCCTGCGCTGGTACCGCCGCTGGTTTCGGGAGCAGAAGTGGAGCTGGGGAGACTCGAGGTTCCGGACATGTCGGCGACCTCATCGATAGTTGTTGAGGCAGAGGCGGCGCCTGTTGCCTTTGCGAGGATAGATTCGATAGACGAGCTCTCGACTGGGCCACTGATAACAGTGGGAACAGTCGAGGAATCGTTACTGCTGGTGACTTGAGCACGAGTTCTGGTCGGCTTGGCCGTCGAGCTCTGCTTTGTGGTTGCGTCGTCTTCAGCCTCACTACGAGACTTTGCCTCTTCAGCAGCCTTCTTCTTAGCAGCTTCCTCTTGTTCCTTCTTCTCTTTCTCTTTCGCTTCCTCCTCCTCCTCTTCCTTGGCTTTTTCTAGAGCGGCCTTCTTCTTATCAGCCTCTTCCTGAGCCTTCTCCTTGGCCTCTTCTGCCTTCTCCTTAGCTTCTTCGGCTTCCTTCTTCTTCTCTTCGGCCTCTGCCTGTTGCTTCTTTTCCTCGGCCTCCTTCTTCGCTTCCTTGTCGTCGTCGTCGTCCTCTTCTTCTTCGTCGTCCTCCTTTGAAGAACCTGTGGGTTTAGGCTCGCTGACTACCGTCTTGTATCCACCAATGGCCCCCTCAAATGTCGCCTCAACAGTTTTGAAGACGGTCTTCACTGCTTCTACAAGGAGTTAGAATCATCAAGAATTAGGTACTGGTGCGCCTGGATCGATTGTGAATAAAATGCGAGCACGTTAATACTTACGAGGTTCTCTCTTCTGGACGTGGCGCTTCTCGGCGTCGAAAGAAGCGTCGATTTCATGAGCAATGTTACCAAACCCGAAAAGCCCATCGGCTCTCCGGTGCACTTGCAAATGCCGAAGATGCATCTTTGCTAAAGTTTAGAGGCGTGAGGTCAAATGACGAAACGGTTGTTTGGCGAAATCGCTTTTCACTAAGCGAGCGTTTGTCGTCCTAATAGGATATATCGTCTTTAACGTAAGGAAGGCGCGGAACTGGTCGCCGAGTCTGCTGGAATGAAGAACGTTGTAACGGAGGGCGGGAACAAAGGATGTATTTCCTAGGGGTTTTCAAGACCGATCAATGTCTTTATTCGGGCGGCTGAGGCGATGTCTCATATGAGAACGACGGTGGGCAGTGCGTCGGTAATGAAGGTGATGTAAAAGCGCAAGTTCAACTGCTAGTTACGGCGTAAAACGTAAAAAGTATTGGACCGGGTGCCAAATGAGTGTAATATGCGCAAAGAAAGCAATAATTATTACGATTATCGCTCTAGGCACACAGCGGCGATTTTGCAAAAACACGCCAATGTGGTGGAAACGAATGGACGAACTGAACTCGGCACGGGCTGCAGCAAAAAAGCGAAGCGACCGTGAAAAGAAACAGTTCAGAAAATTGAACAATCTCGAGGGATTGAAGAGCGAAAAAGAAAGGTGCAGAGAAGAAAAGGCGGAAGTGGGTGGATAAAGAGAAGTGCAGTGCTGTGCGAGGAGAAGGGGAACGAACCTAGGATCAGGACTGGAGCAGCTAGGTACTGGCTGGGGGTTGCCGAGCAAGGTAAGGTCCCCGGACTTTCCACTCTGTTGCAGCACCTGCTTAGTTTGATAGGGCCAACCGAGGCCTGGGCTAAGAGCATGGACAGTGATCCTAGCTGCTGCAGAGCTGAACCTGGCAGTGGCAGGGCATTGATCATGTATCTTGAGGTATCTTACACTGCTGTTTGTCTTGGAGACAGGCATGTTTGCCTCATGTTTCATCTTGAGCCAGCTTTATTGTACATGGTAGTACAAGTCGACATTGACCTCAGTCCTGGATGGAATGAATGCAACCTCTGAATATTAACACGACAGCCTGTGCTCTGTGTGACAAAAGACAACTGTCCTTGTACAAAGATGCATCTGCATTGGAGTGCACTAGATTAGGCAGATCGTATACCAAATTTAACCTGCCACTTAGGTATGCAGTCATCTCTAGAGACATTTTGTGTCGTTTTGTGTCGTGTCACTTCTATCTTCCAGCCGCCGAGTTGAGTCTACTAAGAAATTAGGCAGGGTATGATTTCCATTACCTGGGTCCGTCAAGTGCTATGCATAATTAGATGATGATCAGCAGAGAAACAAAAGGCCAAGGCACCGAGCGACTTTTGTGATTTGTAGGCGGAAAGGGAAGGGGAAAAAACCGCTCTCAAGGTAGCGAAGCCTGATCCTTGCAGCTTTCCCTACTTCCACTCTGATGAGGTTCGTACTATCGTAGGTAGTAGTACCTAGTAGTAGTAGATGCTACTAGCCAGGGGTTTAGGCGCGTTTATGGGGATTAAGTACAGGGATGGCTTAGGCCGCTGACGCCACCTGTCAGGGACAAGAGGTCAATGATTGGTTTATCATGCCCCGCCAAATTTGTTTAGCCAGGAACCGCTGAGGATCTGGCCAATCCTTGAAGACTCGACTCTGGCGGCGTGAGCTTCTTGGTTGGTAGCTTTCTAGCTATCCAAGCTCAAACGTCTCCTTATTTATGTTTAGACCCTGGCGCAAATTGCACGATTTAATTAAAATTATCCCACACACTCTCGCAGCGTTCTCCTTTTTATGGATGTATTGAAATGCATTATCGAATGTTAATTCCTCAGCTGCAGAAAGCCCGATCGATGTTTATTATCTTTAATAGCGACTGTTTTCTTTTCCGCCTTGACGCCTTGGATTTTGGCCAAGTGGACAAGTACGGTACCGTTCAGTCACTAGCTGTACCAGGTTACGGTAGACCTCTTTGATGTCTACAAAAGGAATAGGGCTGTGTTTCTCGGTAGCGTAGCTCAACAAACAATGGATTTCATGTTTTACCTCTGAATGAATCCTTATCACCCTCAAGCCTAGGCCTGTCCGAGTCACAACATGGTCCGGGTCTTTGAGACGACGCACCGACCCCAGCCAATTCAACTCGCGGAAGTTTCCTGAACTTGGTATTGCTTCTGGGAATTTGCCAATATTTGTCAAAGAGGCTACTATTAGAAGAAACAAGTTGACTGTTGCTCCTTTTCTCTCTCTTCAGTTGCCGCATTGACTGACGACTCCATCAGTCGAAACAACAGCTGGAGACAAGTCTGTGCATTCTCCGTCGATCCGCTTGCTTCCAGGTTCTCGCGACGTGCGTGCCCACCAGCTTGACTATGCCTCTTTTACCCCCGAAATAAGTATTTTGTGCATCAATGCCACTTGATATTCGCAGTGCGGCGTATTAACCACGTAGGTAAGCAGCCAAGGCTGGGCGACATGACTTGCATAGTACAATTCACAAGTCGATGAAAGTATGCACACATACCATGTTATTCAGCAAACAGCTAACAACCTTGTATACACAGTATGCACCAACGGTAACAATATGGAGATGGAATTCCTGAAGGTCAATTTCCAGCTGGTTACATCGCCCAACGTCACTGTTTCATCCTCGGTCTGTCTCTCGTTTTTAGAACTTGGTCAACAAACAATCTTCTCGAACCGATATTGATTACTGTGTGTGGATTGTTGTTCAACGTCTCCATTTACTCAGGCCCTGTCCTTTGTGGCCTCTCTGCCAACAATCCTCGACTTACCAAATTAGGCTTGCATCTTGTCAAATTTTGAGAATGAAGCTCGGGTATCTAAATGCCACGAGACTCATCTCGGCTCCGTTTCGAAATACCTGGTATACTCATCACCTGCCGCCAACGTGTCAGCTACCGCTACCTGTGCTGCTTCCGACGTTACTATCGCATGTTTGGGTTACAAAGAATGGCTGGTCTGACACAATTGATTTTAGGGATGGCGATCGCCGTGGTCTTAGACACGACATTCCTCACATGCCTTTCGATTGTCTCAGTTTCATACTGGGAGATCTACCGGCAGTTCGCTGACAACGGAAGAGGTTTCTTAGCGGGCCATTTAGACAACATTCCTGATGAGCTCATAGCGTCATAAGGTGACTCGGCCCTTCAATAAAAGAACAACTCCTCTCGCGGTCCTCAGAAAGGTGGTTCCGAGCAATACAACCATGTGCCCAGCTTGTGTCTCAATGATCTTGCAATTTACAATGTTAAATTACCGTCATCTGGTGTCTCACTAGTCCAGTGTCATGTTCGGTGGTTCATTGCTTTCTCGGTCAACGTACTAACAAGGCTAACTGCGTACTCGGTTATCACTTCAACTACTCAACCGTCTAGAACCCTGTTCAAGCCGTTGAATTTGACAATCAGACACCCAGTGCCGTTACAATTCCTAAACTTGATAAATACAAGTGCGGACTAGACATTGAGAAACGTCGAGATTGTATGTACGTTGAGGTCGTCGTATATATATATAATGTGCGGATAGTAAATACATGCATGTCTGAATCCAAAGTACCAGTTACCTAGTCAATAGTCCATATTTCGCAATAACCAATACAAGACCAGACAAACGCTCGCTATGTCGCGTCAATGCCCTGGGTATAATGCATCCCTTCACAAACCAAGATCCCATCTTTTGCTCTTCACATGGAGTCTTCCATCTGTCGACTTCTGGCCTTGATCCAGTTGTCCTTGTCCAACTTTCCGCCCTGAGCCTCGAGGCCCATCCCTCTCTCCACCCACTCCTTACTCTCCATGTGCCGTAACCGACTAAGAGCTCGAGCAAAAGCAAAAGCTTCCTCCGTACCAGCGAAAAGATTTGAATCCTTGAGTTTTTCGACGTTGCGCACCAAGTCGTGATTTTCGGCAGCATCCTCAGCGTCGGCGCCCTTCACACCCTGCTTCATGAGGCTTTCGGCAATCTCATCGCGAGACACGAAGAGCTCTGACAGAGGCTTTTCGGTCGTCAAGACAAGCTTGGCATTGCCTTCGTATACAACGTCGACAAATGTGATGAATCTACGCGCAAGATCTCGCTGCTGATGGGTCATGCCGGGAATATCAGTGACGATAAATGCCTCGTAGGCGCGGACAAGTTCGATAAAGTCGGCGGCAGACTTTGGTTGTCGGATCAACTCGTCAAAGGTGAACCATGCTGCACGTCCACTAACTCGGGGGACGTAGATTTCACGGCCCCAGACCTTCTGAACCTCGGGTCGAGGCTCTGGTTGCTCGGGGTCACCAAGGAACCGGAACCATTTCTCAGCGTGCGCTTGGGCGTGGCCGTCAAGCGGTGTGTGATATACACCAGATGGTGGTCGGGGAATCTTTCGGTAATCTGTTGGAGAATCAAGGTTGATGACATGCAGGCGGTTTTTGAGAAGTTCGATAGCAGGAATAAAAGACTCTCGCTGGACGCCGTTCTTATACAGCTCGTCGGGATGTCTGTTGGAGGTCGTTACCAGCACTACTCCGTTCGCCATGAGAGACTCGAGTAGCCTTGAATATGTTAGAGTTGCGCAACTTTCCCTGTCAAGAGAGGGGCACGCCTACCTTCGCAGAATCATGGCATCTGCGACATCAGTGCATTGAAACTCGTCGAAACAAAGCACATTTCCTTGTTGAGCAATGTCGGCCGCGACATATGGCACGCCGTCGATGTCGTTACCATGTTCCATCTTGAACTTGTGCAATCGCTTATGTACATCCTGCATGAAGTTGTTGAAGTGAATGCGATTTTTTGACTTGACAGATGGAGGCAGAGTGTCGTATAAGAGGTCCATCAACATAGTCTTGCCACAGCCAACATCACCATACAGATACAAGCCTCTTGGAAGATTGCTGGGAATGTTACCAATGGCAGCTTTCTTGCCACCTGAGCCGAAAAGGGACGAGAATATGGATTTCTTGGTGGGCTTGAGGGATTCTATGCTGGGATGCTCGACTGGTGGGGCGTCATATCGTTCCAGCTCATGATACAGGTTTTGGAAGTTTTGAATAATTCCTTGACTTTGTCAGTATCTACTCATAGGATTTGATAGATATTCCAGCTATGCCCACCTCTTTGGTGCTCATCATTTCGCAACCTCCCCGCTGCGACTCTTCTGTCGTACTCTGGAATTGGACCTCCGCCATGGACAGGTTCAGCGTCGACGACGGTCGCCATTGATCGAGAAGGGTTGGGACATGATGTCGAGAGGTTTGCGCCTTGTATCGCAAATTCTGGTCGTATTTTGCGATAACATGCGCCTGTTCTTAAGGCATGTGGCGTTGCGCTCGTCCGGAACGACCTCGCATATCTGCCGCTATCCGCCAACGGCCGGAAAGCTTCAGGTTGACGGATAACGGTGCTGCACCTCAGTGCGCGGCGCATGTTGATCGCATATAAATCCCAATTATCGGGTCTTGAGTAGTGTTATATCGGTCACTGGTTCGTTTTTTAGAGTGAACGCCTAAGTTGTGGCAAGTACAGAGGTAAGATGGAGGAGAGTTTGTGAACCCGGTACTGAATTGACGATCGAGGTGGGCCGGGTTTAGAATTGATGTCCGGGGTTCATCTTCCTTGACCCGAGGCCTACCGATATTCCCGTCATGCGGGACAGCCGTAGTTTAAGCGACCACACGCGAAGTTGCTGAGGCTCGCTAACATAACGTTGCTTATCAATCTTCCACTATGAGCCAGCTTACCCTAGACTACTACGTAGGAGATGAACATTCCAGGAATGGGCCGCATTTTGTAATGGTCAGCTGCCTACTATAGATTTTCTTTCACATGATATTCGATACTACCAGTAGCAGCCTTTCAAGGTAATGGCTCGCAAGTATTCTTGCTAACAAAAACTCCTGCAGTTTGTGCGTAGGTGAGTGGCTTTGACAATCAAAGCCAGCTTGTTCCTCACGATATATATCGAATGGACTCTGAACTTTGCCTGACGAGAGTGTCAAAACAGTAGAAGAACAGGCCGTAAGTACATAGTAACGTTAGAGCACGTCCAAGATATCCATAACAGAGGATTTCTGAATAAACAACGCTATATTGGTATAAATCTATATACGGGATCGCGGGTATACAATTATTGACCCTTCTAATTACTCCCGCTGCTCAAGGCCCAACTCCAGACAATATCATGGAAATCATGTCGCATTCTGACGTTACTAAACCCCTTCGAATTAAGTCATGATAAAGGCAAGGCCAATGGCAGCAACAACTCCTGCAAAAGGAGCACCGAGAGCGGCAGCAGCATTGTCGTCGTTGCTACCTGAGTCCTTGCCGGAGTCCTTGTCGTCGCTGTCGTCCTTTCCGGCATCATCAGAGTCGACAAGCTCACCACCAAAGGGCTTCTTGCCAGGATCCACACCGGAGCTCAGCTTGGATGCGCGCTCCTTATAGTCGGAGAGAGTCTTGTTCTTGTCAGGGTTGATGATGCCAACCATGCCAGAAGCGCACTCCTTGCCCTGAGAAGAGTAGAAAGGGGTAGGGTCTGTGTCGTTGACGGTGACCTGGAAAACCTTGTCCTGGAGAAATTGTCAGATGGTGCGTAAAAAGTCATACGAGGCGGTGCAACATACGGCAGATCCAGAATCAGTGGGAAGGAAACCGGAAAAGAAACCACTGCCGATATCAAGGGGAGAGCAAGGATAGCTGTAGTCGCCAGCAACAACACTGTGATTCTTGGGCTCAAAATAGAATGCAAGGACATCTCCTTTCTCAGCTTCAACCTCATCAGGGTCGAACTTGTCGTCGCTAGTGGCTGTGATCTTGATGGTCTTGGCGGTGGCCAAGTAAGCCATAGCGGCCGAGGCGAAGAGAGTCTTGAGAGAAGGCATATTGATTTTGGAGAGGGTAATTCGTAACGACGTGGCAAGTACGAGCACGAGAATGAGACAGAAAGATTAGGTAGTTGTAGATTGATGGATCAGGAGCTGCAATACGAGCAAGTATATATATAATATATATATACTCGTACATATAGATAAAAAAAGAAAAATCCGACGTCAGACCAAGAATCGCTTGTTGCCCAGCAGCCCCTTATTCGGGCTGACCCTTCCAGGCAGTTTTTCTGAGTCACATCTTACA